>OW240922.1:50550878-50561189 GCA_933207985.1 Pelobates cultripes | reverse complement strand
CGGCTTAGATAAGCCCGGGTTGCTAGCCACCATCTGCTCCGACTTGGCTCAATACTGCTCCCAATCCAAGCATAGAAGCGTCTGTATGGCCGAGAAAGTGTTTAGTTGGATCAGGAGAAGAAAGTACAGGTGATTTAATGAGCGCCGTCTTGAGCTGTTGGAAGGCCTGTTCACATTCTGGGGCCCATACTACTATCTTGGGGAGGGTTTTACACGTTCCTATATGGCACTTACTGGGCTTTAGGGTCAGTCCGGACTCCCTAATCCGGTCTATTACGGCTCCTATGTGGGTCAGGTGTTCGGGCCAGGAGCTGCTAAAAATGTCTATACCATCCAAGTAGGTGTGTATCGGTGTGTATCAGGGATCCTTAGGACAGGTGTCAATCCATATCTGCCAAGTGACCCTATGTAGGGGGAACAGTCTCTATTCTGCTCTGTGTCAGTGTGTATCATGGTCTCTGAGGACAGGTGTCAATCCATACCTGCCAAGTGACCCTATGTAGGGGGAACAGTCTCTATTCTGCTCTTTGTCAGTGTGTGTCAGGGATCCTTAGGATAGGTGTCAATCCATATCTGCCAAGTGACCCTATGTAGGGGGAACAGTCCCTATTCTGCTCTGTGTCCGTGTGCATCAGGGGCTCTGAGGACAGGTGTCAATCCATATGTCAAGGTGTCAATATGTCATATGTCAGGTGTCAATCCATATTGATTGTGATTTAGGAATGTTAGGTGATTTCTGCCCTTTATGGATTAAAACCAGACTCTGTATCAACTGTGTAATTTTCCATGGGAGTTTTGCCATGGATCCCCCTCCGGCATGCCACAGTCCAGGTGTTAGTCCCCTTGAAACAACTTTTCCATCCCTATTGTGGCCAGAAAGAGTCCCTGTGTGTTTTAAAATTCGCCTCCCCATTGAAGTCAATGGCGTTTCGGGCGGTTCGCGAACATTTGCGGAAGTTCGCGTTCGCCGTTCGCGAAACCGAAAATTTCGGGTTCGCGACATCACTATTGGTCACCCTGATCAGAGCTATCAGGGGGTGTGTTGTGTTTTGGGGTACTTATGATACTTTATAAAAATGTGTGTTTTTCTGCCTTGGGATAATTAGGTTAATGTATTATCTGCCTTAATTATCTTCCAGGCAGAGGGGAGGGATTGTGTATATTGTATGGGAGTGTCGTACATTTAATTACTGTTCTGATTGGTTTGTAAGCTTTGTGTCCCTGTCCCCAACAAGGTCCATGTGGGCGTACACCTTGCATAAAAGGTCAGTGTGGCACCATTAAAATTGAGTTCCTGCTTAACCCTCAACACTTAGCCTCGTCTCGTGATTGTAGGGAACCTGCTATACAGCTATACCACTAGCTTTTTTAAGAGCTTCACAGCTATACTATCTGGAGGAGAGGCCTTCCCACTGAATCTCTGGATCCAGGAGTTTGGTCCAGGACAGGAAGGGACTGCGAGACCTCAACCAAGCTGCAGCAGTTTGTGGGGTCTACGGTGCTTATGGTCCTCAGCGTCAGCTAGGAAGCATTGATTGGCAGAGGTACCCAGTCGGGGTGCCAGGTGTTCCGTCACATATACTACCATCCTCATGGTAGTTGCTCGCTTTTCCAAGATGGCTCATTTTGTTCCACTCAAAAACTTGCCACACTCTCAAGACCTGGTTCTTATTTTTATATGTGAAATTGTCTGACTACATGGCATTCCTCACAATATTGTATCTGACAGAGGTTCTCAGTTTGTGACTAGGTTTTAGAGGGCTTTCAATAAGCAGTTGGGCATTGAATTGTCTTTTTCTTCCTTTTACCATCCCCAAACCAATGGCACGGCTAAGAGTGCTAACCAGTCATTAGAATTGTATTTGCGTTGTTTTGTTAATAGCATTCAAGATAATTGGTCCGAATTATTACCCTGGGCCGAGTTTGCTAGAAACAATGCTAATCATGACTCTTCTGGTCATAGTCCATTCTTTGTTAATAACGGTCGTCATCCTACTGTTCTACTGGCTGTTTTCTTTGACACAGCTATCCCTGCTCTGGATGATCACCTTGCTTCTATACATGATACATGGACCAAAGTTCACTCCGCTCTCGAAACTGCGGCTGATCGTTTCAAATTTCATGCGGATAAACGGCAGGGTGCCAACCCTGTTTACCAAATGGGTGAGAGGGTGTGATTATCATCACGCAACATTAAACTTAAAGTTCCTAGAATGAGGTTTGCTCCCAGATTCCTTGGTCCGTTTCGTATCCTTCATAGAATTAATCCTGTTTCATATTCTCTGGGTCTCCCTTCCTCATTACGTATTCCTAACACGTTTCATGTTTCTTTGCCTCCGTTGGTTGTTTCTGGACAGGAGTACGACGAAGTCTCTTCCATAATCGATTCCAGGTTCTCTTGTGGTTCATTACGGTATTTGGTTGACTGGAAGGGCTATGGGCCTGCTGAATGTTCTTGGGCTCTGATATTCATGCAGGTCGCAAGATTCGTTATTTCCACTCTAAGTTTCCCCACAAACCGGGGAAAGCGGTCTTTAGGTGGGGGTTAATGTAACATATTTATTCTCACCTTGCGGTATCTGCGCTCAGCGGCCATGAGTCAATGTACCGGACTCCTGTTAATGGACGCCAGCCGCTGTGGATCCACACCAAATTATAATTATATTATGTGACGTCACGCAGGAGACGCGCGTGCACGTTCTGAGGTCAAAGGCCGATTTCGGCCAATCAGTGTAAAAGGCTTATTTAAATGTATGTTTTACTTCCCCTCATTGCCCTGTCGTGATTTCCCTAGTGGTTGTCCAAGAGTGTGTTTCTGAGCGTTTATTTCTGGTTATTGACTTTGGCTTAGTTTGACTCCCCTGTATTCTGGTATCCATGATTTTTAGCTTTCCCTCATCGTTGTGTCTCATTCTGTGTCCCGACCTAGGCAAATATTCTGACTATTCTCTGGTACGTTAAGTCCGGCCATTCTAAGGCCCGGTAAAACGTTACCTTTTAGTCCTAGGTGTGATCCAGTTCTACATGCTGGATCAACTTGTAATCCTGATACCCTCTTACTTACTCTTCCCTGACCAACAATCACGTAGATTAGCGTATGGAAGTCGTCACCAGAATCTGTAGACAAACCGAGGTGACTCCACTGTGACTATAAACGCTACAGCTTTTATGTACAGTAATATTACCTTAATGTACTTTAGTAAGAGTCATAGTTACCCATTGTCTTTTGATTGGTATAAGCCATTATCATTAAGCAACAAATACCTGCTGATCATAATGTACACAACTTCACTATATATTCACTGTTGTACGCTATGCTCTGTGGTCTAGGTTCATGCAATCCAGTGTCAGAAATGCTTGGTGCACCGATTGAGTCCAAAATGATCGAGCGGCCCATGATTAGACCTCGATTGTCAGTATCAGGCTCAGGAGCTCTCATAGAGTACGTCTGTACAGCTCCACAGTCAGGCTCCGCCCTGTAAGGGGTTCTTTTTTTTAGTAGAATACCTCTGGCCACCGCCTTATGTGCGGCCAAAGATCTGGGATTTCCCTCTCTAGCTCTGATGCAAATGCTGGGTGGCTTAATAGAATTTCTTTCACCCTCCTTGGGCTTTCCCTTTGAATCTGGGGTTATGGCTTGGAACAGGCCGTACAGGTGAGTTACCAGCTCTGGCAGTGTCACTGTTTCTGAAATGCCTCATAGGCAGAGGTTGTTGCATCAAGCTCAGTCTTATATATTCATGCTTTTGTTTTCCCTTAGTTTCTACTTGCTCCATCTTGTCAGGCATTCTATTGTGGTCACAAGCTGCGGGGTGTGTGTTGGATTTCCTGTATGTCTTTTCAGATCTCCCGCAGTGCAGATCTGTGACTTGTATTTTGGTGGACATATCCAGGTTTTGGAGAATAGCGTCTGTGACAGGCTGGTTATCTAGCACAGAGAAATAGCTCAATTGATCTCACTCTCATCTCCGGCACCATATTGGGCAAAATGTGTCAAGTAGCTGGCCCCAGCGATTCTGGTGCTGTGACCCCAAGATACCAGAGCTTGACTGGAGAGGCCTGGTGGGCCCAGACGGTGGGAGAGAAGGCCCAAAGAGGCTTGTATATATGAGGCATAGGTGGATATTTCCCCGTTTTGCCCTCCTTGGACAGGTGTGGGTTATCCCGGTCCCTCAGTGGTCTTGATTACCACAGCCTCATAACGAGGGGATTATCACTCCATTACTTTTGATAAGGCCAAAGCTTATAAAATGGCCGCCACCTTTACAATTGTAACACGGCATCGGGGGCCCATCAATCTTGACTGAAACAGCATTCTCAACCACACCTTGGCTAAAGTGGAAGTTACATTTAATCAATTTTGGGCAAAGCTAGAAGATTGCCTAAAAGGGATCGACTCTCTGGGACCCAGCGTAGAGACGCTGTAAAGACTCCCTCATGGCACTAAAGCAACTCTTATACAAGCTCCCTATCGCAGTCTCCTACCCAGATCGAGGAGAATTCGGAGAAGGCCCACAGCACACTGGCGGAGAGCTCCCAGACGACAATGAACTCGACGGTACTCTACAGCACCCCGTGGTGTTCCACAGAGGAAGGACTTTGACTTCAATTGCAATCAGGTTCCTGGTCCAAAAGTAACGACACCGGGACACACCAGGGTCAGGAAGGTTCTCGTGCCAATGTGTGGCCCTCAGAGGTGGACACTTCAAGTACCCACAAACACTCCCAAGCTAGAGAGTTTGCTGACTGTCCATCCCACTAATATGACCTACCTAATAGGCAATGAGTCCCTGCTACAATAGCTACCTAATTCCTATAACAACTGAGTTGCAGCTATATTTTTTTTAGCTTTAAATTTTTTTTTATAGCACAAGCAAGGATACTGCTATATCTCCGAACTCTGATACAACTACTTTAGTTTCTTTTCCTTGGCTATAAAAGTGTTATTTTGCATTAAGTTGAATAATTAACTGGAGTGTCTTCCCAAACTCACATCTAGACCCAGTGGCGTACTAGCATCTGATCAGCACGTACACAGTCTAATCAACGTACACTTGCCAGCGTTGTTATACCTCTAGTATATCACTCTAGTGCACCGTCTTCATCAATCAATCATAGCTCAATTTCGTTATAGTCTACAGTTATGTATGGTCTAATATAAAAAAATGTTAGTGCATATTTCCCACAAACTTAATATCCTACCGATCAACTTGCACTGCTATTTTTGTTTCTCATATATTTCTGTTTTCTTTCATTTAAAAAAAACAAACAAAAAACCCTACTCCCGAAACTAATCCGATCAAGTTGGCTTCATTCCCATGAGACAAGCGGGAGATAACACGAGACGCACCCTGGATCTTATGTGGGTAGCCCACACCAGACGAATCCCTACACTGCTACTATCAATGGATGACGAAAAGGCATTCAACCGCTTGTTGTGGCCATTCTATATCGCTACGCTAAGAAAATTCAGATTCCCAACAACCATAATCACGGCCCTGACCACCCTTTATAACTATCCCACAGCCACGCACCTCGTCCCCAATGCACCACACCCTAACTTCACAATCAAAAACGGAACGAGATAGGGATGCCCATTATCCCCCCTCCTATTCGCCTTCTCCCTCGAACCCCTACTCCAGAACATACGCAACAACCAAACAATAAAAGGACTGACAATCAGGAACGACTAATATAAAATAGCGGCATATGCCGATGACATCTTTCTGACCGTCACTGACCCGGAACACTCCCTGCCCCGCTACTCACAATCTTACAGGACTATGCCCGAATCTCAGAATAAAAATTAAACCTGGATAAGACAGTAGCCCTCCCATTGGAAATTCTGCAACTATCTTTAGACCACATAAACCCATTCACCTACAAAACGCAGAGCATCCAATACCTAGGCACACACCTACCTGCAGACCTAAGACATACGCTCTAAATTACACCCCACTAATACATCAATCACAACTCTATTTACAGAGGTGGCGCCTCATGTCCATATCTTAGCTAGGAAGGGTGGCTACAATTAAGATGAACCTTCTCCCCCGATTCCTGTACCTATTTCAAGCACTACCGATCCCCATATCCAAACACGACTTCAAAAAGCTCCAAACCAAAATAGACTAATTTATCTGGTCGAACAAAAGACCAAAAATAAAAAGAGCCACGATGTATAAAACTACTCGAAACGGAAGAAGCAAGAAGCAAGCCTATAAGACACTACTCCGCTGGTATCTTACACCCCTAAGACTCAAGCAAATAGGCCTTAGGGATACAGACTCCTGCTGGAAGGGGTGCGGCCTTAAGGGCCACATATATCACAGTTCTGGGGACAAGTAGCCAACCTGGCAACCGAGATACTACACACAGACATACCCCTCAACCCCTGGATTTGGCTGCTTTACAAACCCCATACCCCTCTAATCAGAGCCCAGAACAAACTGGTGGCGAAATTGGCACTCTCCGCCAGACGCACAATAGCAGAACAATGGGGTAACTAAAACATACCCCTCCTACCAACCATGATCACCAAAATCTCAGATATAATGGAAATGGATAGACTGTCAGCGCTACTGCATGATACAACACAAAACTATCACAAAATCTGGGACCCATGGATCCTGAGAAACACACTTGGGTTATGAGCGGAGGGACCGGGAGAAGGATGCCATAGGCCTCCCCCTGGATATGGAAGGGACCACATCTTCCCTTCACACAAAGATCCCACCCTGGACCCTACACACCCCATCCCTACTTAACCCCCCCATCCTGATCACCAACAAGACACCTACACAGAGACAAAATACCCAAACCACACACGAGTAATGCCAAGCACTGGCACTAACCCACAGTTTCACAAAGGCAAGATCGATACCCCCCCATAACTCCCAAGCTCACCATACAAATCCCAGAAAAGGGGACACTAGCCCCAAATAGTACAGATCTGTCACAAACCCAAAACATATACGACACCCTTCAAACTGTGGAAAATCAAGCACACCCCTAACAACCATACCCACCGCTAACACCCTCACAACCAATTATCTCTTTTACCAACAAACCCTCAAGGAGAAAACACACAGCAACCTCACAAATTGACCAAGAACAGACATAACACTACAGACACTGCTTCACTGTTAGTAGACCCATTCGGGACACACACAACTGTACCACCAAGAGAACAAGAACAGCATGTATTGACCAAATATATATTCTGCAATGGAGAGGTACTAAAAGCGAAAGAATTTTGTGAAAACTCGTGTGGTAATCACTCTTTCCCCTAATTTCTTAATTTTGTGTCCCAAAACACCCTGTACTATAACCGGAAAATAAAGAATTTAAAAAATAAAAATAAAAAAAGTGCTGATTTCTATGTCATACTTTAAAGGGACACTCCATGCACCCAGAGCACTTCTGCACATTGGAGTGTTCTGGGTGCCAACTCCCATCATCCTTAACCCTGCAAGGTAATTATTGCCATTTTTATAAATGGCAATAATTACCTTGCAGGGTTAAGTCCTCCTCTAGTGGCTGTCTATCAGACAGCCACTAGAGGGACTTCCGGATTCTTAAACAACTTTTTGGTTGCTTAAATGACGCTGGACGTCCTCACGCTATGCATGAGGACATCCAGGGTCGCCGCAATCCCCATAGGAAAGCATTTAATAATGCTTTCCTATGGGGAGGACTAATGCGCGCAAGCAGTCATTGCCATGCATGCGCATTAGGTCTTCCCCGCTGGCGGATTTCAGCGTGCTAAGAGTGTGGGCGAGCCTGACCCAGCACCGAAGGACATTGGCGCTGGATTCAGGTAAGAGTTTGGTGTTTTAACCCCTTGAACAACATGGGATGGGGCGCAGGAAGGAGGGGGACACTGTAGGATTCTCTAGTGCAAGGAAAACTGGCTTGTTTTCCTGGCACTGGAGTCCCTTTAAAAGAAATTGACAGGTCGTATTAGGTTAAACGTTTCAATGTCTAGTGTTTAATTTTTGTTATTCACATAAAAAAAAAAAATGAAATTTTTAGTGCAGAGACAGTGCCAAGCTACTATCAGGTACTATAACCAATGAAATTAGATTAAATGGTTATAGTGTCCATCATGTCTCTCCCCCCCCCCCCCTTCATCCTCATTGCCTCAACAACCAAACAAAAGGTTTTGCAACATAGTCTGCAGACAAGTAAGGTCCTCTTCAATCAGGACTGAAATCTATGGTGGAAAGACTTCTCTGGATTTAGGCAGCCTACATTGCTTCTCTCTCTACATGTAATTTCCAGACAGACTCAATGATGTTGAGATAAAGTGGTCTGCATGACTAGTGTTCATGTGTGTAAGTATTCTTACTTCAGAGTATTTTAACACATTTGCACAGGAGTGGATTATACCATGTGATATACAGAAAATAAGAGATTACTGTATAAGCATAGTCTCTCGATGGAGCAGCTACAGCCTAGTGTACAGCATCCGTAAATTGCACTCTGGCTAGCATTACTTCTTAAAACCACTTCATGAAACTTTCCATTACTTTTACGGTTTCAGGAGAGAAAAAGGGAATGATGAAGTAAGTGGAGGGTTTTCCTCCTGCCCACCTAATTAGAAGAGACTAACAACCTTGCATAATTTATGGTGCTATGGGGACCACAAGCCCACATTGCTTCCTTTTTCATTGAATTAGCATTGATTAGCAAAAGTTATTTTAGCTATAACCATACCTCTTACTCACATATCAAGGCTATGGACAGGCATATGATATAGAAGGCTGACCTCCATGGAGATGCTTTCAGTGCTCCTCAACCCTCTCCTTCAAGGCACACCTAACAGACCAGGATTTAGGGATAACCTGGGTGTGTCTAAAGGTGTTTAAAAAAAGGAAACAAACCTTACTCCAATGTGTTTTTAAGTTTTGCTTTTAGAAACACCTTAGACACACCCAGGTAATCCCTAAATCCTGGACTGTTAGGTGTGCCCTGAGGAGCAGCTCCTTTGTAGTGCTCTAGGAGAGCGATGATGCTCTGTGTTAGCAGTCATTGCTATGGTGCTCAAAAAACAGATCCAATACTACCAAGCATACTTATGGTTTAAAATTGATAAATGGAAAAAAATGTTTTCTGGCACAAATTCTCTTACGTATTACACTGGTGGTGATAATAGGGTCTGTTAAACTTGCAGAGCAGAATGCTATAATGTAAACAATATGTAAAATATATTGTGAGAGAAGAGAGTTTTGTATTGCGTTAGGGCTGCAAGTATGCATCATGAAGAACAGTCAGAACAGACCAGGTCATCAGGAAGACATGGACATTACACTCCAGAATGGCATAATTCCAATAAGTTATCTATAAATAGACCAAATTGGACTAGAGTAACAAATCATACCGAAATTAAACCAGGAATTCAAGCTTGATAGTTTAAAAAAAAAAAAAAAAAAAAGTGGTGGTGGAGATACAATACATCAAAATGTTTTAAAGTAGCGTATTCTTTGGTGAAAGTCCTGGTTTACATTAAAGCAACCGAACATCTAAAAATCCTACTATTTCAAATAAAATATCAAGAATATGAACGAACAGTAAATTTCTGGAGCGTAAAGAAGCCAATTCCAAACATTTTACCATTTTATTGAGAAAAAGAATAGTACAAACAAAGCATTAAATAGCAACAACATTATATTATGTGTCTCCTTGCTGTATAAATTTGGATACTCTGATTAGCCACACACACCACTCTTCTCCCTTAAAAGGAAGATTAAAAATAAATATTTTTATTGCTAGTTTTGCTTGCTCTCTGCAACCCTACTTAAAAAAAAAATAATAATAATAAATTAAAACGTTTGGTGTCATTATGCTCTGGATGACACAACCAAGCTTCAATACCTTAAAGGGACAGAGCCGGTCTCTAAAGGCTCAGCAGTATATATACACTGACTTTTCTGAGATAGAGGCAGTGTTTACATAGCTACCTAATGTCACCTCTAGTGGCTCACTTTGACAGCCATTTTAACCACTTCCCGGGCAAGGTTCTGGCAAGACTGCATGTCTGATATTCAGTCTCCACGCTCTGCAATGACGCAATGCATGGAGATGGTGAGCGGTGCAGAGACTGCTGTGCATGAGCATTAGCCCCCAACAATGCTTTATTACACTGTGTGTTCTCTGAAAAGGTTTTGAATTCCCAGTGTAAAGTGACCGCATCGGTGCACCAAAACCACTGCATTAAAATGTAGTGGTTTTGGTGCTTAGAGTGTCCCTTTAATAAACTCAAAAGATTTTGTTGGCTCAAGGTTACGTAACTTACACATTAATCCTGCC
>OW240922.1:50513042-50542663 GCA_933207985.1 Pelobates cultripes | reverse complement strand
ACAAACACTGACACACACACACACTTTCACAAACACTGACACACACACACTTTCACAAACACTGACACACACACACACTTTCACAAACACTGACACACACACATTTTCACAAACACTGACACACACACATTTTCACAAACACTGACATACACACACTGACATGTTCAATTTGAATCCACCCAACCTCCCTACCTTTGGGAGAGCGGAGTGGACTGTCCCTGGGGTCCAGTGGGGCCGCACTACCTGTGCGTGGGAGCAGTCATCTACCTGCGGCTCCTCTCTGCTCCCTGTAGTAATGCCGGGGCCGGGATGACGTCATATTCCGGCTCCCACGTCACTATACAGTGCGAGGGATCAGAGAGGAGCCGCACGAAGATCCCTGCTCCAGCCGGCCGCCTCCACGCAGCCTCGGGCCGGCCGGCCGCCTCCTATGTCCCCCCCAATCCGGCCGCTTTAGCTAAAGGGCTGCTAATCCTATGGCCACCTGGCGCCTGGAATTCGTCGAGCCCTGATTATTGCAATAAAAATAAATGATTTCCTACTCAATGTATAGTATTATCTATCCAATGCTAGTGCTTACAGAAATAGGTGATCAGTTATATTTTAGAGCATCCTACTGAGCACCAGAGGCATTACAGATAAATATAAAGTAGCCGGGAGGAAAGAAATGCTTCTGGAATGTGGAGGGTTTCATTCACCCATTGTCAGCTGGGGTACCAGTAAATATGCCTTCTCTGAGATACTGCAGCTTTGTGTATAAGGCAGTCACAATATCACAGATCCTACATCGTGGCCACTGTGGCTCTGTTAATATTTAGATTTGCAGTAAGGATTTTAAAAGCTACCCTGCCTGGTACCACCTATGCCTATCCAATCAGTCATTCTGCTACATAGAAATTACACCAACATGTATACCAGCTCCTACAAAGCTGAACCTTATCAGGGTTGAAACACCGCAGGGGTCAGTATTCAAATCTGTACCTCCATTAGTGAGCTATAGAACAGTAAAAGACTTTTACATATACTCCTTTTGTATCTTTTACTTTGCTGCCCAAAATCTAAATGACAAAAAGAGTGATAATGCAGAACAATCAAAATCGTTAATATAATCACAACTATAGAAGTTAAATGTTTAATGTCACTTGCTATGTTTTTTAAAATGTGTTTACTTATTCAATGTATTTGTGAGGTTTAAAAAAATTTTTTAAAAAATTGGAAATCCACAACACTATTTATAGGAATACATGTATGTATTCCGAACACTACAGTCCTGATGCCCCTTGTCTATTAGCTCCCCCCAGTGTGTCGAAAAATAAAAATATCCTCGGAGGATCTGGACCTCAACGAGGCCCTCTACGATCTACCCTCCTTAAAGCCACCACAGAAAGCTCAAAGAACTGGCAAAACTGGACCAGTGACTACGGAGATATTGAAAACCATGCTGGGTGATCTACAGAAGGTCCTCCAGACATGGTGCAACTTTGTGTGGATCTCACAGGCCTGGTCAGCCGCATTGGGATAGTGGAAAATACCACTATGCAACATACCCAAGCCACTGCTGAGCTACAACATGAGGTACAGACACTTAAGTTTCAGCAGGCCAAGAATGAACTGCGCTTTGAAACACTCAAGGACCTAAGGACGACACAGATATTTAAAGAGCCATGGAGTGATGGAGAACATCCCTCTAGAAGAACTCCCACACCCAATGCTGAGGTTGATTGGAGCACAACTGGCACCCATACAAGCCAAGAACATCAACATAGAAGCAATATTCCGAATACCCAAGCCCTGGAGAGCACCTGTGTCGGCTCCCAGAGACCTTGTGGTGAGGTTCCGCAACACGACAGACAAGATGGCGTTGCTCGCTGTTTATAAAGAGAACACCCCATATAACTTGGAAAGCATGCCTCTGTCCCTCTATGCAGATATATATCGGGTGACACACTACAGTGGAGACGGTCCCTTCAACCTTTCACATAAAATACCGTTGGTGCTCACCATGAACACTACAAGTCCTACACTCAAACAACCCACGCCATCTCGGACATACAGGAAGCAGTCACCCTGTTACAGACAGACACTCTGCCTACTCGCATCCTCACTTCAAAAAAGGTCTTCCAGGAGCCACCACCACTGGGACCCGACAAGAATCATTACATTAGTCCCAAAAGGAGCGACATCCGATACACTTGCGCCAGTTACCCCCTGAATTTTGGGATGCTCAACCTCATTACCCACCTTTTGAGAAGAGTGACTAAATTACTAGCGATTTGAAGTTACTTAAAATTGTATTTTTGGAAACCTTTTCTTTTAGTTTATCAACCAAACTCTTAATACCAAGTTAAATGCTTTAAATCCAGGTCGCCCATAGGGGAGCTGCACTCCTCCTAACCCGTAAGAGACCCAGCGTAAGGGCCAAAGTCAAAACTAGTCTGGCACTATGCCTGCTGCTTAGTGTAATCAAAGAAGGGCATGTCTCTTTTCCAACAAACAGTAGGTAGATAGAACCAAACAGAGCAGTCACCACAATTATAAAGATTGTATATACTTAAATATGTTTTTGTCAGTTTTATTTTGTGTGTTAATACTCATGACCTATATAGAAAGTACATCATCAGCTCAGCTTATTTAGCTTGACCTCTTTCTCCTGACATATTTATGCTGAGCATGTTTACAGTCTTAACAATATTACCCCATATGTCAGTTGCCAGTTCCCTTACAGGCTCGTTCAACTCGATTTTTTTTAAGACAATAAACAAAGAGCCAATTTCCAGAATGCCACATTAATATCTTAATTCGGTGTCTCGAACAGGCCTGATATTGCTGTTGTGGCAAGACCAGCTGTGTTATATATGCACAATAAAAAAAATAAAAAATAATAATGAAACAGGTTAATATTAAAAATAAGAAAAAAAATTAAAATATGTAGCATGGACATGCAGTGCCAGAACATTCCATTTCTGACAAAAATGGTTCCTGTAATTTGATTGATCATTCGGAACCCTGTGTAGGGGGCGTTAGAAACAATTTTACCTCCGAGTAAAAATTGCTGCTTCCCAACCCCTTCACCATACCAGATAAACATTAAAATACCCTCAAATGAAAATAGAGATGTTTAATTTACAGCTTATCCTTTTGAGAGAGATATTTTAAATAAATCAGGTGTTACGGCTTGCTATAAACCATAGCTCTCAAGTGTCCCTAATTAAAAGCTCCATATTTATTAAAACAAAATGTTTTTATAAGTAAAAAACACAAAGTCAACTAATTACTCCCCTTTTTCCCAGCTCAGACTCTCCCTTGGCGCTGCTGCAACCTCCTCTAGTTACGTCATCAGGCCAATCCAAGCAGGCTCATGCGCTGCTATGCACCTACAATTCCTCCACAGAGAATCACTGTATTCAATTATTCTTTATGGCAAACTAAGACGGCACTGTGCATGACACTACGGTATGACAGCAGGGATACAAGATTCACAACTCTTGTACCCAGACGACTTGGAGGTGTGGCTTTAAACAGCGCTTCCAAGTCTTCTAATTAGTTTATTAATACAATTTAGGGGGAGGACTGCAGGCACTATAACAAGTTCAATAAGATGAAGTTGTAAAAGTGTCTACAGTGGTCCTTTACCTCTAATCTGATTTTGGGATTCTGCATCCATCCATCTTCTCACCCTGTCATCTACGGTCTATGACTGAACATAGCACGTGGAGAAACAAATAAAAATGCATAGTGTGTCAGGACTGAAGTGGATTACCATGAGAATTACAAAATCTTTCCTACACATTGAAGAAAATAAAAAAAAATTAAAAAAGGAGGGGGGTGAGCATCACCCTGAAAGAAGGGCTAAACAAGTTATAGGTCGTAATCAGTATAATGAAATTATTAAAAAATAAATACATTTCCAGATGTCATTAATGAGTAATTAAATATAACATGCATTTTTTTCCCATCTAGATTATTCAGGATGCTTCAATAACGCTGGCATCTGTATCGGCAGCCGTGCCCGGCATCTGTATCGGCAGCCGTGCCCGGCATCTGTATCGGCAGCCGTGCCCGGCATCTGTATCGGCAGCCGTGCCCGGCATCTGTATCGGCTGCCGTGCCGGGCATCTGTATCGGCTGCCGTGCCGGGCATCTGTATCTGCTGCCATACCCGGCATCTGTATCAGCTGCCATACCCGGCATCAGTATCAGCTGCCATACCCGGCATCAGTATCAGCTGCCATACCCGGCATCAGTATCAGCTGCCATACCCGGCATCAGTATCAGCTGCCATACCCGGCATCAGTACCAGCTGCCATACCCGGCATCAGTACCAGCTGCCATACCCGGCATCAGTACCAGCTGCCATACCCGGCATCAGTACCAGCTGCCATACCCGGCATCAGTACCAGCTGCCATACCCGGCATCTGCATCAGCTGCCATACCCGGCATCTGCATCAGCTGCCATACCCGGCATCTGCATCAGCTGCCATACCCGGCATCTGCATCAGCTGCCATACCCGGCATCTGCATCAGCTGCCATACCCGGCATCTGCATCAGCTGCCATACCCGGCATCAGTATCAGCAGCCATACCCGGCATCTGTATCAGCAGCCATACCCGGCATCTGTATCAGCTGCCATACCCGGCATCTGTATCAGCTGCCATACCCGGTATCAGTATCAGCTGCCATACCCGGTATCAGTATCAGCTGCCATACCCGGTATCAGTATCAGCTGCCATACCCGGTATCAGTATCAGCTGCCATACCCGGTATCAGTATCAGCAGCCATACCCGGTATCAGTATCAGCAGCCATACCCGGTATCAGTATCAGCAGCCATACCTGGAATTTGAGGGTTGCCTCTTCCTTCTCTCCATCCGGGACCCGGTCCGGGTGTACCTGCAGGGACACCTTGTGATAGCCCCGGCGGATCTCCCCATCCCTGGACTCTCTCCGGACACTCAATACCGTGTACAGGTCCGAGGAGCCGAACAAGGACTGGCAGCTCTCCAGCAGGGCCGGCATCTTGCTCTGACCGTGTACTCAGCTACGGAAACCCCGAGCAGCCAAACTGGAGACAAGGCAGCACAGCTTACAGATTTCCCGCCATGCGTCACTTCCGCGATGCTTCAACTACGTCACTACTGCTGAACCTGATAACTTTATTGACAACATAAACAGCTCACAAAATGAACCTGTCCATGTGGTTTATTTTAGGTATAACTAGCCATGGGCAATTCGCCTTCTTTTGGGTAGTACAGTATTTGCCTGAATGTTTATCCTACCTAGATATATATATGAACGGGCAATGGTTAGCTGCTCCCCATGTGATAAACCTAAACTAAGCTGTAGGGTTATTCATTAAAAAGTAAAGCATTGGGAATCAACTCATAGACTAAGGCTGTCCAAACATTAGGCAATCAGAGAGAGCATTAAAAAAACAAGACAGCATGCAAAGTTATCAATTCATTACATACCTTATAGTATTTGTTAATAAATAGCATTACTTTTTTTGTATTTTTTTATAAATAGATACTTCTTAATAGAAAAAAAAATGACTGGTGACAAATGTAAGCATGTTTTGTGTGTTTGAATGTACGTATGTATTTGTGTGTAATGGCATTTTTATGTAGTTGTATGATTGTATGTAGTGTTGCTATTTGAAATCAGTGGTGTACTAGTATTTAGTGTTTGCGTTTGAATGTCTTTGTATGTAGTTTGAGCATTTGCTGGGATGTATGCACACACAGATACACACTGACTCATACACACACTGACACACAGATACACACACACAGATACACACTGACTCATACACACACTGACACACAGATACACACACACAGATACACACTGACTCCTACACACAGTGACACACAGATACACACTGACTCATACACACACAGATACACACTGACTCATACACAAACAGACACACAGATACACACTGACCCACAGATACACACTGACTCATACACACACTGACACACAGATTCACACTGACTCATACACACACTGACACATACACACACACTGACACACAGATACACACTGACACACAGATACACACACAAAGATACACACTGACACACAGATACACACTGACTCATACACTGACACACACACACACACTGACACACAGATACACACTGACTCATACACACACTGACACACAGATACACACTGACTTATACACACACAGATACACACTGACTCATACACACACTGACACACAGATACACACTGACTCATACACACACTGACACACACACACACTGACACACAGATACACACTGACCCATACACACACTGACACACAGATACAGAGTGGTATGGCCACTCTGATTGTAGAGGATAGATGCAAAAAGGTGTTATTTAAATTATATAGTAATGTGATAGATGTCAGGACATTTGCAACATGAAATCTTCTTTTGAAGCTGTGACTCCAGAGCTCCTCTGAAAGGTGTGACATGTTACACATGAGTTGCCTCTAAGTCTTGGTTTAATGTAAGCTTCTACCATACGCCAGGTGGGCATGGTCATCTTACTAACTCCGCCCTTTACAAATGTCCAGTCCAAACAGATGTTTCTACAGTAATCAGCCTGGCAGAAAGATTCTTAAACAGGATATTTATTAATAGGGTTGAGATTTAAAGGACCACTATAGGCACCCAGACCACTTCAGCTTAATGAAGTGGTCTGGGTGCCAGGTCCAGCTAGGATTAACCCTTTCTTCTATAAACATAGTGGTCTTTTAATACAACTAAACAACCTACTTCTCTGGGGACAATCCTCAACATAGTGGCTCGTCTTTCTTCCCATCTTGCAAACTCACACACTTTCTTCATAACAGGCTACTCTCCCATCCACTTCTTTTTCATACTAGGACATATTCCCTCGTATACCCATATCCCCTCAGACCTTCACTCAAATACTGTTAAAATCATTAAATAAAAACTAGCAAAATAAAAAAGATTTCACAGAAGAGAACAATAAAGGATAGGAGATCTCTTGCATTATTTTGCTGACTGGGATCCCACCATGTATGCAAAGCAAGCAGCAAACTAGGTTAACCCAGGAAGGATACCAGACCTGTAGGACCAATGTGCATTAGGCAGGGCTGGGGTGACAATGTTAATAGTGATGCTTCCTCTTGTTACATGGAAGTCTGGTGCTCGCTGAACTGCCTTTGTCCTCTCTATATTGCTCTATGTAGAAATATGTGTGAGTGTGTCGCATTGCACTGCGGCATAAAACCGAAACTACTATGTCCCTCCACTCCTCTGTGTGTATTTTGTACCCCCCAGTCCTCTGTGTGTCTCTTTATCTCCCCCAACATCTCTGTGTGTCTCTTTGTCACCTACAGCCCTCTCTGTGTCCCTATGCCCCCACCTCAGTCCCTCTGTGTGTCACTATGTACCTTCATGTAGCGTGGTGGAGTGAACCACAGGTAGAGGATCATCTGTTTCCTCAAACCAATCTGACAGGAAATTGTTCAGCGCTCTTAGTGTGCACTTTTGTCAGTGGACTGTGTGTAGATCCTCTACCCACAGTCCACTCGGCCATGGTACATGTAGTGACTGAAAGGAGAGGTGCTCCCCTACTCCTGCTCACCTGGCTATTTGCCACCTCCCTCATTTAATAAGTATGAGAATTGCCAGTGCTGTCGGAAATCAGCATTATTCACTGGATTTTAAAAAAACTGGCACGCTAAGGAATTAAAGGTAAGAAAATCTTATGTCATTTAAAATTTAAGATAGGGCTTGGATGTATGGTAGAATAAATAGTGATAAAAAGCTGTAATGTTAAGAATATATGTTTCAATTCTTAACGTTAGAATGGTACATTTTATAGGTTTTGTCATTATATTAATAATATCATCTCCAAATTAAAATCTTTTCAGTTTTTAGTATTGAATTTAAACACCCATCATCATTTCCCCTTAATTTTCACTTCCTCTCCATACCATTGTCTTTAAATGCATTGTCCAACGGCCAGAGGCATAACTAGAAACCACAGGGCCCTGGTGCAAAAATTGCCCTGGGTCCCCCCTTACGTCTACTCCCCGCCACCCTCCCATATGTCTACCCTCCCCTTGTTGCCCTCCCACATGCAGACACACATGTAGACAAGCACACATATACAGAGACACACACATACATGCAAACACACACACATGCATACAAACACACACATACATACTATAAACACACACATACATACACACATACATACAAACACACACACACACACACATACAGATACACATACAGACACACACACAGACATACAGACACAGATACCGAGAAACATTCATACAGACACACACACATACATACATACATACATATAAACAAACACACACACATATACAAAAAATTGTAGTCACTCTCCTGTTTCCTACCTTTTAGATGCAGGAGGGTGACTTCCCTGGAATCCAGTGGTGGCTCAGCTTGATGGGAGTCAGAGTTCCCACTCTGTCTCCTTCCTTTCCTTCCTCTCGCACGGCTCCTGGTAGTTGCAGGGATGAAGTGACTGGGGCAGTCACTTCCTCCCAGCCCCTGTCCTCATAAAAGGGGGCCTGGTCGCGATGTTAAAGCTCCGCAGCATTGACTGGGCCCCCTGGAAATCCATAACCATGGGGTGGCCCTAACAGCATGGCCCCTTAACGTGTGGCCCCGGCTGTTATACCACGCCGCATGGGGCTGTAACAAATGGTGGCGGGTACCGCCGACACAGGGGTCTGCAGGATGGCTGGGCCAATTGGAGTGATGGGCCCGGTCGCAGCTGCGACCCCTGCGACCGTGGTAGTTCCACCACTGCCAATGGCTCATCTCAGTGGGTGACTGACACATAACAAAGAACATAGTTAAGAAATCATAGCTTATAACACCTTACCTCTGCGCTGTATATTGTTCAGCTGCTGTGATGTTAAAGAATGTGACAATAACAACTCCAACAGGTCAGCACTGCCAGCTCTGATCTGTCAAGTTGGTTTCATAGCATATGGTCAGGTCGGGGCTGGTATTGGTATTTATAGGTAATGAATATTTTAAAATTCAATGGAAAAAAAAAAAGAACATTAACCCTACATAAATGCCTGGTAAGGATTTTTTTTTATTGTATGACACCATTGTAGGGTCACATTATATTTGGGCAGATATATTTAAAGGTATAGTCTAATCCTAGTACAAATGTGAGAACCAGTATTTTTATTAAATCTAAGTGAAAAAAACTGCTCAGCTCTACTGTAGTAAATATTCTTGTTTGATATGAAATCAGGAATTTCTCTATCATTGCTACATTTATATCATTCAGAAGCTTTGAGATTCCCTACACAACACAAAGCCATTTATCACATCATTTATATTCTCTGATATGAAACCAAAAGTAGTCATAGCAACATCAGAATGCTCAATTTGAGTTGTTTGTTGACAGCTGTTGTCAAGGACCAAGGAGGACAACCTAAAACCACACTAGATGAAATATCTAAATACACCGATCAGAGGGTCCTACATGCTCATCAAAATCAGGGGCAAAGAGAGATTGGAAGATCAAGAAGAAGGGGAAGGATATTACGTGGATCCATTTTCAAGAAGGTCTAATTTATGAAGAGCTTAACTGCGCTCATGATGCAGGAAAGATTAATAAGAGAAGGTAAGGAAAATGCATTGTGGGTATTCCCTACCTTCTTAATTAAGAAAATAATGCAGACTTTCCTTACTGCCTTGCTATTTGGACAATATAAATATATAGAAATATGTTAGTGTGTATAGTAAATACAGATTATATAGCATATATAGGAAATATGTACAAAGTTATTATAGAGTGTATGTGTATATATATATATAGATATATATATATATATATATATATATATATATATATATATGGAGTATAAATACATAATGTCAATAGTTAAATTTATTTATACAGTATGCATTTATAATTTAAAGTTGGTGTATATATATATATATATATATATATATTTGTGTTCGGGGCCATTTCAATAATGGAAATGAAATAGAGATTAAGTCATCGATCATTAATAAGCAAAGTCGGTTGAGGTGTGCCGATACTGATGTATGTAGTAGGCCTGTAAATAAGTGGGCCTACCTTAGATAGAGTTGAATAGAGGAAGTGGAGGGTGGGCCAGCAGTACGTCTGGAACCAATCAGGTAATGTAGGGAAGGGGGGGGGGAGTCCCTTTTAACCCCTTAAGGACACATGACATGTGTGACATGTCATGATTCCCTTTTATTCCAGAAGTTTGGTCCTTAAGGGGTTAAAGGTACACAGCCCCTCCCACAACTTCAGGCCCAGCCTTCCAATTTGTGTTCGGGGTCATTTCAGTAATGGAAATGAAATAGAGATGAAGTCATCTACCTTTAATAAGCAAAGTCGGTTGAGGTGTGCCGATACCGACGTATGTGGTAGGCCTGTAAATAAGTGGGCAAAAGGAATACCAATCTTGCTCAAAAGATATTTGTTACGAAACCACATGACATCATACCAACATATCTATGAGGACATCTTAACAAATGCTTTTCTTATTTCCTGTATTAGTTGAGGTATATAGACAGCATAGGCTCACAACACATGTACCGTAATGTCTTGGCTTGAGGCAGTGGATGCTGCCCCTATCCTGAATGAGTGCCCCAAATATTTGTTGGCGTTCAAGCCGAGTTGTGCCAATAATAGTCGTATATATACCATGAATTTAGAAGTGGTGAGGGTAGCCCCGTGAAGTGACAGGAGAGGGAGTGAGGCGTGAGTGGGTACTGAAAGTAGGTATGCATCAAACACGTTCACCGGACTCCATGAATTGTCGGTGGGGTAGTAATGGATAAGAACGGTTTGACCCATCTGACTAGTCTTAGATGTGGGTAAGCTCAGAACGTAATGGTCTTGTTGCTTGTTAAGGTATGAGGTGCGAAGGCAATTTTTGACCATTGTGTTGCCCTGTGATAGTGAACTCTCGTGAGAAAGCTGTAGAAAACCAAGTATATGGCTGTTGTGATAACGGATTTTGAATGTGGTTCAAAAGGTGCCATATCCAGTAAGCATGATATACGCTTGAACAGATGTATGTCAATAGGCAACCTACGTTGTGGAGTAGGACATTGTTTGAATATAACTTTAAGAATGGTTTTGATGGGGTAAGATGTGATGAAGCCTGGGTTGTTGGGAAAAGTTGAAAACATGTGGTGTTGGATGCTAGTGAGGTATGACTTGATGGTGTTATGTGACAGCTTCAGTTTGAGGTGGCAAAAAGTGGCGACAGCCACCAAGGTTGTAGTGTCAAACCAGTTGGCCAGGTGGTGATCTGTCATGAACCTATTATACAAAACGAAAGCCCTGTCATATGCATTAAGCTTGTTTTTTAATAACGCCAGTTTGCCAATTCTTTGCTATGACGTAGCAAGTCTTCTAATCCATGATTAGATCTTGGGGCCGGGGAGTGGTCGTGGCTATTGGTGAGGCTGTTGGTAAGGACCTTCTGAATGCTTGAAATTGCAGACAAGATAACTGGTTAGCAGCCGTGTTAAAAATGCCTGGTACATGACAGTATACCAGAAAAACTGGTGACAGGCTGCTAACCACATGGGTCTCCTGATAAATTTCATGATCATTAAGGAGGAAGATCGGCCTTTGTTCATGACGTGGCAAATTGCCAAATTATCAGAGAAACATCGCACCGGTCTCCCTGCCCATTAATGGCCCCATGTCACTGCTGCGGCTACTATGGGGTATACCTCGAAGAGTGCAGAGTTCTTGTAGAACCCTTCAATCTGTCTTACTTCCTGCGGCTGCCTACCCCAGAGCCATTTGTTCCCGAAAATGGCCGCAAACCCAGTGGATGCTGCTGCAGCAGTCCAAATGGTGGGGGAGTCTACAGATACCTGAGGGAGGAACATACTTCTCCCATTCCAACTTTTGAGAAACATGTTCCACATGTGTATATCTGCAGTGGCTTGCTAGTCAAGGGGGATACGGCTGTAGTCGTCTGGGAATGTAGGGAAAAGGCACAAGAGCCTTGAAATGAACGATCTGCCTTGTGGTATTATACGCTTGGCGAAATTTAATGAGCCAATCAGTGACTGCAGTTCTCTCCTGTTTCATGAGCCTATACATAAGTAGTGGTCTATGTGATGTCGGATATCGTTGATTTTGTCCTGCGTTAGGCTGGCTTCCATGGCTACTGAGTCAATCTGTATGCCCAGAAAATGGTTTCCCCGTGACCAAACCAATAGGTTAGTTCTCCAGCTAGAGAAGGGGGGTTCCCCCGATGTTTAGATAGTGAGTGGACAGTAGCCCCGCCATAGCGTCAATATGTACTGATGTCAGGTACGGTGTCATAGCATATTATTCGGGCACATGGCTTTCGCGTGTGCCCTGGAACAATGAGAGCATACCTGCAAAAAATGACATGCCTTATAAGCACAAGCTCCAACATTAAAGTTGTTTACCAATTTGGGATTTGCCTAGATACACAATTGGAAATTGGACGACCAAGTTTATCCCTGCCTTGCTTTCTGCCCTCGAGGCACCTGGAATGGCAGTGGTTGGGGTAGTATCCAGTGTAACCGGGCAGAGGTTTGTGGCATGTGTGGTTGATAGTTTTGCTGAGTCTCGGGTGTCTAGCCTGCAGGACCATAGAGAGGTCGTCGTATGAGTAGGAGCGATTCTCTACGACATGCTGGGAGGTAATCAGCAGAGAGACGAGCAGGGCCGGCGCCACCTGTAAGGCGACCTAGGCAGCCGCCTAGGGCGCACCTTAGCAGGGGGCGCCGGATCCCTGCGCCCGGCGGCTCCTCATGCTGAGCCGCCTGAGCGCTTTTACAAGCGTCAGGCGGTGCAGCACTGCTGTGGAGGGCGGCCGGATTTGAGTGAACGGCAGGAGGGAAGCGCAGAGCGCTCCCTCCCGCCGGTCTCTCAATGTAGCGTGGCACTTCCCTTCAGTCCACCGGCGGCCGGGAACAGGAAACAGAGGTTCCTGTCCCGCTGCTCACGCCTCGCCACGCCACATACGCTGGCAAAGGACCAACAGGAGGGGGGACATGGCAAGGACCACAAGGGGAAGGGAGGGGGGAACAAGTAAGGACCACAAGGGGGAGGGGGGACAAGTAAGGACCCAAGGGGAGGGGGGGGACAAGACCACAAGGAGGGGAGGGGGGAAACGCAAGACCACAAAGGCAAGGACCACAAGGGGAGGGGAGGGGGAAACAAGTAAGACCACAAGGGGGATGGGGGGGGAGATTAGGATCACAGGGGGAGGGGGAGGTTAGACCACAGGGGAGGGGGGAGGTTAGACAACAGGGGGAGGGGGGGAGGTAAGGACCCACCAGGGGGAGGGGAGGAAGGACCACCAGGGGGAGGGCACAGGAGGAGGCGGACTACTGGGGAGGAGGGGGGGAGTAAGGACCACTGGGGAGGAGGGGGGAGTAAGGACAACTGGGGGAGGAAGGGGGGGAGTAAGAACCACTGGGGAAGGGGGGGTGGGGAGTAAGGACCACTGAGGGAGGGGTGGTAAGGACCACTGAGGGAGGAGGGGGGAGATCCACTAAGGGGTTTGGGAGAGGGAGGACCACCAAAGGGGTGTAAGTAGGGAGGACCACTAAGGAGAGGGGAGGAGGGTAAGGACCACTAAGGAGGGGGGGAGAAAGAGGATAATGACTGTTACGACACGTACCGTCGGGTAGATGAAGCCGCCGTTTAGTAAATAATCCCCTTCTCCAGAAATGCAGTTTAAATCCAGCCGACTGCCAAACTCCCGAACGAAGTCCACGAACACGGCAACTCCCGATCAGCAAAACAGTCGAACGCCTTCCAACAGCTAAAAATAACGAAAGCGCTGTCCCAGTAATAATTCCCCCCACAAACGAGACCAAGCTCCGTCTTGAGGGTCAAATGAAGATCTGTTTAATGGGGGCTACCTGCCCGGTATTTATGCAGGTCTCCACAAGGTGGACACTCCCCGAGGGGACCTTGTGGAAGACTGTAAAACATATTGGACAGTAGCCAATCGCAGTGGCTTCAATAATAGCCCTTCCCATCTTACCCATAATTCCGTCTTCTCTACCCCGGAGATAATTAGGAAGAAACCTAATTATCTCCCAAGGTAGAGACAATCGCCATTTTAACTTACAGTAATAAAAATACATTAAAATACATAACTGAAGAAATACCGAATGCATATAGTTCGTGTAACGTATCCCCAGACAGCCTGGATCTGAGTGCATGTTTTCACCGAATAGCGCTCAGATCCGATGTATCTAGTCGAATCGCCATGGAGTCAAAGTCCTTCACCAGTCCTTCGGTATACGAATGACTCCATGGGACGGCTGTCTGGGTAAAAGTCCATACGAATGAATAAAAACTCCCGAACGACCGACGTTCGCATGCCTTGTCGAAATGGAAGGTAGGCAGCAGCTTCCAGCGGTGTTCGGTAGTTTAAGTGTCCGTTTTTAGTTCCATACAGTTTGTACCGAACACCGCTATGCGTTCGTATGTCCCAAAATGGCCGCTGCCTCGTGGTCGACATGCGAACGACGACCACCCGTACGAATGGAATGGAGAGGTGTCTGCGGTTAACCACAACGTTCTAATTGGGGCCAAGAGGTTAACCAGCAGCACACTCCTCTCCTGGGTGGTCGTTCGTTCGGTAGTTTCAATCGGTAGTTTGCAAATTACACGAACGGGGGTATAGGAACAGGCAATCCAGCGAACAAAGGGAAACAGACGAACCAGCAATACAGATGAATCTGTCACACGGCTCCCCCCTTGTGGGACACTCCGGCAGACCCGGCTTGACCCTTTGGCGGGTCAACGTGGGGATGACCGGACTAAGATGGGGTGAGGATGTCGGTTTGCCTGGATAATCCATCTGCATTCCCGTTCTGCTTACCGGGTCGATAACTGATGGTGAAGTTATAGGGTTGAAGGGCTAAACTCCACCTCAGCAGTCTGCCATTGTCTCCTGAGACCCGGTTAAGCCAGACAAGGGGATTGTGGTCCGTTACCAGGGAAAATTCCTGTCCATATAAATACGGGCTTAACTTTTTCAATGCCCACACCAGGGCCAAACACTCCTTCTCCACTGCCGCATAACTCACTTCTCTGGGTAACAGCTTTCTACCGAGATATGCGACAGGGTGCTCTCCTCCATCTTCCCCGACCTGGCTCAGCACAGCCCCCAGTCCATACATGGAAGCATCTGTATGAACGAGAAAACGTTTGTTAGGGACTGGGGCAGTCAGGACAGGGGCATTCACAAGAGCTTGTTTGAGTGCTTGAAACGCAGCTTCACAAGCTGGAGACCACAGGACCTGTTTAGGGAGATTTTTCTTTGTCAGGTCAGTCAGGGGTTTAGCAATAGTGCTGTAGTCGGGGACAAAGCGTCTATAGTACCCTGCTGTCCCTAGGAAGGCTAACACCTGGGTCTTGGTGATAGGTGTGGGCCAGTTAGCTACTGCCTCTATCTTGGCTGGCTCTGGTCTCTGGCTCCCACACCCTACTCTGTGACCCAGGTACTGCACTTCAGCCATGCCTAAATGGCACTTCTCTGGCTTCAATGTCAGGCCAGCGGCCCGAATCTTGTCCAGTACTACCCCTACATGTACTAGGTGTTCTTCCCAGGACTCACTGTAGATCGCAATGTCATCCAGGTATGCACAAGCAAATTCCTGGAATCCATCAAGAAGTCTATCCACCATACGCTGGAAGGTAGCCGGTGCATTCTTCATCCCAAATGGCATGACCTTAAATTGGTACAGGCCAAATGGGGTGACGAAGGCCGACTTGGGGATAGCATCCTCGGCCAGGGGAATCTGCCAGTAGCCTTTGCACAGGTCTATGGTGGTCAGATAGCGTCCCCTGGCAATGCGATCTAACAATTCATCTACCCGGGGCATCGGGTAGGCGTCAGTGGTGGTCCGCTCATTGAGACGCCTGTAGTCCACACAGAACCGGGTGGTCCCATCCTTCTTGGGCACCAGGACTACAGGCGAGGCCCAAGGGCTATCGGAGTGTTCGATGACCCCCAGCTGGGTCATCTCCTGTATCTCCTTCCGCATTCCTTCCCGGACTGCTTCAGGGATACGGTAAGGGGGTTGTCGCAGAGGGTTCTGTCCAGGGGTTTCTACCTTGTGTACAGCTAGGGTAGTGTAACCAGGTTCTTGGGAGAAGGTCGCCTGCTTTTCCCACAGAAGCTGTCTTGCCTGGCCCTTCTCGGTGGGGCTCAATCTGTCCCCTAGCTGTACCAGGCTAGTAAGATCCGTCTGGGGGTCCCTCTCTAACAGATCTGGTAAGGGTAAACTTTCTGTATCATCTGCAGCAGGGGCACATACTGCAGCGACATTCATACTCCTTTAGCATGTTCACATGAAAGGATCGCTGGATCCTTTCATCTGAACAGCTGGCTATAAGGTAGGTAGTATCACATATCTGTGCTAACACCTTATACGGGCCCTGCCAAGATGCCTGCATCTTGTTTGCCTTCACAGGTTTGAGTACTAACACTTTCTGCCCAACCTGGAGGACTCGCTGTCGGGCACCCCGATTGTACCACCTCTTCTGTCTCCCCTGAGCCACCTGGAGATTTTCCCTTACCATTAGGGACAGTTTCTCCATGCGGTCCCGGAGTTCCAGAACATACGGTACTATGGGGGTCCCTTCCTGCTCTGTCTCCCCCTCCCAGTGGCCTCTAATGAGATCTAGGGGTCCGCGGACCCTTCTCCCATATAGCAACTCAAAGGGGGAGAACCCAGTAGATTCCTGAGGCACCTCTCTGTAGGAAAACAACAGATGAGGCAGGAATCGCTCCCAGTCTCTGCAAGTGTCAGAAAAGGTCCTCAGCATCTGTTTGAGGGTACCGTTAAATCGCTCGCAGAGACCGTTAGTCTGTGGATGGTAAGGTGAGCTAAGCAGCGGTTTAATGCCGCACACCTTCCACAGTTGCTGGGTGAGCACAGCGGTGAATTGGGTTCCCTGGTCAGAGAGAATCTCTTGAGGGAACCCGACTCTGGTAAAAATCCTAACCAGGGCATCAGCAACTGTCTCTGCCTCTATATTAGACAGCGCTACTGCCTCTGGATAGCGAGTGGCATAATCCACCACGGTGAGAATATATTTCTTACCGGATGGACTAGCCCTGGCCAGTGGACCCACAATGTCAACGGCTATGCGGGCAAAGGGCTCCCCAATGATAGGCATAGACATAAGCCTAGCTCTTGGGTGGTCCCCCCGCTTTCCTACCCGTTGACATGTGTCACACGTACTGCAGTATGTCCGAACAGCCTGATTAAAGTTTGGCCAAAAGAAGTTCTGCATGATCCTATAGGCTGTGCGGCGGGAACCTAGATGTCCAGCTAGGGGAACATCATGCCCTATCCGCAGAATCTCCTGCCGGTATTTTGCGGGCACCACCAGCTGTCGATTCGGCGGAGGGGCAACACTTTTCGGGGAAAGCTTGGGGATCCTATACAACCTGTCCCCCACCCACTCATACCGTTCCCCATCTAATCCTTCCTCTCCAGTATCTGCTCTGTCCCTATACTTCTGGAGTGTCGAATCTGTCTGAGTTTCCCTCCCAAACTCCTCTGGGGAATCCCAGCTAATAAAAGTCCGTTCTAGGGTACCAGTCGGGGACTCGGTTCTTACCTGGGTCTCAGCAGCAGGTGGGCTGGTTCCAGCAGCACGGGTCTGGGCACGGGTAGTCACTGGGTTGATATCGGCAGGTCCCATTGGCGCATAAGCGGACACCAAAGGGGCCAAGTCATTCCCAAGCAAAACATCAGCAGGCAAGTCTTTCATGACCCCCACATTCACGTGTCTAGAGCCCACCCCCCAATCCAAGTGAACCCGGGCAACCGGTAAACGGAACACTGCACCTCCCGCCACCCTCACTGCTACAGTATTTCCAGTGTGTTGGTGTTCTGAAACAAGGTTCTTTTGGAGCAAAGTCATAGTGGCTCCGGTGTCTCTCAGACCCGTTACTGCTTTGCCATTCATTTTAACGGTCTGCCTGTGCTGTTGACGGTTATCCTGCTGCGCTGCTTGTACTGGATCCGCCTCATGTAGTATACCCCAAAATTCCTCCTGCTCAAGACAGTGAGCGGAAGGTTGGGGTGGCTGCTGGTTTCCGCCGGCTGGTCTTCTCCACGACTGGGCTTGGCTGGAATTGTTCAATGGGCACTCGGGTCGCTTGTGCCCCAACTGCTTACACCCATAGCACCGGATAGGCTGTGAGTAATCCCGGGCGTTGAACCGGGCGGGCTGAATATAATTGTTCGCTGTTGGCATGGTGGGGGCGCGTTGCGCTGGGTGTTGGTACACTGCAGTGGTTGGAGGAGCTGCTGGTTTGTACTCCACTCGGGTAGGGACCTTGGCTGCTGTCTGGTCCAGTTTCCTGGCATCAGTGTACTCATCAGCCAGACGAGCAGCTTCGGGTAAGGTAGCGGGTTTACGGTCCCTAACCCATTCTCTGACTCCTGCAGGTAAGCGGTCAAAGCAGTGCTCCAACAAAAATACTTGCAGCACTTCTTCCCCAGTTACCGCTTGGCACCCTGCCATCCAGTGGGCTGCTGTGCGGTGTACTCGCATGCCCACTCAACATAAGAATCACCAGCCTGCTTGTTAGTGTCCCGGAATCGCCGCCGGTATGCCTCAGGGGTCACAGCGTATCTGGCCAAAAGGGCATCTTTCACTGCCCTGTAGCTGGTAATTTCCTCCTCTGGGATGGCCCGAAACGCCTCACTGGCCCGGCCGGATAACTTCCCAGAGAGGATGGTGACCCATTCCCCTGCGGGTACCTGGTGTAAGGCACATTGCCTTTCAAAATCAGCCAGGAACCCATCAATTTCTCCTTCGGCTTCTACAAAATTTCGAAATGCAGCAAAAGGTACTTTTCTCCTTCCATTGTTATTATACGGTACCTCAGCTGCTGCAGCGCCTCTTCCCTGAAGCGCCTGTTGTGCTGCTACTGCTGCTTGCACTTGAACCACAATATCTGCTGCGGGGTTGGGGCCAAAATGTGCCAGCCTGATTGTATCTCCTCGGGTGTTAACTCCAGTATGCCAGGCACATCAGCTCTTCCCGTTCCCTGTGCTGCATCCATTTCCAATAATATGGCAATAATCTCTCTTTTCTTGAGATTACTCGCTGATCGTCCTCTGCGTTCTAATATATCTTTAAGGGTAGCACGCCTTAACTCTTCATACTGCATTTCCAACCTGGGATGTGTAGCTGGCCTTCTGGGCGGTAGGATTCATCCCGTTGCATGCCACCAATTGTTACGACACGTACCGTCGGGTAGATGAAGCCGCCGTTTAGTAAATAATCCCCTTCTCCAGAAATGCAGTTTAAATCCAGCCGACCGCCAAACTCCCGAACGAAGTCCACGAACACGGCAACTCCCGATCAGCAAAACAGTCGAACGCCTTCCAACAGCTAAAAATAACGAAAGCGCTGTCCCAGTAATAATTCCCCCCAGTAATAATTGACCACAGGGTCAAATGAAGATCTGTTTAATGGGGGCTACCTGCCCGGTATTTATGCAGGTCTCCACAAGGTGGACACTCCCCGAGGGGACCTTGTGGAAAACTGTAAAACATATTGGACAGTAGCCAATCGCAGTGGCTTCAATAATAGCCCTTCCCATCTTACCCACAAATCCATCTTCTCTACCCCGGAGATAATAAGGAAGAAACCTAATTATCTCCCAAGGTAGAGACAATCGCCATTTTAACTTACAGTAATAAAAATACATTAAAATACATAACTGAAGAAATACCGAATGCATATAGTTCGTGTAACGTATCCCCAGACAGCCTGGATCTGAGTGCATGTTTTCACCGAATAGCGCTCAGATCCGATGTATCTAGTCGAATCGCCATGGAGTCAAAGTCTTTCACCAGTCCTTCGGTATACGAATGACTCCATGGGATGGCTGTCTGGGTAAAAGTCCATACGAATGAATAAAAACTCCAGAACGACCGACGTTCGCATGCCTTGTCGAAATGGAAGGTAGGCAGCAGCTTCCAGCGGTGTTCGGTAGTTTAAGTGTCCGTTTTTAGTTCCATACAGTTTGTACCGAACACCGCTATGTGTTCGTATGTCCCAAAATGGCCGCTGCCTCGTGGTCGACATGCGAACGACGACCACCCGTACGAATGGAATGGAGAGGTGTCTGCGGTTAACCACAACGTTCTAATTGGGGCCAAGAGGTTAACCAGCAGCACACTCCTCTCCTGGGTGGTCGTTCGTTCGGTAGTTTCAATCGGTAGTTTGCAAATTACACGAACGGGGGTATAGGAACAGGCAATCCAGCGAACAAAGGGAAACAGACGAACCAGCAATACAGATGAATCTGTCACAATGACCAATTAGGAGGGGGAGATTACCACTAAAGGGGTGGGGGGAGGAGGGGAATGTCTAAGGGGAGGGATGGAGGACCACTAAGGGGGAGTGAGAAGACCACCAAGGGGGGACTACAGGGGGCCAAGGGAGAGCACTAAGGGACAGGAGGGAAGGGGAAATCAATAATTGACAGGAGGGTGAGCACTATGCAAAAAATAAAAAAAATAAAGAGCTGCTCCCCTCTCAGTCCCTATCCTACCCCACAAACCCTCTCTTTTACACTACACACATACACAATGCATCTCCCCCACACACACACACACAGAAACATACAATGCATTCCTATTCACACACAGACACACCCGAAACACACAATGTATCCCTTACGTTCACACAAACTCATTCTCTTACACACAGAAACAAAATGCATCTCTTACACAATCAATGCACCCCTTACAGACACACACTGCATGCAATTAAATACACAGAAACACACCTTGCACCCCTTACACACACACACACAGAAACATACAATGCATTCCTTACACGCAAACACACACTGCATCCCCTATAAACACACTACATCCCTTACAGAAATTGTATCCCTATACACTACATTCTATAAGAACACACACACGTTGCATCCTCTACAATAACACATAAAACATCTCCTACACACATACACTCCACTTCCTGTGAGAGAACTCATGGGTGGGCCATGTAGCTGGATTTATGGGTGGGCATTGTAGGCATACTCACGGTCAAGCCCTGGGGGCCCAGACCTTGAGCTGTGTAAGGGGCCCTAAAAAATGGAGCTGCTTCCTGTTCGTTAATTGTTGTGAGCACTGTTACAAACAGTCTCCTGAGAGCCTCTTCTACACCAGACCTGTGGAGCCAGACAGAGCCCATCATCAGCCTCTTGTCCTCATCTGGTGGTAAGTAGGCAATCCAATATATTATTAGTGGCACTAATCTCTAATTTACCTCACATTAAATAGATACTATAGTCACCAGAAGCACTACAGCATAATGTAGTGGTTCTGGTGTCTATAGTCTGTGCCTGTAGGCTTTTTAATGTAAACACACTGTCTTTTCAAACAGTGAAAAGTCTTCTTTTTTGTGAAGACTGGCGTTGGCCCATATGGCAGAGCATATGGGCGGGGCATTGTGATGTCACATGGTGGGCATGACATATGGGGGGGGGGCGAAAAAAATTTTTTTTGCCTAGGGCCGTAAAAATCCTTGCACCGGCCCTGATTATAATAAGTTCAAAACATAGTGCATTGATATAGAAAGAGACTTTACAATATGTACAATGTTGTGGCGAAGCACGCTACATAGTACCAGCACCACAAAAGCTGCCCATTTTTAGCAGGTCCTATCCTAGCAACCTTATGTCTGCTATTTTAAAAACTCACTTGCTTGGAAATCCTTGCTTCTGGTATTCTCTGCAATGCAATATTAAATGGAGCCCTGGATTGAGGAATCTATGACAGGGCCAGTGCAAAACTAAGGAATTGTCCTGGAAAACTGGGGAAAGTGCACTCTGTTGTGAAGTCTTCTTAGTTCATCATGTGAGATGTTTCTTTTCCTCTGGTTGTCCACATTTGTTGCAATATAATTTTGAGCTAAAAATGATTGCACAAGAAAAAAACAATATAAAAATGTATTTATTCTTTAATAAGAGCCAAACAATGTATTATTTCTACATAGTGAGAAATGCAATTAAAATTGATTATATGTTTCATGTCAATCAAATGGATTGAAAAACAAAAGTATTTTATATGAAATTAAATATTTTAATAAAACTGAAAATGAGAAGAACTTTGTAATGAAAACCAATAATATCCCTATAAATTATGCAAGGGTGCTACATCTTTGAATAAATATTGGCTTTGTATATTATTTTTCCAACTATAATTAGAAGACAGTCTTCAGGCCAATGTGGAAAGAACCCTAATAGAAAGCAATACAAACCAAGAGCTGGATAGGGGTAATATTAGAGAAATACTTATTTCACTAATTGACATGCAAATCAATTTATAACTATTTGACATGCATTTTTCTGGATTTTTAGATCTAAAATTATAGACTGATAATTTCTTTGTCAGTGGGCAAACATGTAAAATCAGCAGGGGATCAAATACTTTTTTGGAGAGCAAAAAACGGGTTGCAAGAGTATTCTGAGAGCGGACAGCAACTGAAATAGCCTGCCCTTCGGTGGGTCCCCGCTCAGAACTCAAGCTGGTTTTAGCTCATCTTGTGCCATTACAGAGAGAACAACTCTGAAGCATATCAGACTGGTCCAACCCATACGGGCAGTCCAGACACGAAATACCAGCAAGTTCTCTCTACACGAGAGACACCGCAACCCCAGATGATCGTTTCAGATTTGTTAGGCATTATCAGTGAGGCATAGCTGATATCTCTCTAGGCACCGTGAGCAAGGGGTCTACGTCTGGATTACCCTTTAAACTTATGGAGTGCAAAAAACAGGTCGCAAGAGTATACTGAGAACAGGCAGCAGCTGAAATAGCCTGCTCTTCGGTGGGTCCCTGCTCAGTTCTCAAGCTGGTTTTAGCTCATCTTGTGCCATTACAGAGAGAACATCTCTGAAACATATCACACATATCACACATACGGGCAGTCCAGACCCGAAATGCCAGCAAGTTCTCTCTACACGAGAGACACAGCAACCCCAGACGATCGTTTCAGCCTTGTTAGGCATCATCAGTGAGGCATAGCTGATATCTCTCTAGGCACTGTGAGCAAGGGGTCTACGTCTGGAGAACAAAAAACTGGGCGCAAGAGAATACTGACAACAGGCAGCAGCTGAAATAGCCTGCCCTTCGGTGGGTCCCCGCTCAGTTCTCAAGCTGGTTTTAGCTCATACTTTTTATACCTCACTGTAAATAAGCAAAACAATAAAAATAAAAATAAAAATAAAAAAGTGAAGCCCTGGATCATTGCCAACAATATTTTAGGTAACGGAATACTCTGGAATTTAGAAAACTTCCTGCAAGCTCCCCTAGTTTGATAGGAGGACTTGATAACGTCCACATCCTAAGTTAAGATAGCAGACTGCCCAGTGCGTGGTTGGGGATCTGTAGGTGGTATGTAAGCCACAAGAACTGGATACATTTTCCAGGCCCAACAAGTGGTAGAGCTCAAGTAGCGTTCTTTTATGCTTGGCACATAATCTTTGTCCTCAGTGGTATGTCACTCTCTTTGGAGCTAAATTATAAGCCAAATGGACTGTGTGAAGAAAATAGACTTTTAATTGACATTTTCTTCTTTGTTCGGTACTTTCCCTGTTTATTACCTGTATATTGAATGTATTGGTTCGGTAGTTTGAAACTACCAAACGCCGACCACCCTCCTGGCTCATTAACTACAAAGGAACTAGCTATTAAGTGCTCCCTGGGCGACCGCTGTTTGTAGAGCCGAACGCCATGTGGAATAGAAAACGGCGGCCATCTTGTTCGCACGAGGGGAGTCAGCGGGACTTGGTCGTCGAGTGTCTGGAACTAAAATCGGACACTCGACCTCCCGAACCACCACTGAAACTACCGAACGCCGGCTTCCTGTACTTCCCGAACAGCCAGGGGAGCGCCATTCGGTAGTTCTGTGCAAACGGACAAGGGGAGCAATCGCTCTTATGAGCCAGGAGGATCCATTCGGGACTTTTACCTATTTGTGAATTGACCGACCGCACACGCTGAATTCATGGAACTGTTTTGGGCAGAAGCCGCGTGTGTGGTCGGTAAAAGATACCCTCCACACTTTTTAACCGATCTGGGTGCAATTTGGATATGTTTGTCCCCTAGATCGGGGCTATAAGGGGATATGTAATTTGTGGGGGTACCTGGTGGGGAAAGGGGTGTTCTGAGTTTTGGGGAAATTGTGTGCTCTCTGCCTCGAGATAATTGGTTTATTCCTTAACTTATCTCAATATCTCCCAGGCAGAGAGAAGGCGTGTATTACTGGAAATGTGTGTGTTGATTGGCTGTTGTCTTTGTTTGCTGTGGGAGGTCCTCTTGCAGGAGGATTTCTCATAAAAGCCTGTGTGTTGTCAAAAAAATTGATTCCTTTTACACCCTTCATGAAGTCTAGGCTCATGTTTGGGGGATATTCTATTTGCTGGGAAGAATCACCTTGGAACTGCATTTCATCTACCTTATTCCTCTACTCCCTGCTGTAGCTATAATCACTTATGCTCAGCTGTTGGGAAAGGGAACAGAAGGCCGCAGAACCATAACCACTGCAGGTCTTAACAGACTGTCTTTGTACATTATTGGAACGTGAAATATCATTGAAGAACTCTATGGTGTAAGCTGCAAAGCAGTCAGAGGTTAAGTTACAAACAGCACATGCTGTTGCTAATCTCGCTCAGATTGGAAGCAGAGTAAAAGATCCCTCTGGATCTTTTCAGAGTCTCTAGGAGATTTTACGACCCTAAAGTAGCAGAAGTCGATAGCCAGGCCACTGCTGGGTCATTGTCTGGTGGCAGTTTTCCAGCGATCTTTGGTAATCTTGTCCAGTTGTCAAGAACTGCTAGCTTTGCTATGATCATCTTATATCTGCTGAGGGGAACAACAAGGAGGAATAACATATGCCTTAAAAATTGACTAGGCAGCAAGCGAACAGTTAGTTCTTGAATTTCATTTGTTGGAATCAGGAGAAATGGACAAGCGACAAGATCAGAGTTACTTTGACAAAGGCCAAATAGTGATGGCTAGATGACTGGGTCAGAGCATCTCCAAAACGGCAAGTGTTTTGGGGTGTTCCCAATATGCAGTGTGGTTAGTACATACAAAAAATGGTGCAAAAAAGGATAATCGGTAAACCAGAGTCAGGGTTATGGGTGCCCAAGGCCCATTGATGCACTTGAGGAGTGAAGGCTAGCCTGTCTGGTCCAATCAGACAGAAGAGCTTCTGTAGCTAAAATTGCTGAAAAAAAATTAATGCTGGCCATGACAGAAAGGAGTCAAAACGTCTGTATCTACATTGGGCCAGTGTAGATACAGACTGATCAAAGTGCTCATCATGACCCCTGTCTACCGGAGCCTTTCAATGGGGATGTGAGAACTGGACCATGGAGCAATGGAAAAAAGTTGCCTGGTCTGCCGAATCACATTTTATTTTAGATCAGGCGGATAGCCGGGTGCATGTTCAGAGGCAAGCACTCAGGGCAGTTGCTACCTCTTGAGTTTAGCTCCAGCTAAACAAACCAGAAAGTAACATGACTTGTTGGCTTGAAAGCCACGAGGTGTAACAAGGTTAATTTATAAAATTGTACATTTCTATTGAAATCTGTATTTTTTGCAAAATGACACACTCTTCAACATAAAGTGCTCAGGGGTCTGGAGTGTCCTTTTAATTTAAAATATAGAAAAATCAAGCTATACAGCACTCCTCAGCAATTACAAATTACTTTTAATTCACACTCACACAGCAGCAGCATTCTGACCTTTAGTAAGGTCTTAATGTGACATCAAACATTGTGCAATTAAATAATAAAATATAAATTGGAATTTATTTTTAAAACCGGCAGTTCCATGTAATTAGTGAGAATACAAAATAAATATAGAGTCTAGTAATGAAGACAAATAAGAATTTTTGTATCCGTTCCATAACTAATTCTGGCCAACTCAACAACTATGTCGGCTGCCAAGAATTAGGGGGCATCTTGTGTTGAATACAGCTATGGCAAATAACACATACTAAAGAAAGATGGAGAGGAATATATCTGCCCACGGTGCCATGTCCTTGGTTGTTCCTTGATGAATCCCTGATGGGTTTTCTAATTTTACCTGAAATTGGAAGGAAACAGAGTAACAGTGCTCTACTAACAAACTCTGGGCGTAAATTGGAAAAATAACCTGGAGAATAATGTTATAGCAGGTTTAGGATGCAAGAAATGCTCATCCTAACTACAAAGTTCTCATAGCATGCACATAATCATCACCCTTTAACACCACACAACACTGTGAACTAAACAAGCATCCACAAAGTCTCTTAAGCATGTTAAATCAAGCACACATTGCCCATGCATCGCCTCTACCTTTTGTTACATAGTACTCACACAGCAGTCATTTGTAAAAAGACATACACCAACTACACAAAACCAATATCAATAAATATTAGGGAAAATTGTTTCATACATACTTTTCTTGATCATTTTACATGGCTTACACACATTCATATATTGTAACTCACAAAATGATGATACGTTTCTTTATTCCTGATCCAACATGGCATAATTTACTTATGAATATATTCAATCAGTATATATAGTGGGAGGGACAGAGTTCAAATACAGCTAATAGGTATAAAACCATTATTGAGCTGCACAAACCCAATAAGCCTTATTTAAAGACAAACAAGTAAGCAGTAGGATATTGTCATAATATCTGCTCAGACAAGTTATTGTACCCAGAGGCTGCTGGTGAGGATGTAGGGAATATCCTGGATAATTATAGTGCCATGTAGGAATTAGGGTCATAACTAAACGTATAAAAGGGACAAGCCTAGATTAATAAAGACAGACTTTTGTAAGAAATGAGACACCCATCTTGCAATTGAGAATAATAAAATACATTCAAGGAGAACCTCCTTAAAACAAATACACGGTCTAGAAATTATAAACTAATTTTAGAAAAAACAGAAATCAATGTCCTATAATATTGAGGAAATACCCAACTGATGGCACTTTCAAATCAGGCATAACTTCCAGACACCAGGCAGGAGCAAGCAATGAAATTCCAGACACCACGGAACAAAAACATACCCTGCTCATGCCCGTGCATTTATTAAAGATATAATTCTCACTGCTTCATCACTGCTTCATTACTTACAGAAAACACACAAAATAAAATCTGTCTATATTTATTGAAAACAACGGATAAAATATAAAGTGCACTTATCACACATCACATGATCACGGAAGTAAATTTGGCGCAACCATTGAAATAGAAAGGTTTGATCTGGACTACATTGTTGCCAACTGAGAAAGCTGTAGAGAGCGAAACGTGTCTTGGCGTTGTGGCATTGGACTTTAGAGAACTGTGATTAGTGCACTTTATATTTTATTCATTGTTTTCATTGTTTTCTAACATCATTTTCAATAAATATAGATTTAGCACTATTTGGCAGTCTGTCACTCCAGATCACTGTTTGGGGAGTGTCACCCCACAAATTGACACCAAGTGTTACCACATTAGATCCAAGGACAATAGGGCTCTAAGCAAGGAGAGAGTCTTTATACAAATTGTGATATTTTGAAAAACATTTTCTGGCATACTACACTATATTTTCCTGTGTGTATTTTCTGTATGCCTTTACGAGTTATCAATGTTGAAAGAAAGTAGAGTGCTACCTAATAAAGGCACTATTGTGCATTTATTGAGCTTTATATAGTCAGGCTCTAATCAATGTGAGTTTAATCACCTGATGAAGTCTTGCACGTTGCACTTTAAATAATACCATCTGCACTATTCTTTGTTAATGCTCTTGTTTTACATGTTTTAAGTTAATTTCCAGATTTACACTAGTTTTTTTAGGGCTAAGAATCATTGCATGTTTAATGATTTGTAAGCGCTCCACAATTGTTTGATAAATGTATCACTTTATTGAAGGTAAGGGATAAGAGGTATAGTTTTTTTAAATTTAGACATATGCTCCTGGTTCCCCCCTGGTGGTTGATGTAGACAGCAGCTAGATTTTATATTCTTTGATGTACCCACATAGAGACTACCTGGGGTTGGAAGTCCAGGATTTCCCTGTACACTGCTCTCATTTCTAAAATGTTTAAGGGAATGTCCTGGTAATGTCTTTCCACTGACCAAGAGCACAAAATGGGTGTAATGTGCTACCCATCTGTCATAATAAGGTGCCAATCTGCCTCAGAGTGGGAATCATTAGTTTAGGTTTACAGGACATAACCACCATGACAAAGCTGACTTGACTTGAGGAATAATCCTAATAGGATGAGACACACCATGGTGAAAGTGATGAAACCTCTTCAAGAAGCCCCAACTGACGAGTCCAGTTATGGAGGACATGGAACCTAGCATGCTCATGTAATACCAGTGTGACAGAACCATCTGTCTGCTGGATTTTTGCCCGTTCGTCTGTTTGTCCCCCGTTCGTATGAATGGCTGGTTTCTATAGCCCAGCCATTCGAATGACTCTGTTTCCCGAACAAATCTGCCGAACGAACTGCCACCCAAGTGAGGAGTGTGCTGCTGGTTAACAAAGTGATCCCCATTAGAACGTTGTGGTTAACCGCAGACACTTCTCAATTAAACCGAACTCAGGGTGGTCGTCGTTCGTATGTCGACCACGAGGCAGCGGCCATCTTAAATCATGCGAACGCTCAGCGGTGTTTGGCTCTATTTCTATGGAACGGAAAACGGACACTTTTTCTGTCGAACACCGCTGAAACAAGGGAACGCCTGGCTGCCTCCACGAAAGCATGCGAACACCGGCCGTTCGGGAGATTGAGAGCATACAAAAGACTTAACCCAGATAGCCCTCCCATGGAGTCATTCGTATACCGAAAGACTGAAAGAACTTTGACTCCATGGCGATTGAACTATGTGTGTGGGATCTGAGCGCTATTCGCTAATAATATGCAGTCAGATCCAGGCTATCTGGGGACATGTAATACGAATGGGAAATGTTCAGTTTTCGTGTAGTTATGTATTTTTATGTCTTTTATTATTTTGTGTCTAAGATGGCGACTGTCCTTGTCCTGGAGTTAATTGAGTTACTTGGTAATTAACTCCAGGCCAGAGGGGAGGGAATCAGAATGCACTGTGGGTAAAATATGTGACTGTGTGTCTGAAATGTCCTTCTATCTGTCTGTAGTTTAAGTTTCCCATTTGGTCCCCTAGGGGAGTGTCCACCAGGTGGGAGACCTGCATAAATACGGGCAGGTAGCCCACAGTAAAGCCAGACCTTATTTGACCCTCAATGCGGAGCTTCTGTCTCGTTATTGGGGGGGATTTCTTCTTCACGTTTAGAGACTGCTGGATGGAACGAAAGCCGCTTTGGGGATATTATTGTTCGACGGTTACCAGCAGTTCGTTTATTGCCGTTCGGGAGGTTGGAGCCTTTCGTGGATTTCGATCGGGAGATTGCCGCTTCCCCTGCATTTGGTTCGTGTGTTACAGAGTAAGCGAACGGAGACTGTACTGCAGCCGGGGAAGGTTTACTAAACGGCGGTTTGGCCTAAAGACACTGGAGGTGTCTTAACAACCAGGTATGA
>OW240922.1:50403240-50512942 GCA_933207985.1 Pelobates cultripes | reverse complement strand
TGGTTCATCTATTTTTACTTCACGAACAGAACATGGACATATTGTTCGTTAAGTTGAACCAACTACCGAACGAGAGACCACACAGTGGAGTCGTGCGTCTCTAATTAAGGATTTGCAACTTTTTGAAACAGAAAGATCATAATGGTTGGATGGGTGGTCGCCGTTCGTATAAGCGAATACGTGGCGGTGGCCATCTTGGTGCACGAACACCCAGCGGTGTTTGGTCGTCGAGTGCGTGTAACTAAAATCGGACACTCGACCTCGCGAACACCGCTAGACTTCCATCTCGTTCGCACCTGTACTTCCGTTCGTCCAGACAGAGTGGCATTCGACTAAATGAAACAACCGACCCCCAGACACACGACTACCCAGTTTGTGAATGTGTGCATTCATCAGTTTATTCGTAAGAACTCCCGAAAGGAGACCGGTCAAAGCCCTCAATTGCCTGGAACTATTTTGGGACTTCACCTCGTGGCTGACTTCACTCGAATGGCTTTTCTGTTCTACTGAACGGATCTAAGCAGTATTTCGACAGATTGGGCGCTCAGATCCCAGCTGTTCAGTGAAGTGTCTTTCGTGGAGTTCTGATAAATATTAAAGGAGTTATTATGTTTTAAAAATATTGTTTAATGTTCTGTACTGGGAGACAATTTAATTAAAGAATTGTTCTTACGCAATTATCTTCCCAGCACAGAAAAGGATCATGGGAAATGTAACTTCCACATGGTCCACCCGGGGAAAACCCCTGGAATGTCATTAAGTAAACCCATTGCATGTGGAATGGTAAAAAGCCAGCTGTGGCTCAATAAAAGTTCAGTTGACTCCCAAAACTGTGTTTCGTCCAGTTGTTGGGGAATGGCATTGGAATTTCTATACTACCCTTTATTTGAATGCCGATTACGTCTACCAGCGGAGATATTGCAGTTTATACTTCTACTCCGCTACAGCAAATAAGAATAATAAGTATATAGAGTATATAACTATTGAATAGATAGTAGGAAGGACCGCACTCCAAGGTCTTTGTGATAGTTTTCAAATAAAATTTAACTTTTATGTAATCCATATAAAAGTCAATGTTTCAGCCCTCACATGGAGCTTTCATCAGGACAAGAAAATATATAGTGTATATACGGTGTACCATGATATATATTAAAGATTGTATATAAAATACACAGCATATATAGTGTATATACAGTACACTGAACAAAATTATAACCGCAACACTTTTGTTTTTGCCCCCATTTTTCCTGAGCTGAACTCAAAGATCTAAGACTTTTTCTATGTACACAAAAGGCCTATTTTTCTCAAATATTGTCAACAAATCTGTCTAAATCTGTGTTAGTGAGCAGCCTCTCTCCAGTCTCCGCTGGGGCTCACGCCTCTCTCCAGTGGCTGCCTCCACTTAGGCAGCCCCGGGAAGAGCTCTCCTTGGGCAGCCACGAGCCTGGCCTTGTAGTTCCCTGTGGGGAAGGCAGTGACTATAGCTCCAATGGGAGCAGGTAGGGCGATCCGAACGGCCAGTACCTCAACAGTGTCCCCACCAACCTCAGGGACCTCTTCGTGGAGTCCCGGTGCGAACATCCCACAAGGGAAGCGTCTCCTTTTGGGATGCGAATGCTCCCCCTGGGTGGCGTTCGCCTATACGAATGGCGGCCACCCAGGGGAGCACTCATTAATTACTTCCCCTGCGGTTTCACACTTATGATGCAGGTGCGAACGTTCCGATTGATTGGTGTGAACACTATAATGGGGTACCACGGTGGTCCGCGTTCAGGAGGCGAACAGGTTCTGTTCGCATGAGTGCTCCCGAACGGTCAACAGGGCATATTAAACTAGACACTTAGAAATACATGGGGTAATGTACAATACACAGGGGAAAACACCTGAATGAGCAGTGGGCATGGAATTCAGTGACGGTGGTGGCCACAGTATATAACTATTGAATAGAGTATATATAGCGTATATACAGTGTACAATTATAAACATTAAAGATTGTACATAAAATACAGATATATATAGTGTATATATGTATATAGTGCATGTAGAATATATTGTGCATTTAAGCATAACAAGTATATATAGAGTATATAACTATTTAAAAAGTATATATAGCGTATATATACGGTGTACACTTATATACATTAAATATTATATATAAAATACACAGCATATATAGTGTATAAATGTATATAGTGCATGTAGAGTATATAGTACATTTGAGCATAACAAGTATATAGAGTATATAACTGTTGAATATAATAGATATAGTGTATATACGGTGTACACTTATATACATTAAATAATATATGTAAAATACACAGCATATCTAGTGTGTAAATGTTTATAGTGCATTTATAGTATATAGTGCATTTAAGCATAACAAGTATATATAGAGTATATAACTATTAAATAAATTATATATATTGCGTATATACGGTGTACACTTATATACATTAAAAATTGTATATAAAATACTCAAGCATAACAAGTATTTATAGAGTATATAACTATTGAATATAGTATACACCCTGTTCCAAATTATTATGCAAATGATATTTTTCTAATTTACCTAAAAAAATTGATGTAAATAACAGTCAGCATAATTCTCATGTTATGAACTATTAAGAGTACAATTCAAATTTTATTGAAAAAAACCTCCTAATGATAACAGTATTTTTTTTAAACATAAAAAAACTTACAATGCACTGTTCCCAATTATTACGCACAGTAAGTTTCAAAACACTTTATAGGTTATAAAGAACTGGAAGTTGTCATTTGTTGTGTTTGCAGCATATTTATTGAACTCAAAAGCTATTTCAATCAAACTTATAACAACATTTTAACTTTTTTAACATTTTAACAGGTCACGTTACATTTTAACATAGGACCCCTTATTTGACAGCAGCTTCACAAGTCTTGTATCCATTGAACTTGTGAGTTTTTGGACAGTTTCTGCTTGAATTTGTTTGCAAGATGTCAGAATAGCCTCCCAAAGCTGCTGTTTGGATGTAAGCTGCCTCCCACCCTCATAGATCTTTTGCTTGAGGATGCTCCGAAGGTTCTCAATAGGATTGAGGTCAGGGGAGGATGGAGGCTGTAACGGATCGCCTGGCACCACGACTGGGTACCTCCGTTGAAGGATGCTCCTATCACTTCCTGAGGACTCCAAGCACTCTGGCAGACACCACAATCACAGAACCGGAGAAACAAATAAATTCTCCCAAGCATATGAATGCTGTAGACAGTTGAATAGGAAACCATACGAATAGGTTTACCCTCCTAGCAGTCAAACTGGAACAGCATACAATAAATCCTCCCCCAATAATGAGACAACACTTCACTTTGAGGGTTAAGCAGGAACTCAGGTGCTGGCACACCCAGCCTGGTTTTTATTACAGTCTTTGCAAATACAGGACCACCCACAGGGAGGTATAAAACAACCAATCACATCACAGTTATATCCCACATATTCCCTCCCCTTATCCTGAGAGGAAACTCAATTACACATACAGTTAAAACATACTTTTTACCCAACTTTCATAACTCTAAAACTATACATCACATTCACATAAAATTACATATTCACAATCAATCCATTCAGGGGAACAACATATTAAAAAATGGCATGACCGACCAGGGGTTCAGAAGTTAGCACAAGTATCTTTTGGGGCCTGGCTGGCAGCATGGCTATCTGGCCCAAACTGGTTTCAGAGTCTTCTATCCTGGAGATAATTGAGAAGTAATGCAATTATCTCCAAGGACAGAGGCAAAACTCCATTAGCCACATGATAGACAAAGGACAACAAAAGACATAAAAATACATACTGTTACATTTATCACATAGAACCTACACATTTACAATTTACCGAACACATAATAGCATATATAATATTGCAGACCGCCTGAATGCAATCTGCTACACAGTCTTAAAGGGACATTGTTCCTAAAAGTCATAATATGTCCAGGGATGGTTTTTAAAAGGTCAGCAGCAGCACCATACAAATCCAATATGCCCAAATATTGTACTTGAAGGGCCAAATAACCCAGGGCCATAGTCATGAGGCAAGAGGCTGGCAATCAGGCTCCTCCAACAGCCAGGGGAAAATCCGGTGACAAAAGGTGTTTCGTCACAGAGGCCACACCATGACTTTCTCTCCTTTTGAACTAGGCATTGAACTATTTCACTCTTTTTGGCAGCAGAGAGATCCTTTTTCTTCCCCATATTGCATGAAAATGGTGCTCTGCTTAATAATGTGGAACACCCTCCTTTAGTAGTTTTTCCTTAAACTGGGCTCACCTAGCAATCTAATTATCACAGGTGTTTTCAGTGATCAAAAGAGCCCTGAGACACAATGCCATCCATGAGTTAAACTGAAAAACAAAATATTTAATCTTTGTGACACTTAAATAGAATTTGCATAATAATATATAGCGTATATATGGTGTACAATTATAAGCAATAAAGATTGTATATAAAATACACTGCATATATAGTGTATTATGTATATAGTGCAGTATTTAGTACATTTAAGCATAACAAGTATATATAGGGTATATAATCTACATATACATAGAGCATATATAGTGCATACAATGTATATAGCATTTATAGAGCTTTTATATCGAGAACGTGATTAGAATAAATATTTAGCATCTACGATTGATAAAGTATATAGTGTCTATAGTTAGATATATAATTTATGTAGATGTTGTTTTACACAATAAATAAATATATTTATATATTCCATGAAAGCAAAGAACATTTTTTTTAAACTTTTTTATTAGTGATATATTTTGGTGAATGGAATGGAGAGTTTATATCCAAGCAACTGGGCAACTGAAGAAAAAGAAGGAGAAACAAATATTTGGAAATACGTGAAAACATAATCAGCAATAACTAACAAAAGGAGCCACCAGAACCGTAGCCAAAGAAAGGCTTGCAAAATAAAGGACTCCATCACAGCTTTAAATGGAGGGAAATATATTACAAAATTTGTGGACACACAAACAACAATACGATTCTTAAAAGAACATTCCAGGCATACTCAGGGCAACAACAACCCCATTTAAAGGAACAACGCAAGCACCAGAACCACTGCAACACAATGGGAAAACATAATAGAATTTTAGCAGGAGTGGAGTGGCATCTGCAGCGAAACCATAAACCGTCACACCATAGAACTAAAGTTAAGGAAATATTATTTATTTTACAATTTAACATTTTAAGGGGGGGAGGGGGTGGATACATCTAAATAGTGAGAAAAAAGCTTATAACGTTAGAATGTTATTTTAAGTACATTGTATTGGTTTTGGACTCATATTAATGTTAATGTATGTCTGATGGGGAATTTCTTGGATGGGACCATTGTAGGGTCACATTATTTTCTGGCAGATTTATTTAAAGGTAAAGTCTAATCCCAGTATAAATGTGAGAACCAGTATTCATTTAGATGCATCTAAGAGACTGCTCACTGTTACTGTAGTATAGAAAAACTCTTGTTTGATATGAAACAGGGGATCCATTTAGGACTCTCTCAATCAATGCTACATCGATATCTTCAAATTGAGTGTCAGCGCTATGTTTTGAAGACCTTAGATTAGGTGATCGATATAAGTATGACATACCAACACTTATAAATGTGGATATAAATGTGTATAAGATATATACATAAAACCATATACACCACAATAAGTGTGATTTCAAACAAAAACATAAAAAGCTTGCTCAAGGGTCCAGAGAGTCTTTGGGTGATAGTCTTTAAAGGGTTAATCCTGTTTTGCAGTTTAGGATGCAGCATCTATTGATACACTGTAGCTCAGGGAAGGTTGTATCTTAAAAGGATACAAAAAGACTTTCCATAGCGTAATTTTTTTAAATTAATCTTTATTGAAGCAAATTTTTCCATATACAACAAATATACTGCACCTTGCAATCAAATTCATGAGATATGCTGCAGGCAAATAAATAATTACATGATTACATATATTATTGAACATATTACATCATTATACATCATCTAATTTTTTTAAAACATGAAACATGGCCACATAGTGTCCAAAAACAGATACAAACAAACAAACAACAAAAAAAACAAACAAACAACAACAACAAAAAAAAAACAGTAAAAATACCTATCACCCTATTCCGAGCAGGAGAATTACTAAAAAGAAAAATTAATAAAACATGTAACTGTATCCATATTAATATATCTCTTGACATTTTCAGTTAATTTTTAGTACACCATAAGTAAATTATGATTATTTAGTTTTAATATAATTCAGTACTATTTTATATAATAATAAACTATTATTAAATATGTCCAATATTAGTTTAATAAAAAGAATCTAAATCAGAAGGAGTTTGTCCATATAGTCCCTTATATTTTTTTAACCATTCATAATACCAACCTTTTTTCTTCGATTTAAAAATGGTATTTTTAATCAAGTCATATTCCATTGAAATTTGGAACATGATTTTATTAATCAGAATCCGTTTCTGAAACGACTTTGATGATTTCCAATGTCTCGCAATAATAATTTTAACAGCAACTAAACAATGAGTGGCAAAACAAGTGTCTTTTTGTATTTTAAGATTCCAATTGAGATGCAAAAGAGCAGAAACAGCATTTTCCAAAATTCTGCTGTCAGTCATAGTCGTAAAGATATTAAAAGCCCAAAACCATAGAGGTCTAACAGCAGGGCATGGCCACCATATATGAATATATGTACCTGGATGACTACCACATCTCCAACAAGTAGGATCATAGGAATCATACATTCTAGCTAATCTAGTCGGAGTATAATACCATCTATAAAGAACCTTAAAGTGGCATTCAGACAAATTTAAGCAGTGAATGTGTTTATTTAAATGACTTAAGGAGGCATCCCAATCTTCCAGAGGAATCTCCAGTTCCAATTCCTGTTCCCAGATCTTAATCAATTTATAAGGAGATTCCAACATGGAGGCTGCAACAGATGTAACCTTTTTAATAGAATGATTACTAAATATAAATTCTATTTTTTTGGCAAATAAAGAAGAAGAGTTGATAAAATTTTTATGAATAAAATGTTTCAAAAGAAGATAGGTGAAAATTTCTCTCCGTGGTATATGAAGAGTATCTATAATGGTTTGAAAAGGCATTACATTATCCCCCTGCATAATATCTGCGATCTTTAAGTTTTCAACATTGACCCAATTCTTTAACGAAAAGTATTTTATAATTATTTCCACTATACACGTCTTAGGTATAAGATTATTAACATAGAAACATAGAAACATAGAATGTGACGGCAGATAAGAACCATTCGGCCCATCCAGTCTGCCCAATTTTCTAAATACTTTCATTAGTCCCTGGCCTTATCTTATAGTTAGGATAGCCTTATGTCTATCCCACACATGCTTAAACTCCTTTACTGTGTTAACCTCTATCACTTCAGCTGGAAGGCTATTCCATGCATCCACTACCCTCTCAGTAAAGTAATACTTCCTGATATTATTTTTAAACCTTTGTCCCTCTAATTTAAGACTATGTCCTCTTGTTGTGGTAGTTTTTCTTCTTTTAAATATAGTCTCCTCCTTTACTGTGTTGATTCCCTTTATATATTTAAATGTTTCTATCATATCCCCCCTGTCTCGTCTTTCCTCCAAGCTATACATGTTAAGATCCTTTAACCTTTCCTGGTAAGTTTTATCCCGCAATCCATGAACCAGTTTAGTAGCCCTTCTCTGAACCCTCTCTAAGGTATCAATATCCTTCTGAAGATACGGTCTCCAGTACTGTGTACAATACTCCAAGTGAGGTCTCACCAGTGTTCTGTACAATGGCATGAGCACTTCCCTCTTTCTACTGCTAATACCTCTCCCTATACAACCAAGCATTCTGCTAGTATTTCCTGCTGCTCTATTACATTGTCTGCCTACCTTTAAGTCATCAGAAATAATCACCCCTAAATCCCTTTCCTCATATGTTGAGGTTAGGATTCTATCAAATATTCTATAATCTGCCCTTGGGTTTTTACGTCCAAGATACATTATGTTGCACTTATCCACATTAAATGTCAGTTGCCACAATTCTGACCATTTTTCTAGTTTACCTAAATCATTTGCCATTTGGCTTATCCCTCCTGGAACATCAACCCTGTTACATATCTTAGTATCATCAGCAAAAAGACATACCTTACCATCAAGACCTTCTGCAATATCACTAATAAAAATATTAAAGAGAATGGGTCCAAGTACAGATCCCTGAGGTACCCCACTGGTGACAAGTCCAAGCTTCGAATATATTCCATTAACTACAACCCTCTGTTGCCTGTCACTCAGCCACTGCCTTACTCATTCAACAATATTGGAATCCAAACTTAAAGATTCCAGTTTTTTGATAAGCCTTCTATGTGCAACAGTGTCAAAAGCCTTACTGAAATCTAGGTAAGCAATGTCTACTGCACCACCCTGATCTATAATTTTAGTTACCCAATCAAAAAAATCAATAAGATTAGTTTGGCATGATCTCCCTGAAGTAAATCCATGTTGTCTCTGATCTTGAAATCCATGTGTTTTTAGATGTTCAACAATCCTATCCTTTCCATCACTTTCCCCACTACTGAAGTAAGGCTTACTGGCCTTTCTTGTAAATGGGCACAACATTCGCTAACTTCCAATCTTCTGGGACTACTCCTGTTAACAATGATTGGTTTCATAAATTTGTTAATGGTTTTGCTAGTACACCACTAAGCTCTTTTAATAGCGTTGGGTGTATTCCATCAGGTCCCATTGACTTATTTGTCTTTACTTTTGACAGTTGAAATAGAACCTCTTCCTCTGTAAACTCACGTGTAATAAATGACTAATTTATCCTTTTTCTCAACTGAGGTCCTTTTCCTTCATTTTCATCTGTAAATACAGAACAAAAATATTTATTGAGACCGTCAGCTAGACCTTTATCCTCTTCTACATACCTTCCTTCTTTTGTTTTTAATCTAACTAATCCTTGTTTTACTTTTCTTTTCTAATTTATGTATTTAAAAAATGTTTTGTCCCCCTTTTTTTTACTGACTGTGCTATTTTCTCTTCTGTGTGTGATTTGGATGCTCTTATAACTTGCTTAGCCTCTTTCTGCCTAATCTTATAGATCATTCCTCACTCTGGTTTTTTTTTTATAATTCCTAAATGCTAACTTTTTGTTTTTAACTATTTTGGCCACATCTGCGGAGTACCACAGTGGTTTCTTGAATTTTTTGCTTTTACTGACAAGCCTAATGGCCCATTTTTTTCTTAATTTCTAATAATTCTTCCAAAGTTTGAGATAATGTCAGTAAATTTGTTGAAGAAGAATTCATTAAAATAGGCCTAGTAACTGTCCACATAAAATATTGTAATTCTTCATTATAAGCCCGTGCAGATTCAATAATAAACCATGGTTCAGAGGCCAGTTTAGGATCCTGTAAGATATATATGTGCCTAATAATGTTTGCATAATAACTATAGATAATACTAGGAAAATTTAGACCACCATTAGTCAATTTTTTACTAAAACTTTTCTGACTAATTCTAGGTTTCTTATTATTCCAGATGAAATTATTAAAACTTGATTGAATCAATGCTAACCAGGGCCTAGGAACCTTCAATGGGACCATGGAGAACAAATAAAGCAACTTGGGAAGAATATATGCATTAATAATATTTATTTTACCTTGCCAGGAAGTTTCAAGATTTTTCCATTTTTTTAATTTAACATTCATGTTTTTCATAAGGATCCAAAATTTTCTCTCCATAATACTAGAAACACTAGCAGTTATAACTAAACCTAAATAGTTTATTTCTTTATCTGTCCATATAAATTTGTATATCTGGGATAAAGTGTTTACCTGATCATTACTCATATTCAGAAACAATACTGTGGATTTTGTAATATTTAACTTAAAATTTGAAACATTAGAATATCTATCAATTTCATACATTAGAAAACGTAAAGAAGCCTCTGGAGATGAGAGAGTAACTAACGCGTCATCTGCGTATAATGATATTTTAATATCCGCAAATTGTGTATGTATACCTTTAATCAATGAATTATTCCTAATAATTATGGCCAAAGGCTCAAGAGATAAAATATAAAGCAAAGGGGAAGAGGACATCCTTGACGAGTACCATTTTTAAGTTCAAACCAGCCCGCAGTTATGTTTGGCCCTACAGTTCGAGCCGAGGGAATAGAGTACAAAGCCAATATTGCATTATGTATCCAACGTATAAACCCAAAGGCATTCAGGACCTCGCTCAAGTAGCCCCATCCGACCCTGTCAAACGCTTTTTCGGCGTCCAGAGACAAGGCCAGAAGGGGAAACCCGTCTCTATTGGCCATATCTACAATATCTATTATTCTTCTAGTATTATTAGAAGCCAATCTACCCAGAACAAACCCAATTTGGTCCGGTTGGATCAGACCCGATATAATAGTCTTAATTCTCTCAGCAATAATAGCAGAGTATATTTTCATATCCACATTAATTAATGCTATAGGTCTGTAACTACTGGGGTCTGAGCTATTCTTATTTTGTTTCAATATTGGAATAAGATTAGCTTGTAATAATTCAGATGGAAAAGATTCATTTAATGCTATCTGATTAAACATTTCTGTTAATGGATTTATTAATAGAGACTGCATATGCTTATAATATAAATTCAAAAAACCATCAGGGCCTGGTGTTTTATTTATTGGTAATCTATTTATTTGAAATTGTACTTCCTCGGGCAAAATAAAAATTAAAATTTTATTTAAAGTTAATAAATCCTGACATGAAACTTTCGGAATCTGCGTATTGGAATATCTGTTAAATTGGGAGACAGTTTAAGATTATACAAATCTTCATAAAATTGATTAAATCTCTTCCCTATTAGAGAAGGTGTTAAAAAAAACTTTCCATAGCATAATAATGCAATTTATCCAATTAAAACATGATTCTCTTTCCCACAAATAAAACCCTTACATTAGCAAGTGGTGGTACTCGTTTCCAAGATACCACAAGTAAGCTTAAGTGCGCCAGAGGCTTTACAGCCATTTACCGTCCACAGTCCTGACAGTGCATAATCCCGCCCAATCTCAGTGCTGATAAAACAAAGTTTCCATGCAGGAAGGAGGCTGTAGATTGGGATCGGTGTTTAACAGGCTGTTGTTCTCCGACCTCTGACTGCAAATGTTGATCACACTTCAATGTGTTTCGCCAGCCGAACCAGGCTTTCTTAGAGAAAAATAAAAAACAAATATATATAAATCCTAGCTTTGGTAAATTCCTGTATGTGCAGAGTCCAGCAGTTCCCACCTTCTGGACTCTGCACATACAGGAATTTACCAAAGCGAGGACTTATATATATTTATTTTCTATTTCTATTTTTTATTGTGGCGCAGCCACTCATAACACAGTTTTTTACACTGGTTTTTTAAAAAGGGTAAAACAGACAAAATGAAGGGAAAACACATGAAATAGGTGGTAAGTTCCACCACAATATATATGAATATAGCTTTTATAAATAGATATATAGATATATAACATCTGGGCCAAAAGAGTAGGGTTTGAAGGGTCAATAGCTTTTTTATTAATGAACCAATTTCAATGATATTACATATACTGAATGCCTAGCGTATGGAAATTTATTTGACTATAAATGGAAGATGATATCTCTTAAATGAGTTCCATTTAGATTGTTCATAACAAAAATTAATGTTTGAGGATCTAGTGCTCGAATATCTGCTGCTCAAGTGTACGTGGTTTGTTCATGTAGACCCACGCCTTCAGATATCCCCACAAGAAGTTGTTATTTCATGAAATTACCCATGATAAATCTCTCAAGTCTCAGTTATCATATATACCAGCAACAAAAGAATTCAGCTACTAACAAATAAATTATTTACCTTTCAAAAGCTACTCTTACTTTTGGCGCACCCTGTATATTATAAATAATTTAACTATAGAATGTAACTGCCAGGGCCGCATTAAAGGGGTCCATCGGGTGGCCCATGCTGTTAGGGCCAACTGATGGCAAAGAATATCCAAGGGGCCCCGGTCAGCGCTGCGGCGCATTAACAGTGCGACCGGGCCCCCTGTGATGACGTCAGATGCTGGGAGGAAGTGACTGCCCCGGTCACTCCATCCAGCTATCCGAGAGAGCCACATGGGAGGAAGAAGAGGGAATCAGAGTGGAAACTCTGACTCCCATCAGCCTGAGCCACCACTGGACCCCAGGGAAAGTCACCCTCCTGCACCTAAAAGGTAGGAAACAGGAGGGTGAATTAAACATTTTGCATGTGTGTGTTAGTGTATGTGTGTCTGTATGTATGTGTCTCTATACGTGTGTGTATGTGTGTCTGTATAAATGTTTCTCTGTATGTGTGTGTGTGTATGTGTCTCTGTGTGTGTATGTCTGTGTGTCTGCATGTGTATCTGCATGTCTGCATGTGTGTGCGGAGGGGAGAAGTAGATGTTTGGGGGGAGTGGAGAAGTAGACGTATAGGGGAGGGGAGAAGTAGATGTATGGGGGTAGAACTAGACATATGAGGGGAGGGTAAACCTATAGGGGGAGCCCCAGGGCAATTTTCGCACTGTGACCCTGTGGTTTGTAGTTACGCCTCTGAGTGCATACAATCTATAAGTACTGCACTAGAACACCATAAACACCGTAAACCCCACGAACCACTGCAGCTTGGATGGGGTCTCGCTGTCCTCCACCCAGTCTGGATTCAAGACCAGGATCCAGCTTGCAGTAGGTAGACCTCTCCTAGTCCTGAGAGCGTAGCAGGAACAGCTCTTACAAGAGCTTAGTGATTATACCCTGGGGAGTATAGTGATTATAGCAATCCCCAGAGTGTAGTTCTCCAATCCCCCAAACATGAGCCGAAACTTCATGAAGGTACAAGATGATCTGACTCCAATAAGCGTTTATTGCTCCATATATACAAGTTTTCAGGCCAGAGGCACACCCCCTGGACCTGGTGGTAAACTGTGACAAAAGGGACACAAACCAATGGGAACACTAATTAACATAATAACACTCCCACATACACAATGAAATCCCTCCTCTCCATCCTGGAGATAATTGGCTTAAGGCACTGCAGTAAACTGAATTATCTCCAGGTACAAAAAATATCTACATTTTACACTAACAGCAAAAATACATAAAAGTACATAAAAATACATAATTCTTATTATATTACACAGAACCCCCATATTTAACCTATCCCCAGATAGCTCGGATCTGAGCACCCAATCTAGGTGAACAGCGCTCAGATGCAATGAACAGAGTAAATTTGTCATGGGGTAAAGCATAGCAAGGGCTGTTGAGAAACCAAGGAGGGACAAAAGCAGTCAGTTCCAACTGGTTTGGCAGTGTGCCTGGGACAACGCCCTGCTGGAGAACAATAGACAGGAAACGGGGGAGGGGAAGAAACACACCTTCCCATGGATTCAAATAGGCAGAAACAGTCTTTAGAAGCCAATAAGCCCCAAATAGTCTTTTTAAATGGCAATACACCCCAGGGCCATAGTCATGAGGAAGGAGGCTGGCAATCAGGCTCCTCCAACAGCCGGGGGCAAAGGGCAGCTTGTCACCTAACAGTCCAGGGACAAACGGTATTTCGTCACAGGTCCCAACATAGAAAAAAGAGGAAGAATGTCCAGATGGATGGAATAATCAATCTATCTGGACATTCTTTAAGTGAAAATGAAATTAAGGTTTTAAATAAATTATTAAAGTTTGCCCCCCCCAGAGGAAATTTAACTCTTTCTCGGTGTATATAGATATTTTAAAATATTCTAAAGTTTTAACTTTAAAAAGATATTTTAATATCAATAAAAGCAATACAATCTTAAACACTGATCACACTTCTCTTAAATCCAGTTTTTATCCAAGAAGCTACTGTACCAGTGCAATAGATATGTTTGAGAAATCTGTAATTAGGGACCTTAAAAAACTTGAAAATAAGAATAAAAAAAGGTGTTATAATTTAAATTATAATGAAAAATGTGCTTTGGATGGACTGAGAAATAATGAAACGATTATCATAAAGCCAGCAGATAAGTCACTCAGGATACTGAGCAATATTTGAAAGAATGCTACCGACAATTAAATGATAAGAAGATATATATTAAACTTACAAAGGACCCCACTCCTGATATACAACAACCATTATATTCACTTTTAGAGAGAGGAAAAGAGTCTGGTATACTAAGTGATAATGAGTAAACATTTAAAAAAAAAATGAATTCCCCGTTTACCTACCTTTTTATACTCTGCCGGGGAGACCCATAGTCTCGGGTATAGGCTCCATTTCTGCTAATCTATCCAAGTTTGTTGATATTTATCTACAAAACTTTGTGAAGATTATGCCTTCCTATATAAAAGACACTACAGAGATTATTAGAGCGTTAAGGACTACCAAGTGGGAAAATAACTTCATATTAGTAACCAGTGACGTATCACCTTTGTACACCTTCATACCACATGATTTGGGGTGTGAAGTGGTAGGTGATTGCTTACAAAGTTCTCAAAAATTATGTCAGGAATGTATGAATTATTTAATAGATAGCATAGCTAGATAATAATTATTTTCTTTTTAATAACAAGTATTACCTGCAGCGCCAGGGCACAGCTATGGAGGCTGAGTTTGCCCCTAGTTACGCCAACCTATAAATGGCAGGATGGGAAAATAAATATATATATGGGAGTGCGGAATGGGGGGTGGACTTGGCCTTATATTGGAGGTACATAGACAATTTGATCTTTATATGGAATGGCAATACGGAGGATTTGGATAAGTTTTTAAATAATCTTAATCAAAATAATTGGGGCATTAAATTAACTAGCAAATACAGCATGACAAGGATTGAGTTTTTAGGATATGGAGATCAAATCAAATTTTTTTTTTTCAAGAGTTGATGCAAATAATTATGTGTTATATAACAGTGGACACTATACTCCATGGCTAAACAATATCCCTAAAGGCCAGCTAAGACGAATATGGAGGAATTGTACCGATACAAAAGTTTTTAATTAACAGGCACAACTTTTAAAGGGGAGATTTTTAGATAAAAAATATCCCGAAGAGTTAGTTACTAATGCATATAAGGAAATAGTAAATTTGAATCAAGTTGATCTTATTAAAAGAAAAGAAGTCCACAGAGTTGAAAGAAAAAATTGTGATTTTAATATTACACATAGGGATGTTAAAAACCTAAAAAACAGACATTGGCAATGGAGTTGACATTGGAAAAGGATACGGAGTTGACTAAAGTTATATCACAAAAAATAAACTTTTAGAGGGGCCCTGTCACGCTGCCTGCCGGGTCCGCTCCTGTCAGAGGGCGGTATGGGTTCCGGCAAGCACGCATCATTGCGGTGGCATTCCCTCATGCTAAGGGGAATGTCGCAGAATACTTACCTTTCCAGCAGACACCCACCGGGTCCGCCCATGCCCAGGAGCAGACTGAGATGCGGCGGGCACTCCTCGGTGTGGCGGCATTCCCACAAGGCAATGGGAGTGCCGCCAGTCACTGAACTTGGTGGTGGCTCCTCCTCCTCTCATAGCGGCCGGGTCTCTAAACATTAGTCGCCGGCCGCTGCAACTTTGAATGTTTTAAGGTTTTTGTTTTTTTAACCCTTAAAGGGCCAGATCATTAATTATCATGTAGGTGTATCACACACATGATCACATGCTTCCCTGAAGCCAATCAGGAAGCACCTTAGACTATATAAGCCTGTTTTGTCCAGTTCTCTGTGCCCTGTCGTGGTTTCCATTGTGGTTATCCGAGAGCGCGTTCCTTGTATTGATTCTTGTGTATTTGACCTGGGCTTCCGTTTTGACTATCTGATCTCTGAATTTCTTGAACTTTGGCTTCTATTTCCTTGACTCGTGGCTTGTTCATCGTTTACGTTATTTCTTCATCTAGTCTTTTCCCTGTCTTTTTTTTTTTTGCCTTTATACATTAAATCCGGCCATTCTAAGGCCTGGTAATATGTCTTAGGTATTTCCTTATTATCTACTTAAGTTCTGCGTGTTGGGCATCTACAGTAATCCTGACAGGCCCCTAATTTTAATCTAATTTTAACCCATAAACAACCTGGAAAGACCGCACATAAACACTTTTTAAATGACAGAAAGGGCTTTTATTCTTTTGGCAAATGTACAGGCTGCAGGTATAGTAAAAATAAGACCTTAAAGTGTATAAATAAATTTAAGAGCAAACAGAATAGCAATGAGTTTACTATTAATGATTTTATTACTTTTTTTTTACCAGAAATTTAATTAATCCTTTAATCTGCCCACGTGGACAACAATATGTGGGCCGCACAATACGCTCACTCCACAAAAGAATAGGAGAACATGTAATTAATATTTTAAAAGGTGTCACACAGCATAGTGTCTCTGCTCATTTCAGAGAAAAACATAATATGCACCCCAGAGGCTTAATATTCGCACGAACTCAAAAAGTTAATAAACCCTATAGGGGTGGAGACCATATTTTAAAAAAAGGAAGGGAAGAAATGAAGTTGGTCCACAAATTAAAAACTCTAGAACCATATGGTCTTAATATAGAATTTGATCTTTTTAAATTTTTATAATGATGTTAATACTCTTATAATATTTCATATAATAAGTTTTATAGGGTTGATATAATATGTACTAACTCTTTTTTCCTTTCCCTTTAAGTAGGTACATTTTTTATGTATTGCGACATAATGGTATGCTGGTATTGCTTTCAATTTTAAAATTGAAAAAAATTTTTTAAACAAATCTTAATTAATATTTGGTATGCGAGTGGGTTCTTTAATGATGTGTTGTATTTTGATAATGGTCTGTGATATTTTGTAAGAATGGAAGTTATTTTTTACCATGTGGATATTTATTTTATTTTTTTAATTCTCTTTTTATTTTTTAAAGCATAAGAGTTAACATAATGATCTTAGATACGTACAGTACATGAGGCATATATAGTGGTAACATTACAATATTGGACATGTTTTACATACATATGCAATTTCGCCTCTTTTTATGAGAGTGGGCTACAAGATCATCAGCGCGTCTGTGGTATGATTAGATAAACGTACCATTAGGCAGTCATGAGGTTCATTCCACAGTATGCCAGTGCATATTGAACTTTTAAGTGAACAAGGTAAACTAACAAATTAAGAAGAGACACATGTTGTTAGAAGAGGCCCATCTAGTGTGTGGGCACTGTTGTGTCCCCTTATGTTAATATGTTGCTGTGTATTTCAGGGTGGGTGCCATGGGTGTCGAGGTGTTTGATGATTGTGATTCGGGTGTGAGGTGTTGTGGCTGTTGTGTTCAGGTGCTGCTTACTGAGTGTCCCTGAAGTTCTATGCATGGATTTAGGTGTTCTGTATGGTCTCTCTTGTGTGATTGGACCCACATGTACCTGTTTAGGTGTTCCCAGGTTTGTTGGCACGCTTTGTGTGGTGTGGCGGGGGGGGGGTTGTCTAAGTATTTATCTGCAATGTACTTATTTATTTATGTGTTCAGCTGCTTGGTGTGTTTGCGAGGTTGGCTCTATAGGGTGGGCGAGGTTTGCTTGGGATGATCAGTAATGTGACCTCTGAGGGCCTGGGTTCTATCCTGGCCTCCCTTAATGTGAGCATATGGTAACGAGTGATTGAAAGAAAGCAAATAAAATAAAAACACATAACATGAGCTTGTATAAACTGAATAACAGTTCTCGTTGCTGCCATAGGTTTGGTCGACTTTAAGTCCAGTCATGTGGCTGGGCCTAGAGATGCTGTTGCCCGTGGGACAAAGGGCACTGAGGTGGTCTGCTGTGATGCCTCTGTGGATGTGGGTGTAAGTCCCAGTTTGGTCAGCAGAGCTGGTACTTCTGTCCCATCAGAAATCTTGTGGACTTTTCCGGCGTGTGTTACTGTGAGGAGTCTTGGCAATCCCCAGCGGTATGGTATCCCTGTGTCTTGTAGCTGGTTGGTAAGGTGGCTCAGAGACTTGTGCCACTGGAGCGTGGCTCAAGTTAAGTCCTGGAAGAAGAGTAAGTGTGAGTTCTCAAATGAGAGAGGTGTTTTACCTCGGAGCGCTGACATGATTTGGGTCTTGTTGTTAGAGGTGGTGCAGTGGAGGATTACGTCTCTGGCATTTTTGGCGGGTGCGTTAGGTGGAGTTGGGAGACGATATATCCCACCCAGGGTGATTTTCCAAGCCGCAGCCGGGGCCACTGTAGTGGCCAGGAGTCTGAATGTCTTGTACCCAGTTTTGTAAGTCCCTTTTGGTTGCCAGTGAGTTGTCATCAGGGGTCACAGTGATGGCAATTGGACCTGCAGAGTGTCTGGTATCCGCTGAGTGGGAGGTTGGCTGTGTGGCTGGGGCCTCTGTGGTGGCTGTGCTTGCCGCTGGAGCATGACTCCAGTATCTGGGTGCTCATCTGAGGGGCCTGGTTGCAATTTTTGCGTGCGCAGCCCCATATTTACCGGAGTCTTGTCACCGGGAGCAGTAGGTCTCCTCATTCCGTCTAGGCAGCACTGCTCAAGATTCCCGCCCGGGAGGAAATCCAGGTCGTGGTAGGCCGCTGGTAAGTAGGCCCGGGTCTTGCGTTTCAGTCTCCCTATCTTCGGGCTTTGGAAGAACGGCATCTAATGATGCAGGCGAGAATCCCGGTTCCGGTTATGGTAGTTTTAGGGCCGGATGGTTTGTTAGTGTGGAGATAATTGTAGATTGTTAGCAGCCGTTTCGGAGTCCATTCAGCTCCGGTTCCAAGCTCGGCCCCCCCATGTGGATATTTTTATAGCACTGTCTTTCCGTGTAGGATTTTTAACATTTCAGTGAATAACCCCCTTTTTAATACAATGAGACTTTGGTATTTATTTATGGAAACTAGGTTTTATACTATCATATGGCCCAATTTGCAGACCTTTTTGGGCAGTCACGCCCATTTTTGAGATTTAAATTGAGACTGTGGTGGAAGGGAGGGTGGATGGTCCAAAGGGTGATTTGTATCGCTGGGAGTGCTAACACCTCCCTGTCCATGGAAGGCCATAAAGTCATACTATTCAAAATACAGCCCAAATTGGCCAATCTTTCCCTCACTGAGGATGGGAAAGATGCCTAAGGCTTACTATTTTGCGATTTCTTTATAAAGGACCTAGGGCACTTATCAATTTTACAGCAACTTATAAGGCCCAGTCGTCCATGAGGAGGGTGTTGCAGGGGAGGATCTCTACCAGGGCCGGCAGATCCAGGGGTCGTCTTGCTGGCCACAGTTATTTCCAAACACATAGCTCAGAACGAGGCTTCTTTCAGCACTGCCCCCAACTACCAGGAGGTGAGGACCCGGTCCACTTTATTCCATCATGGGGACAACCACAGTGGTCAAGAGGTTTCCATGGCACAATTCCGTCACAAGACACCTATACGTTGAGTTTACATACACCTCAGGTTTTTTCTCATGTTTGTGTAGGGGGTAGACTTTGTCATTTTTTCCCAGCTTGGTCGGCAATAACCTCAGATGCATGGGTGCTCGACACGATTCGAGGTTTCCAGAACTTGTCGGGATGCATCGCAGTATTCCATCTCCTCGGCTTATATGCTTCTCCTCCGGTACCGCAGGTTGATCAATGAGGAATTGTCTGCTCTCCTCCATAAGCATTATCTTCCTCGTGGAAAAGAAAAGCAGGAAGATGCATCCTGTCATCAGCTTACACCTGCTCAATTCTGTTATGCGCTATTGCCATTTCAAGATTCACCTTCTGATGGACCTGCTCCTACATGGGGATTGGCTGGCAAAACTGTATTTGAAGGATGCATATCTGACGATTTTAGTGGCCGAACCATCTCGGGATCTACTTTGCTTCCTTTGGAAGGACAAAATAGGGAGATTCACATGTCTTGCTCTCCTCCGCGCCTTGGTGCTTCACAAAGCTGCTATGCCCGGTGATGGCTTGGCTGCGCAGTTAGGGCGTCTGTCTGATCATCTACCTGGATGACATACTACTCATGGGACAGAAGAGCTCCATCCTCACGCGACAACTACAGTGGACTGTGGATCTACTCTCCCTACTGGTTTTCATCAAACTGGAAGAATTCCTGCCTGACCTGATCCAAGAACATGGAATTTCTAGGGTTCCTTGTGGATTTGGAGGAGTCATTAAATCTTCCATCCGCCAATATTCGGACGATCTGCAAGGAACTTTGCAGGGCGCTTGTCCAACCGCGAATCACCCTGCGTCATTTGGCAAGGCTCATTGGCCTGTTGCACAAGGTGTACTCAAAGAGTTTAGAAGGTGTCTAGGTGCTTCAAATTTCTTATCGGGTGTGTATAGATATAGGTGTTCCCAGTCACCTTACAATAGAATAACAATACTGGTAATTTCATACTACCAAATATATACAACACCCGGTGTAATACTCATAGAGAATACAGATATATATACTTCCCAATAATCGCTTCCTGTGGTTTAAAGCGAGATGCCTCACATAGGATAAATTTAGAGCCGTGCCAGGCTCTATGTCAACAGCGTAAGGGTGCAAATTGCTGGCTACGAAGATATCTCTGATGTAGACCCACAGTGGTTCCAAAAGACGTTTATTAAAGTAAAAAATATATAAAGTAAAAACAGGACATTGATATGCAGTGTGTAAAACAATACACTTACACTACCGCAATATGGTACAAGTCCTTGATAAAAGAATAGAGTGCAAACGCGTTTCGACTTAAAAAAGTCTTCTTCAGTGCAAGATGAAGTTGAGCAAGATCCCTGCTGCCTTTTATATATTCTGTTGTTCCTGGTTATTCAGATTTTTTGCTGCAAAAGAGTCCCCCCCACCTGCGGGTCACGGCAAAAGTCTCTGTACTTCCGGGTCGCGTGTGCAATGATGTCGACTTCCGGTCACGTGTGAGCGCTATTACGGCGCACACTTAAAGTCACTTCCTATTAAGTGTTAAGCTGGAAGTGATGAAACGTCCATATAAAAGATGGGCAGTGATGCCAGATTAACCTAGTTATAGCCACACAGTCTCAATAAAAACAAAAATCAATAATTAAGAATAACTTGTTATACATACATTGATTTTTACACATTACAGTCAGTTTGACACCAATATAGTTTGTGGGGTGTAGATAAAAGTATAGAGAACTTCAGCAAGGTGGTAATTATGGGTGTAGATAGAAGTATAGAGAACTTCAGCAAGGTGGTAATTATAATTTACTATAATAATTATGATTACATAATTACCACCTTGCTGAAGTTCTCTATACTTCTATCTATGAATGGATGTCCTTTGTGGAAGACCTCCCGAACGGGGAACGGGGACAATAAACGAAAGAATGGGGAAAACACACACAATATAAAGAAAGGCAATTCACGGACAGGCAGTGGTTCCGCCACAGCAATGTCTAAAGAGTACAGCACTACCCCCAATGTACAGTTTTTGTGCTGTTTTGGAAAGTTACTGGGTCACATATAGAGCATGCAAACTAAATTCTCTGCATGTTTTATAGTTTTTAAACAATGATGTGTTCATCGAAGGGCTGCAGACCATTAGGGCACACTACGCCGCTGTAACTGCGATACAGCCATCTTATTACAGACCTAGCAGCCCACAAACCAATGTAAATAAATAAATCTAACATCTAATTTTAAGATTTAAAAGACTTTATTGCACGTGGGATTTTGACATTTGTTTTATTTAGTCAAGCTATTATTTCGCTTTGCTTCTATAAAACTATATTAATTAATTATGTCCCTGAATATATAGCAGTATGCTTTTAAATATAAATATTATCCTGAAAATTCAGTACCTACAGTGGCAACATTTCAGTCCGTCTTTGCAAAGATTCTTCATATAGGATTTTATTTTCTCACTAATTTTAGTCTCCTGCTTATCATAGGTTACTTTTATGTTGTTTTGTGTGAATTATAATGTAACTATTGAAACATTATGTAGGTGTATTGTAGATGCTTTCTTTCTGTGCAATAATTTGCTTGATGCAGAAATATATGAATGATTAGAAATATATATATTAATAGAACACATTTGATGCCAACATAAAATTAGTAAGGGGAAAAATATAAAAATTGTGCTGAGTAGAAGATTGCTTATAACTGAATTAAAAATTATTTATTAATATTAATAAAAACTGTAAATTGGAGAGGTGTGTTGGGGGTCAGACTTTGCTGAACACAAATACGGGAGTTTTAAATGAATAAAATATAGAATGATAATGATATCATCAGTGAACGTGCAGAACTTGGAAAAGAGCAAAATAATGCAATTTCTATTTACAAGTTTACAAACAAGTTAGAGAAATGAAAGAAACTGTTATATAGAAATATTTCACATATTTACAGGATATAATAGGTTGATACACATGTAAATTAAATACAAATCAATCTAATTTGCACAACAGCCCATCTGCATTCCTGTTCTTCTAATTCTTTGTAAAGAATTTCATAAACATTATTCTGCAGCAGAACTATTGTTTACATATACAATTAGCTTAATTTATGTAAATGTCAGTTTAACCCCTATTGTGCCAGGAGGATTCATTATCATATTCAGGTAATCAAAGACTTGGGAGTAGAAGCAGTTCTCACTAGCAAAACCATTCCAGTTAATAAAATTATAAAAAAATAAAAACTGTTAGTGCTAAATGGAATCACTGAGAACTCATAGTTAAAATATTACATTAAGTAACTTAATATCAATAAAATAACAATCAATAAAGTAACAAATGACTGAATTAGCTTTTTATATCTGTAGTAAATTGTGAAATATTACAAGTTATAATTTGTACAAATATTAAATCCCAAAACAAGTAGAATTGGCTTAAAATTGCTCTTTATTTTCCAATCATTGTTGAAGACAAATACACTTATATTATTAATATCACAGCAGTTAAATAAATAAACTGTGTTATATTATAACTATTGTAAAAATAAATATATTTAGGGAAGAGATAAGTGCTGCAGAATCTCTTGGCGCTTTATAAATACCAGTAATACATAAAAATATAAATAAAGAAATGGGTCCAAACTTGTGTTGCTTTATTTGTAATAAGTTCATCAACCAACAGACTGATTCCAAAAATGTTAATAAATTATGATTGTATCAGATTTAATTTTTTTTATTTTACTGTTTATGACAGTAGTGTTGTTCTTACGTGTTATAACATTAATTAATAAACATTGCATTGAATTCAACTGGAACTGGATTGTAAAAGTTGGGCCATAATTGCTAATTGGAATAAAAGCCTCTAACAAAGCTATAGTCTCTGTTTAATGTTTAATCTTTTTATTATATTTTGTATTAGACATACACATATCCATAGGCGTGCACAGCCTATTGCATTAGGGTGTGCACCCTAAAGCACAAGCACACGCTGCGTATATATATGTATGTGTGTGTGTGTGTGTGCTGTGTGAGGGTGCTGTTAGTGTGATGTGTGTGTGAGGGTGCTGGTAGTGTGCTATGTGGGTGAGGGTGGTTGTGTGTGTGTGCGCTTGTGAGGGTGCTGTTAATGTACTGTGTGTGAGGGTGCAGTTTGTGTGTGTGTGCGCTTGTGAGGGTGCTGTTTGTGTGTGAGGGTACTGGTAGTATGCTGTGTGTGTGTTTGTTAGGGTCCTGTTAGTGTGCTGTGTGAGGGTGGTGTGTGTGTGAGGGTACTGGTAGTATGCTGTGTGTGTGTTTGTTAGGGTCCTGTTAGTGTGCTGTGTGAGGGTGGTGTGTGTGTGAGGGTGCTGTTTGTGTGCTGTGTGTGTGTGAAGGTGCTGTTAGTGTGCTGTGTGGGTGCTGTGGTTTGTGGAGGGTACTGTTAGTGTGCTGTGTGTGTGTGTGAGGGTGCTGTTTGTGTGTTGTGTGTGAGGGTGCTGTGTGTGAGGGTGCTGTGTGTGTGTTTGTGAGGGTGCTATGTGTGTGGGTGCTGTATGTGTGTGGGTGATGTGTGTGTGGGTGCAGTGTGTGTGGGTGCTGTGTGTGCTGTTTGTGTGCTGTATGTGTGTGGGTGCTGTATGTCTGTGGGTGCTGTATGTGTGAGGATGCTGTGTGTGTGTGGGTGCTGTTTGTTTGCTGTATGTGTGTGGGTGCTGTATGTGTATGGGTGCTGTGTGTGTGCTTTGTGTGTGTGGGTGCTGTGTGTGTGTGAGCTGTGTGTGTGTGTGTGCTGTGTGTGTGTGGGTGCTGTGTGTGTGTGCTGTATGTGTGTGTGCTGTTTCTGTGTGTGTGCTGTATGTGTGTGTGTTGTTTGTGTGATGTATGTGTGTGTGTGCTGTATGTGTGTGTGTGCTGTTTGTGTGCCGTATGTTTGGGTGATTTGTGGGGGTGGAGGTGGGGGCAGATTAGTTCATAAATATTTGCATATAATAGTAATCCATAGTCTTGCAATAGTTATTTTTGTGGACATAAGACAATGAACAGTCACTATTTGATGATTTTTTTGAAAGTTTACCCCAGTTCAGATGTAGAATGCCTGTTTCTGGGGATTTCCGTGGATTTATATTAAAAACTAACATACTGGAGTATATCGAGTCCCAGAATATAGTTATTCTTGGACAATTCCAGCAAATATGTAACATAGAGCCTTCATTGGCTAGACATCTCCAACACAGTGGTGAGTTAGTCGCTGAAATTTTAACCAGTCTGGTTGGGACTAGGTACCATCTTTAAAGAATATTTCTATAATATTAAGACAATGTATATATTTTTTTTATTAATCTTAACGGAAAACACCATTTGTTGTCTGTAATTTTTTGATTCAGATCTTTTTCCCATTTCTTTTTAGCTGGAAGATCTATACTTGAATATGATTGTTTTTATTAATTCTATAGCTATAGAGCTAAGTGCTTTGACCTTTCTTCTTTTAAGCATTTATGGATTAACCTCTTCTTGTTTCCTTCTGCCTTTAAAAGAAAATCATTTAAAAAACCTGCAAAAGTTTCTTTATCGAAAATATCCAATTCTGATTTTAACTTTTTTAAATGAGCTTAACCTAGAGTCTTGGAGAATATCTTACAATAAAAATTTCTTTATGAAATCTCCATGTACTAAGATTTAAGTCTTGCATGATTTTTTCCAAGAGTCGAAGTTTAGCTCCTTCAAATATTTTATTGGCAATCTTAAGTTTCTTTTTTTATTAATTGCCATTCTTCTATAAGATGATTTAAGACGATTGAATTGAATTGTATTAATTGATGGTTACGCTTAGTAAAACCCATATGAGCAGGGCTTGGTCTCTTTCGGCGGATTTAAATGTTTCTATTTCAAACCAAGCTAGTTTTTTTGTATTACAGATCTGAAATTTATGAATATGGGTAATTATATTAGACCAATATATATCATTTATTAAGGGGTGTCCCATACATCCTGTATTACTTTTTAATTAACATAGAAACATAGAAACATAGAATGTGACGGCAGATAAGAACCATTCGGCCCATCTAGTCTGCCCAATTTTATAAATACTTTCATTAGTCCCTAGTTTTATCTTATAGTTAGGATAGCCTTATGCCTATCCCACGCATGCTTAAACTCCTTTACTGTGTTAACCTCTACCACTTCAGCTGGAAGGCTATTCCATGCATCCACTACCCTCTCAGTAAAGTAATACTTCCTGATATTATTTTTAAACCTTTGTCCCTCTAATTTAAGACTATGTCCTCCAATTCTTGGAGTCTTTCCTTTCCAAATGAAATTGGAAAGAGAATGCTGGGCCATGTCTAACCAGGCTTTGGGAAATTTTAATGGAATCATATTAATAAGATAAGCCCATTTAGGAATAATAAATGCCTTTATCGTGTTGAATCTTTACCCACCAAGAAATCTCTAAAACATTGCATTGAATGCAACTGAAACTGGATTGTAAAAGTTGGGCCATAATAGCTGATTGGAATAAAAGCCTCTAACAAAGCTATAGTTACTGTTTAAACATTTTAGCCTAACGTTTACCAATCTGTTTCTAATTCACTATAATTAAAGGTTTATTGAACAGTTTGAGGTCCAGTAACTAAAATGCAATAAGGATATTCTCACTCAACAGACTCAAGAGTAAAAATAAAGCAATAACCTACATAAAATTATTTAGTGTATATTTAAAATGCAATAAGGATACATTTTTACTCAGTTTTAGTATCTACATATTTGGGCTTTACCCTGATAATACATTAGCATAATGATCTTGTAAACAGTGTCCAGTGACTGGCCAATCAGATGCTAGAGATTTAGGGAATTTCTATGGAGAAAGGTTTATAGAAAGATTCATTATTGTAATTCTAATCAGTGGGCAGGGCTTGGCCTTTAGAACTCAATATATAGAGAGATTAAGCTCTAGGCTGACAATCAATGACTTCAACTAGAGCAAGAACCAGCAGGTACAAGGACCCAAGGTAGCCAAATCTCCAGGTAACTTGCAACTTCTAACTGCTTTATGATAACCTTGTATAGCCATGCTGGGACACCTGAAGCCTAAATTGTTTCACTTTATTACTTAACCTTTCACTGATATAGAGGAGGGGGGTCTTCAAGGGGTCCTTTTCTGGGCACAATGATCAGCACTAATGGGGAGCACACTGATACCTGCTACACACTGGGAACATTTTATTATAGAGATTATTTGTTTTTAAAACCTCTTCTCCGTGGATCAAACAGTGCTGCTTGCTTGTAGAATAGTTACTGATATTCCTGTTGTGTTGATAGCATTGGGGAGGGAGGGGGTACTTTTCTAGAGAGCTGGGGAGGAGGTAATTTTTGAATACTGCATTAGGGGACAAACAGGGATAAAGTCTATTTCTTTCACTGATCTGTTATTTCTGTTTTTTCAGTTTGTTATAAGTACATAGCTATTTAATATTGTTATATTGCAGTCTTGTACTTATTGAGTAATCTGGAAATATTATAGATAGAAAGTAAAGCAGATACAAAGAAACATTCAACTTTATCCTAATATCTCCATTAGCAACTTGTTAGAATCCCCCCCTTCATTAAAAACAGCCCCTCCCCAGTATTTCATAAAATAGTAACTGACTTTTTGGAGACTTAATTGCAGTTTGCTTTTGATTATGATAAGGTTTTTGTTTTTGTAAACAATAGGCCTGCTGCAATATAATGTTAATTAAAATATATCCAAAAATCAGGTAATCAGACAGTTTGTTCAAACAGATTGATTTGTATCTCAATTAAATGTGTATCAAGCTATTATCCTGTAAATGTGTGAAATATTTTTAGTTAATGCTCTGGTTTCATTATAAATACTTTCTCTCTTTTTGTGTAATCTCTGTTTGATGCAAAAACATCACATAAGGTTATATAGTAATAAAACAAATTTGGAGCCAAAATAGACAAATGTGATCATTTTTAACTTCTATTTTGTTCTGAGTTTTGCGCATCTGCCGTATTTGCATTTCAATTAACAATTTAATGAATAAGCTACACAGGCTTTACAAAAAGTTAAGATGCTAATTCATTGTATTAAGTTTAGCGTTTATTTTGTAAAGTTGTTGTTGCATATTTTACAGAATCAACCACATTTTAGCCCAATTTTATTATTCTTTAAAAGCCTATTTGTTTGAAGAACCTGCTATTTACATTTTTCTTTTTGGTTTAACTATCTCCACTACAACACTGTGCGTCCCCTCCTAGATTTTGCTGCGTGCATTGCATTTAATTTATTTTTAAGGTGTATTTACCACATTGATTTTGGTTCCATGATCTTGTATCTGGTTTTCAATCTGATTTTAATTCCTTGTTGTTTAACTTGCAAATTATAATTTTATTACTAAATCACTTTTTTTTATTTTGCTGAAAGAAAATGGATTATAATTTGCTCACTAAACTTTTATTGTAGAAATTACAAAGTGCTTTTACATGTTCTGCGTAATCATTTTTCTTTAGTTGAATTAACAACAAATTGATGCTGATTTCTTTTTTTTATTTTCGTTTTAGTTCTGGACATCTTAGATTTGCTTGAAAAGTCATTGAGATTGCTGCAGTGCTGAATGTTCTGGTCTGCCGTTGCGACTGTCAACCTTTGTAAGTAATCATAATAGGGAAAACATTTACTGAGAAAGTTACATCACAAAAACAAACTACAAATTGGGAACGTGGAGTAAAAAAATGCCACCTCAGCCTTTGTCAAAGTTCATGGATGATGCTGAAGGCCTTGGTAGTGCATGTAAGGATCTCAATGAGAGAGGTTGCAGGGGTGAAAATGAATATCCCACCACTAGTATTGAGAGTGATAGCAAAGCTATTAAATGTGAGCTTAGCCCCTACACCGGTTGTACTTCAGAGGAATTGGAAAGCCACTTGGCAAAGCACAAAGAAGCATACCCATTTCATTGTCATATCTGTGGAAGAAGATACAAGAAGGACAGGTTTTTGAAGAACCATGCAATAACACATGATGGAACATCGAAGGGCAGGAAACGGAATAGGAAATCAAAGGACATTAAGACGGATCAGACAAGCCTTGATGAACCTGTTACAATAAATGGTGTCGTTCAAGAACAATCAGACAAACCCCTTACCAGTACTTTTAAAAAGTGCATGTTTTGTGGCCTGTTTTGTATCAAAGATATCCTCGGAGAGCATTGTAAAATACATATTGCGAAATCTGATGCTACTGAAAACCATTCAACTGGACCAACACCTGAAATTAATCCCACTACTCCACCTTCCACCTCCTCTGCAAATGGGTCAAACCAACAGATTCCAGAGACAAATAATGTTCCTTTTTCATCTGATGACAATAAGTTGGATAAAGAAGAATGTGAAAAGGTTCGCTTCATGGGTTTTCTAAACCTAAAGCCCAAATCTTCTTCTCCAAAGAGACCAAAGCAATCCGTAATGTGGGTCACAGCACTGGATCCAGTGGTCAGTTGTCAAGCTTGGCAATTGGACACCACAGGGAAATTGGATGACCATGCCAAAGGGAGTAAAGGAAGACAGGGTGGTAAAACGGGTGGATCTGTGATTCCTGACAGAGATGATGCGATCAAAAAGGTTAATTTGCTAAACGGAAATCATGAAAGTTCATCCATGTGCAGTGAAAGTCCATCTGTTTCTTCTGATACCGCAACCATTGTGGAAAATGAACAAATCCAACAAATGCTAAATCATGGTGTTTCAGTGGAAATGTCAGAAGATACACGTAGTGAACCTATGCAGACAGGTAAGATATTAATCTACTACAATCCTCACAATTTTTTGAATTTTATAAGTTCTCTATGAAACAGTTAAGTAAATGTTCAGTGTGCATAATTATTGGATATTAAAAAATGTTTTATTGCAATAGCTCCCTCTGTTGGCAGATTATTTACATTACTGAAGATTATACATAAACGTTTATTCTGCTTCAAGAATCTAGATACGTGTGATGGCGCTGCTTATTAAACTCAGTAAATGAATTGCTTTATGTGTCACATCCAGTGATTCCTCATTATAAAATGAATTGACACTTTGTTATTTAACTCCCCAAACCTTAAAAAAACAAACTGTGACTTCACTTCTTCGAACAAGTGGCATTACTCTAGTTGGTGGGAGACAAGTTTGGTTATGAAAGTATTTTAACACACTGCTTTAGGATGATATTGTATATGTTTAATTTCTTTTATTTCTGTAAAAGGAAAATGCTTTGTGAGAATAAGTAAGTGTATGTTTAAATAATTACTAATGATAAAAGAGTGCTCTAGGAAACCAAAATTAATCTGGAATTTTCTGTTTATGTCTTTTTCATATCCTTTAAGAAAAAGCAGAGGAAGATCAAAACAAGAAGAAGGAAAGCAAATCTCCAATTTGTAACGATTGTGGAAAAAGTTTTGCTTCAAAAAGTTACCTTAGGATCCATCTCCGTTCACACACTGGTAAGCTTGATAAGATTTAAAAATTATTGTTTCAAAATATTAATATATCAAAAATATATCATATATCAAAATATATATAAAAAAAATATTGTGTATGTTAAAAAATATTAATTAAAAAAATTAGCAAAACTTTTAAAAATGTATCCAGAAATATTTAATGATTTGAAAAACATATCCAACAATATTAAACTGAGGCCTTAGTTTGGCCCACATTTTTGAATTTTTGCAGTTCTACTTCTAGTTCAAAAATATCTTGGTCAATTTTAAAAGGGAGTCAAAATCTTTAATTTCTATAGAACAAACAGTTTTTAGGAATATTGATTGATAACATTTGTATTGATTAAAATTGTACTGAATGACAGTAGATTACATTTTAAGATTTTTTTCCTAACTTATCTATATATGAATTATTATATTGCCTTTTGACAGCTTGCTTCTAACAGATGTTTTTATCATTGCAGGTGAAAAACCATACGAGTGTGAAATGTGCAATTATAAGTCGGCACAAGCCACCTCTTTAAAATACCATTTGAGACACCATCACAACTTTAAGGAAGAAGATGCCAGAGTTAAAGTGAAGCAGATGAGTAAAATAGTTTCTCAAAAATCTGCCAACTTTTTATTAAAAGAATCCAAGCCAGATAGTGAGGAAGTGAATACTCCTAAAGAGGATTGCAAGCCTCCAATGAAACCATATGAATTTCTTCCTTCCTTGCAAAACACACCTGGAGATTTAAATCCATCTTTAGGAAATGGGGACACTGTTAGACCATCATTCATCCCTAATGGTGATGTTTGTAAAGCACTACCTGGCCAGTCTGGATCTGAAGAGATGGAAGTGACTAATGACCTTGGACTTCATCAAGGAAGTCATGCAACCTCTCCTGTAAATCCTCAGTCATTGCCATTAAATTTGAGTTTAACAACTGCTGAATATAACCAAAAATATCCTGCTACGCTTGCCTTCTTGAACATTAATAAATGCCAATATTGTAACTACCATACTTTGAACCCAGAAGTTTTGGAAATGCATAATAAGCTTTCTCACAAAAGTAGTCTTGCTCTGGAGAATGGAACCACGTATAAAAACACCGGACATTATGTTAAAAAGAAAAAGAGGCGTACGGGATGCCCTGCTGCATTAAATGGATTTGACATTTTACCCTTACAACAGGATGGTCTTACAGCTAATGTTCCAACATCACAGCCCAATCCTCTGCTCAATCAGGCTAAACGGACACCTGCTTTACCCTCAGTATCATATCTGAGAAATATAGATCAAGAGAATTATGTTTTGCACAACATTCAACACAATGGACTTCTTGTGAAGACAATGCAATATCCTGAAAATAACCGAACAACTTGGAATGGATCAAAAAATCCCACCAATGGAAATACTGTGTATAAATCTCAAAATACATGCTCTGATGACAAATCATTTACTAAGCCCATGGACTCTAACCTAGAGCCTTCTGCGGAGAAGGCTAGGAGCAGTATGACAAATGACTTGACAAATTTTGAAGTGGCCAAACATTTACTCAATTCTGGTGTATCTGGTATTCCTGCTCAGGAGATGGTTCCTGCAGAACATTCAGCCTTGACGTTGCCTAGCAAAGGTCTTCAATCAGCACTGTTACATGGTCCAGGTGATCAGTCATCTGATTCAGGATCTATCTCTCCTACTGAAGGTAATCACCATTTTGTTGATCTATAATTGGGGAGCACTGACATGCTTCCTTTAATTGTGTTACACATATTCCCATGATGATACAAACTAAGGAATTGTACCCACACCCAAAGATCCCCTGAACTATAGTTAACCCGAACTATATATATTTTTGCCTTGTAGCAATGAAATCTGGCTATGGTTTCCTTTTTAAAATAGCAGGGTCCATTTGGCTAAGCTAAGTAGATAATGAAAACATTTAGGCAATTTTTCCATTATAATGCTAAAATTAACAAATTTGGCAGTTTATTTAACATTCCCCTAAACTGTTTCCTACTACTGTCCTGCAATTATCATTTGTGCCGTTTGTGTGTGATAGACTGTTTACATGCTATTGTTATATATTGAGATTTATGCTTTCATGTTTTATTTTTTATGTCCTTTCTTTTGTTCAATTTTTATTTAACAGTGTTTTTTTTTTGTCCCCCCCATTTGATTACCCGTAGAAATTAGATGCTCTTCCCGTCTTCGAGCAAAACGAAATTCTGCACTCAAGGATAAACGGTTTTCAGAATACATCTGTTCTTAAAAGAGGTACGCTAAAGACACACGTTATTCATACTGATTTTCAAATTGCGTTATACTATGAATTTGAACTAAATGAACGGCAAGAACATTTAACCACAAAAAAAACTCTTTAACTGTCAAAATAAAGGCATTTTTGTCTAAATGGAGAATATTGCCCTCCCTAATACATGTAAATCAATCTATATTTTTTTCTTTACCTGTGAATTTTAAAGCTGATAGTGATGTTTAATATGACTTTATTTGCAATTCTAACCTAATTTTCCCACTTTTTTTATAGACGTGTTTAATTGGATTTTTGATCATAAGCTGGAAGTCGTCATTGGAAATTATATACCTGGAACCTTCAGGAACATTGTGAACATGTTTGTTCATTATAAATAAACTGTGTGAAATGCAAATATTCTATCGACTAAGCTGTTTGGAATGCGTTCAGAGTATGTACATATATTTTTGAAATATTGAAATATAGTTGCAAAGAAATATTTTCTTATATAGATAACATATTTTGTTTGATGATATTGACCAAAGATAAGGGACAAATCTTTTTTATGTATTTAAACAGCCCAGATATTTAAGATGGGAATTTATATCCATAAAGGATTTTTTTTTATATCCATGAATAAATGTATTGATTAAAAATGTATAAAAGAATAGAAAATGTGAAATCATCCTGTGCAGTGATATTTTTGAGAACTTATTGTATATATGTGTACATATTCAGCTCAGGTATATTGTGTGAGAAAATAAAAAGAAAAACTGAACTCTTTCTGGGTATGCGTCACTTTATATTTCCTTGAAATATTTATTTTGCAAAGTTTAAATTGTTCTTGTTAAATACTTAAAGTCATAGTAAAAGGAAACCCAAGCACAAAAAAGAAAAAGTTGTTTGCACATAAAAAGTATTTTATTCATATAGTGGATACACATAAACTGTACAGAAAAAGTGCTGCTAGTAGTAGAGGTATTTAAACAGTATTCAGCTTACCAATAACCACTATATATGCATAATAAAGTGCTCAAGAGTAAATAAACCCATAAAAAACCAGGCATACTAATCCAAAGAGCAGGAGACAACAGAACCCTGACGTTTCTGCAACCAAGCCTTCCTCAGGGAAAATGTGTTTATTTATGTGTCTCCACTATATGAATAAAATACTTTTTATATGCAAACAACTCTTTCTGGTATGCTTGGGTTTCCTTTTACTATGACTATAGATCTGGTTGGGGATCGGATTTTCCCTTAAAGCACCCGGCTATTCTTTTCTATACTATTACCCATATTAACAGTTTGAGCACTTGCTATACTTTTTCTGCATAAATACTTAAAGTTACCTGATGTTGCTTTAATATGATATGATAAAATATTGTGGAAGAACATGTAAAACTCTGCCAATTATACAAATCCAGCACATACAACCTCTACTGAGTGTTAAAGTTTGATGACCATAGTGTCCATTTAAGTATATATATATATGTATATACAGCATACAGGGTTTCCTTGCACTCACGCTTGTAGACTGATGTAGGCCGGGTGCTTGTAATCCAGGGAAAAATTGCATAAAGTGAAGTAGTGATCAGCACTCTCGGGCTTTTGTGAATTAAAACTTACAGTTTATTGAAATTCCATTTAAAAGATCAACGTTTCAGTTCCTGTCTGGAACTTTCATCAGGATCAAACATGATATGTATATATATATTTTTCCACATTCCGTGGACGGCTTGTTAGTCCTTATCATAGCTTAGTCTGATCTTCCATAAATATCTGTATCGATATGATTTAGAATACAATAGAGACGTGACTAAACATTTAAGGTTTTGCCTTGCTAGTGGTCCTGTCACCTAAGGTCCACTTAAAGAAGAATCACTAAAACTCTAGATGCTGTAGAATCTGTATGGCCAAGTATGAGAATTTTTAAATATGCAATTCCTCATCCCCCTCCTCATGCAATTACTTTACCGATAAAACTTGCCACAACTCATAGAACAGTAGTGGCTTCACTATCTGCTTTAAATAAATATACTGGTAACTCAGTAACCTATATGTACTTTTACCAACTTATTGCTACATCATGTCTCTCTCCTCTGTCTATATCCGACCCTTGTGGATTTATCTATGCAGCCATTATGAAACAAAACGAAGCTCAGCATAAGTTAACTGCGGCTTAAATTTGTTATATAGTGTGAGCATAAAAGTGGAATTGTGCTTGATGGAAGATATATCAGGCCTGATTTGCTAAACAGCAACCTGAGAATTTTCAGTTAAATGCCCCAGGGAGAGATGTTAGAGTTTGCAATCTACATTGCTAAGGTTCTGCAAAACATGGTATGGGTCCCTGGGGCGGAGTATTTGGAGAGCAGGGTGGGCCAATGCTCCAACAGCATTAGTTGCTGTGTAATAGACCATTATTTGGATCTGATTTACGAGTTAGTTAATCTGCACTCACCTGTAGCCAGTCAATTAGTAGACAGGCCTTTAAAAGAAGAGGGCAGCCTGCTGCAGAGTGAGGGAGAAAAAGACAGCTAGGAGAGATTTTGTTTATTGCAAAGACATTTCTTTTGTTTGGAAAATTGGTAAGTGGGAAAGCCACCCAATTGCAGATAGCAATTACTGTCTAGTAAGAGCTCAAGTAAGAGCAAGGGATTTTGTTTGTTTTTGTTATTATTTAAAGCACCTGTTTTCTTACTGAATAAAAAAGGAAAACCGAGCTGAATGTGTCCTGGACTTTGTATACCCTAGAAGGCTGTGGTTACTGCAAGATCTGTGACAATCCTACCTGTAAAAGAGGTGGTTTGTTACAATAGACTCTCACCCACTTCACACAAACCACGTTAGCTATCCCATAATACATTCCCTACACTTATATTCAGCATGCCCAGCACCCACTACATACCTTACACACATTGCATCACAAGAATAAACACACTACATCCCCAGGACACACACTGCTTCAGCAGCAGACACACACACTACATTCCTTACGCACACTACATCGCCTACACACTACATTCCTTACACACACAACCTGCCCTACACACACTACATCCCTTACACACACTACATCCCCTACACACACTACATTCCTTACACATACTACATTCCTAGCACACACACACACTACATTCCTTACACACACAACATCCTCTAACCACACTTCACACACTTCATCCCCTACACACACTACATTCCTAGCACACACCGCATCACAAGAAAAACACACTACATCACCTACACACACAATGAATCCCCAGGACACAGACTGCTTCAGCGGCAGACACACACTACATCCCATACACACACTGCATCACACGAAAAAAAACATACATCCCCTACACACACTACCTCCTCTACACACACTAAATCCCCTACACACACTACCTCTCCTACACACACTACATTTCCTACACACACTACATCCCCTACACACACTACATTCCTTACACACACTACATCCCCTACACACACACTACATCCCCTACATACACTATATTCCTTACACACACCACATCCCCTACACACACCACATCCCCTACACACCACATCCCTTCTACCCACTACATTCCTTACACACACTACATCGTCTACACACTACCTTCCTTACACACAACCTTCCCTACACACACTACATTGCTTACACACACTACATTCCCAGCACACACACACACACACACACCCACTACATTCCTTACACACACTACATCCCCTACATACACTACACACATTACATCTCCTACACACTCTACATTCCCAACACACACACACACACTAGATCCCCAGCTCACACACACTACATCCCCTGCACACACTACATCCCCTGCACACACTACATCCCCTACACACACTACATCCGCTACACACACTACATCCCCTACACACATGCCAACCTACAATAAGAAAAAATAGATATGTACAAATAAATCCCTCCACTGAAAAATAATACTTAACTTGTGTGGATATTTATGAAAGCATCCACCTCAAGGAGTTCCCAGCAAAATTCCTTCTAAGGCAATGTATGTAATTCACAAACAAATTTGGGGTATTAACTACACCTATATCAGAATGAAACACAGCATAGTGTAATACAGTTACAAATGGTATTGTGCGCTTTAAATAGGGAAAACCCATTAGATGGAAAATGTCAAACTGCCCTGATGACTCCCCTGTATTGTCAGGGGCAACTGTAGACTCTCTCTCCACTTCAGTGGAACCCGCAAGAATCATATGAACTCCAGCAGGAAGGAGAGTAGAAAATCACCTTTATTTTAAATAAAAAATATAAAAAAGATTAAAACAGCATCCATACCCTGTCCCTACCCTACAAAATCCCACTATAAATCCCTCCTACCTCTTCTTCATTGGTGTTCCATGAGGGTGTAGATCTTTGCTTGGCTCCAATCACCTGAACAGTCATTCATCAGAAGCTCGAACATATACTCACTGTACATAATATATTGCACTATTGTTTCTTTATGTCCTTTTGTTTTTGAGGTCAATTGCATATACAACATCACTAAAGACTTGTGTACTTATACATTGTTTTGAACTATTCAGTCTAGGGTATGGTCTCCTCCTCTCTTTTTTACTACATTGTCTCTATGTTCGCAGACAGTATTTTCTGAATGTAGCGCACCCCGCACACCTCAATACCTTGCCTATTGGAATTCCTGACCGAATATATTAAAATACCTTACTATAAACTCAATCAAACCAAAATACAAGCACTGCTGGTCAGATTAACACCAATACAGTAGAGCAAGCATGTCAAACTCAAAGTCTAGCATGGGCCAGATGAACAAGATTTAAATTTATGTGGGGCGCAAAAAAATCCAATACTTAAATTTTTATAGAAACTTAGGTTTATTTTCAAAAGAACAGTATATATATATAAAAAAAAACAGCATCCCCCTCTACTAAACTACAGCACCCCCCTCTACTAAATCCCAGTCCCCCCTCTTCTAAATCCCAGTCCCCCCATATCAGTGGCGGATCCAGAGCCTAATCTCGGGAGGGGCACTTGTAGATTATTTAAATAAATAATCCAGGCACAATAACCACTACAGCTCAGTGTAGTAGTTATGGTGTCAGTAGTGCCAGGATTCCACCCCAGAGTAAGTAGTCATACCGTTTAAGAACAGTTTGACAACTTACCTGGGGTCTGCTGGGATACAGGGTATAGGAGCAGTGGTGTGTGTTAAGGGTGAAGTGTGTGAGTGTGGCAGTGTATGTCAGGGACAGTGTTTGTGGGACAGTGTTTGTATGGGGACCGTGTTTGTGGGGCAGTGTGTGCGTAGGGGGGCAGTGTGTGTATGGGGATAGTGTATGGGGGGCAGTGTGTGTATGGGGAAGCGTGTGTGTGCAAGGGTGGTGTCTAGTGGGGCAGTGTATGGGGACAAGTCGTCAGTGTGTATGGGGACAGTGTTTAGGGAGTGTGTATGGGGTATCAATGCTGTGTGTGTTTAAAGTAAGTGTTTGTGTGTGTGTACAGACAGTGCTTGTGGGGGCAGTGAGTATGGGACAGTGTGTGGCAGTGGGCAGGCAAAGGGGGGTTGCCTAGGCAGTGTGTGTGTATGGGGACAGTGTGTGTATGGGACAGTGTTGAAGGGTGTGTGTGCATGTTGGGGGCAGTGTGGGGGAGGCAGTCAGGGCAGTGTGTGTATGGGGACAAGTGTTCAGTGGGTGCAGTGTGTGCTGGGGGTGGGGCACGTGGCCATATGGGGAGGCATGTTTGTGGGCAGTGCGTGTAATGGAAAAAGTGTGGCTGTGTAATTTGCCAATGGGGCGCAGTGTGTGTAATGGGGTGTGGCAATGGAAGGTGTGTGTATGGGGTAATAAAATGCATGGGGACAGTGTTTCAGGGCAGTGTGTATAGTAGAATGAGTGTGTGTAATGGGGAGTGTGTGTGTATAGGGCAGGTTGTAATGGGGGTGGTGTGTGCGAAGTAAAGGGCAGTGTGTGTGTGCAGGCTGGGGGGGGCAGTTTGTGGTGGCTGGGGCAGTGTGTGGTGGTATGGGGCAGTGGAATGGGGGGCAGTGTGTGGTATGGGGGGGGGCAGGTGTAATGGGGAGCAGTGTGTGTGTTGGGGCAGTGTGGAATGGGGGGTGTGTGGTGTATGGAGGGCAGTGTGTGGTATGGGGGGGCAGGTGCTGGGGCAGTGTGTGGTGGCTGGGGCAGTGTGGTATGATGGGGACGCAGTGTGTGTAATGGGGACGCAGTGTGTGTAATGGGGAGGCAGTGTGTGGTATGGGGGGGCAGTTTGTGTAATGGGGGGGCAGTGTGTGGTATGGGGGGGCAGTGTGTGTAATGGGGGGGGCAGTGTGTGGTATGGGGGGCTGTGTGTGTAATTGGGGGGGCAGTGTGTGTAATGGGGGGGGAAGGAGGCTTTTAAATAATATTTTTATTTTTTTAAATAAAATAAATATCCTATGTCCCCCCTCCCTTCTTACCTTTACTGGGGAGGAGGGGGGACATATTTCGATCCCTGGTGGTCCCAGTGGTGATTCCCTGGTGGTCCCAGTGGTGAGAGTGAACTCTAGCCCGCGCTCCCGGGCTAGAGTTCACTCTCGCGAGATTTGGAGCGTTGCTGTGGTAACCGCGGCAACGCTCCAAATCTCGAGCGAGGAGGACCCGGAGGAGCTGCAGGCTGAGCTCCGGGTCCTCCCTCTCCCTCCCTCTGCCGCCGGCTGTCAGCACGGTGCCTGCGGACCGGGGAGGGAGAGCTCTGATCTCCCCCCGGTCCGCAGGCACATTGCACGGCTGGCAGGGGAGGGAGACCGGCGGATTTCTCGGGGGGGGCAATTGCCCCGTTGCCCCCCCCCTGGATCCGCCAATGCCCCATATACTAAATCCAAGTCCCCCCTCTACCCAACAAGCAGACTCCACTCACATTGCTGCTGCCAGTATGCTACTCTGGAGTCCGGCCTCTGGTATACCCCAAATGGCGCCGTCCGCACTCTGTGTCAAAGCGCATCCTCTTCTTCTTGAAACCCTGTGAAGGTGGAGCATGTTGATGTCACGTCGGAATGTGATGTGACGTTGCATGCCTCTGTGCACCTCCAGGTACTCCACTATCCAGCTGCGGTGATAGCAACACAGACCGACACCACACACACACACTGACAGACACACTCACTGACAGACATACACACACACTGACACACACTCACTGACACACACACTCACTGACAGACACACACACACACTGACAGACACACACACTGACAGACACACACTGACACACACACACTGACACACATTTACACATTCTTGCACACACTCACATCATTCTCTGAGGTACAGTGGGGATCTTCTATCTGGAGATCTCCTTCCTGCTCTTCACTGCTCCCTCACGTGCAGTTTAGTGATGCCGGGTGCCAAATATGACATCATATTCTGGCACCCGGCATCACTACAAACGGCGTGCGCAAGGGAGCAGTGAGGAGCAGGAACACTGAGCTCCTCCAGCGACCTCTCCTCCTGGCCGGGTAAATGTTAGCACTTCACAATGTGAAGAAAGCAGGTGCCTACTCTGCTTTAACACTAAGCATGTACTTGAGGCTCACTGGGCCGCAAAGATGTCCATTGTGGGCCACGTGCAACCGCGGCCCGTGAGTTTGACATGCTGGCAGTAGAGCATTTTTTTGGGAGTGGGTTACAATACACAGACTATACACTATACAATAAAAATAAATATATTTCTCTTGCAAGTACCATGTACATCAACGTTAAGGTCATTTATGTTGTACATAGACCTGCCTGAGGCACAGTGCCACTTTGAGTTTGAGATAGTTATATCCTGAGTTGTTGGTTTCTTTTTTCTGGTGGTTGGTGTTCTGTTAGTGTGTGCTGTGCGTATGTATGAGCACTGTGCAGTATAGTGTTTCTTAAAGTAAGCTTGTGACAGACCACTCTGTCCTTGGATTTTATATTATGTTTCTTATTTCGTCTGTTTGTGCAGTAATCCTAATTTTCCCAATGAATTCCATGTGACTATGGCCCCTTTAATGTTGAGAGACCCTATTTCTGCCTCTTGGACTTTCGAAGTGGCACTTTGGCTACAGTCTAAGTAGTCGAAGTGTCGAAGTGTGGCCATTCAACATTCGAACACGTGGTGGTGGCCATCTTATTTGGTCAAACGTGTTCAGCAATGTTTTGTAGTCAAGTTCATGGAACTCAAATAGGACATGCGACGGCACGAACACAGCTGAAAAGTTACCTTGCATGAAACTTCGACAATTCAAATGGGAGTCAAACAGCGTTCGGAGAGTCGAATCCCACGAACAAGGGACCCACATTGACTATGTCCATTCACTATTTCGTTTGTTAATTCAAACGGTACTTCGACAGTTGGAAATTGACTGGCCACACAGCCTAATTCTCTGGAACCTTTTTCGGCATGAAGCCATGCGTGCAGTCGGTCAAAATGGGACTTCCACAAAATTCCTGAACCCCTGCTCTGATCTGGGTGATTTTTGGATATGTTGTTCACCCAGATCAGGGCTATCAGGGACTATGACATTTATGGGAATATGTTGCATTTTGGGGTACTTGTGCTATTTTATAAAAATGTATGTTTTTTTCTGCCTATAGTTAATTAAGTTAGTACTTTATCTGCCTTAATTGTATCACAGGCAGAGAGGAGGGATTGTGTACTGTATATGGGAGTGTCGTTCACTATCACATTGTTTTTTATTGGTTTTGCATGCTTTGTGTCCTGTGCCCAACAAGGTCCACCTGGGTGTCAACCTTATTGGGAAACTTGTATAAAAGGCCAGTGTGCCTCCATTAAACCTTCAATTCCTGATTTACCCTCAACACAGAGCCTTGTCTCGTGCTTGTAACGGAAAGCTATACCTGCTATAATCTCTGCTCTTGGGATTACTATTTGGAGTAGTATAATCACTAGCTCTTCTAAGAGCTGTTCCTGCTCTGTTCTACAGCCTCCCTCTCACAACAGGGGACAAAAGGACATCTCTAGGTGGTGTGATAAGGTGAATGGGGTGGTCTGTGAGGGAGTCTATATCTCGACAGAATTGTTCAGAGAGGCATATGATTTTTAACCCCAGGGGGAGTATGTGTAGTTTGTGTTTTGCACAACACAACGCATTGTTTAGTTATGGGCCCCTGGGGTGGAGCATTTGGAGAGAGGGGTGGGCCAATGCTCCACTCCGCAGCTTAGCGGTTTTCTTGGAAGACTTAGATCCAGCCCAGGGTTTTGGACTGTCTCCAACCTACTGCTCAGCTGTAGGTAATCGGCTGCAGCAGTGGGAATAAAATCCCTCCCTGCTAGGCAGGTAAGGAAGAATGTTTATTTTCTCTGAAAGGCTGGAAGCAGCAGGCTGGCTAAATACTGGAGTGCTGAGAGTGGACAAAGACTCTAGGTTGGTGAAACCACTATTGTTTTGTTTAGTTTAACCCTGAGAGATAGGGGACCTAATGTCAGTTAGTGCTCAGACGAGCCAGGTTTTTGTTTATAGGGTTTTCTGTTACTTTTGTTTTCATTTAACTGCTGTATCCTGTGTGAACTTACAAATAAAGTGCCTGAAGTATTTGCAACTACAAGGACTGTGCATGTTTTTGCCCTAGAGGACTGTGCTACCTGCAAACAAGGATCACAATATGGTGGAGAATGCGGGCAGTGTAGCACATTGAGGGTCTGTGGGTGTGCCAGTCATTCAGTAGTCTGCTTGAGGACTTTTATTTTGGCAGACCTGCTAATCAACTAAGTAGCACCGTACCTTTAAGACTTTTACCTGCTTGGTGCCATAATGGAGGAGCTGGTGAAAGCTCTGGTACAGGCAACTGCTGTACAACAGGAAACAAATCGTCTACTGGTTACCCAGGTTGAGAACCTGAAGGAAGCCCAGCAGATGGATAGAGCTGCCCTTACTGAGGTGTTGCAGAGAGTGATATTGCCATCTGCAGGGAGCCCCCCTGGTGAAAGGGGATCCCGTATCCGTGCCACAGACTTCCTGCATAAGATGACAGAGACAGATGACGTGGAGGCTTATCTCACCACTTTCGAGAGGGTTGCTGCCCGGGAAAGATGGCCACTGGGCCAGTGGGCGGGGCTTCTAGCTCCATGTCTGACTGGGGAGTGCCAAAAAGCCTATGAAGACCTACCTTCTGACCAGGCCCAGGATTACAAGCAACTTAAAGCTGAAATTCTAAAGCGCATTGGCGTAACACCAGCCATTCGAGCCCAAAGGTTTCATAATTGGGCATACGATGTGAGTAAACCTACCAGAGCCCAGATGTATGGATTGCTCAGGCTCGCTCAGAAGTGGCTGGAGCCAGAGCGCAACCCTGCTACCAAGATAGTGGAAATGGTTGTGATGGACCGTTTTCTCAGACACCTGCCAACAGGACTGCGACAATGGGTCTGCCAAGGGGACCCTCAGGATCCAGAAGCAATGATGTGCCTGATTGAGAGGTATTTGGTTGCCAAGGAGCCATACAGTATTGATCCTCATCAGAAGTCCCGACCGGCTAACAACCGGATAAGCGGGAAAGTGGGAAACAAAAGACAAAACTTTGTACCGAACCTTGAACCATATGACCGGGGTGGCAGAAGGTCCCCACCAGCTCCATTACGGCTACAAGACCACGCTGAGGGACAACTCCGGTGCTTTAAATGCCATGAGCCTGGACATTTTGCACGCAGCTGTCCAGAGAATGAAGAGCCCATGCAGTGTGATGTAGGGACAAGGGCTCTGCATAGGACTGTATTGACTTGCTCAAAGATGTGTGTGGTGACTAGTGCTATTAATGCAACGCATTTAATAATGGTGAGGGTGGAAGGAAAGAATGTACAAGCTCTAATTGATTCAGGGAGTGAGGTTACCTTGATAAAAAGTTTTCTGCTCCAGCCAGGGAAATTAGACACCAAACAAGTGATTGATATTGTGTGTATACATGGTGACACCCACACATACCCCACGGCAGAGGTTGAGTTTGGCACCAAGGTAGGGGAGGTTAAATGCTCTGTAGGGGTAGTGCCCCTATTACCGTATGATGTGGTATTAGGGAGGGACTTTCCCCATTTCTGCCGCCTTTGGGAAAAGTGCTCTGCTCATCCAAAAATGCGCTCTGAGGAGCTACCCGGGGTAGAGTGTATAGATAATTTTCCTTTCTCCGATTTAGAATGTGACGAGCAAGAGACACCCTTGGTGTGCCTGGGTAATGAGGTAGAACCTCCCCATACTGAAGACCCTATTGAAGAAGTGGAGTTTCAGGATCTCAGAGTCCCCCCTGGTAACTTCCGAGCAGCCCAATGGGAAGATAAGTCCTTGACAGCTGCAAGAGAGAATGTGCAAATAGTGGAGGGTACAAGGGCGGACCCTGACAAGCCCTTGAGCTTTCCTTATTTCATGGTGAAAAATAATCTGCTGTATCGAGTAGAGAAAAAGGGGGAAGAGGAGGCAGAACAGTTGTTAGTTCCCCAATCTCACCGAAACACTGTTTTAAAACTAGCCCATAGCCATGTGTTAGGTGGGCACCTTGGTTTTGAAAAAACGAGGGAACGAATTCTGACCCGATTCTATTGGCCAGGGGTATTTTCGGCAATAGAGAGGTTTTGTAAATCCTGCCCAGAATGCCAACTGAAAGCTCCGCATAAGGGCTTCCGTAGTCCATTGGTACCCCTTCCCATCATAGAGGTTCCATTCGAAAGAATAGCAATGGACCTGATAGGGCCGTTGCCTAGGTCCGCAAGAGGACATCAGTACATTTTAGTTGTTGTGGATTATGCAACACGGTATCCAGAGGCAGTACCTCTACGGAATGCCACCTCTAAAAATGTTGCAAGGGAGTTACTGATGATGTTTAGCAGGATGGGTATACCTAAGGAAATTCTCACAGATCAGGGAACCCCTTTTATGTCAAAAATCATGCGTGATTTGTGCAAATTGCTCAGAATCAAGCAGCTGAGAACCTCGGTATACCATCTGCAAACTGATGGCTTAGTGGAGAGGTTTAATAAAACTCTAAAGGCTATGCTGCGGAAGGTGATAGACAAGGATGGAAAAAATTGGGATTATCTCATACCCTACCTGATGTTTTCTATAAGAGAAGTCCCGCAAGCTTCCACAGGGTTCTCACCTTTCGAGTTAATGTATGGTAGGCATCCAAGAGGCATACTGGATGTTGCCAAGGAAACATGGGAACAAGAGCATACCCCCCATCACAGTCTTATAGAGCATGTAGCGCAAATGCAAGAGCGGATCGAAGCGGTAATTCCCATAGTTAGGGAAAACATGGAAAAGGCCCAGAGAGCCCAACAAGCAAGCTATAACCGGAACGCAAGGCTACGGGTCTTCAAACCAGGTGATAGGGTTCTAGTTCTTGTTCCCACGGTAGAAAGCAAATTCTTAGCCAGCTGGCAAGGGCCATATGAAATCACTGAGCGGATCAGTGACGTGAACTACAAAGTAAGACAGCCAGGCAGACGGAAGCCAGAACAGACATATCATATAAATTTATTGAAGCCATGGGTAGAACGAGAGGTTCTCATCGTGACCAGAGATAAACCTACTCAAGCCACTCGTGAGCAGGGTCCGGAGGTGCATGTCGCTGATACTCTTGCCCCCCATCAGAAACAGGAAGTCAGGGAGTTTGTGTCTAAAAATAGGGATGTGTTTTCCCCAATACCAGGAAAAACGCATATAATCAAGCATGATATCCTAACTGAACCTGGGAAGAAGATCAATCTGAAGCCCTACAGGATACCTGAGGCTAGACGTGAAGCGGTTAGTGCAGAGGTTAAAAAGATGCTTGAGTTGGGGGTGATTGAAGTATCACAAAGTGAGTGGAACAACCCAATTGTGTTAGTGCCCAAACCAAATGGGGAAATCCGTTTCTGTAATGATTTCCGTAAGCTAAATGATATCTCTAAGTTTGATGCCTACCCGATGCCTCGTGTGGATGAGCTAATAGAGCGATTAGGTAAGGCCAGATATCTGAGCACCTTGGACCTCACCAAGGGATACTGGCAGGTACCCCTGACTGAGAAAGCAAAAGAGAAAACTGCGTTTTCTACCCCTGATGGGTTGTTCCAATATAAAGTGCTACCATTTGGGTTGCATGGTGCCCCAGCAACGTTTCAGCGTATGATGGATAAGATACTTCACCCCCACAGACAGTATGCAGCCGCCTACCTGGATGATGTGGTGATTCACAGTACGGACTGGGAAACCCACTTGATGAAGGTTCAGGCAGTTGTGGATAGTATAAGGGCTGCCGGTTTGACAGCTAACCCTGCTAAGTGTTCTTTAGGGCTAGAAGAAGCAAAATATCTGGGGTACACTATCGGGCGGGGGCTCCTTAAACCACAAGAGAGCAAAGTAGCAGCCATCACCTGTTGGCCACGTCCTGTAACTAAAAAGCAAGTCAGGGCTTTTTTAGGCTTAACCGGCTACTATCGTAGGTTCATCCCTGGGTACGCTACCATTGCCAACCCATTGACTGAACTTACTAAGGCAAAAGGCCCGATTATGGTTAAGTGGACCCCGGAAGCGGAGCATGCCTTTCAAGTCTTAAAGGGAGCCTTGTGTGCTGACCCTGTTTTGGTGGCTCCGGACTTCACTAAACCATTTGTGGTACAGACCGATGCGTCTGATGTGGGCCTTGGCGCGGTTCTGTCCCAGGTACATGAAGGAGAGGAACATCCTGTCATGTATCTGAGCCGGAAAATGAATCCCCATGAACAGAGGTACTCCGTAGTGGAAAAGGAATGCCTGGCGATAAAATGGGCTTTAGAATCCCTGCGATATTACTTACTGGGGAGATGTTTTACACTGATCACGGACCATGCTCCTTTAACATGGATGAGGCATAACAAAGAAAAGAATGCCAGGGTGACTAGATGGTTCCTAAGTCTTCAGCCTTACCAGTTTACTATTGCTCACAGGGCCGGAACTGCCCAAGGTAATGCGGATGGCCTCTCCCGAGTTCACTGTTTATGGTCCCAGGCCGCTCGCCCCGATGGGTCTGAGCTGGGGAGGGGGATATGTGATAAGGTGAATGGGGTGGTCTGTGAGGGAGTCTATATCTCGACAGAATTGTTCAGAGAGGCATATGATTTTTAACCCCAGGGGGAGTATGTGTAGTTTGTGTTTTGCACAACACAACGCATTGTTTAGTTATGGGCCCCTGGGGTGGAGCATTTGGAGAGAAGGGTGGGCCAATGCTCCACTCCGCAGCTTAGCGGTTTTCTTGGAAGACTTAGATCCAGCCCAGGGTTTTGGACTGTCTCCAACCTACTGCTCAGCTGTAGGTAATCGGCTGCAGCAGTGGGAATAAAATCCCTCCCTGCTAGGCAGGTAAGGAGAGAATGTTTATTTTCTCTGAAAGGCTGGAAGCAGCAGGCTGGCTAAATACTGGAGTGCTGAGAGTGGACAAAGACTCTAGGTTGGTGAAACCACTATTGTTTTGTTTAGTTTAACCCTGAGAGATAGGGGACCTAATGTCAGTTAGTGCTCAGACGAGCCAGGTTTTTGTTTATAGGGTTTTCTGTTACTTTTGTTTTCATTTAACTGCTGTATCCTGTGTGAACTTACAAATAAAGTGCCTGAAGTATTTGCAACTACAAGGACTGTGCATGTTTTTGCCCTAGAGGACTGTGCTACCTGCAAACAAGGATCACAGTGGCGAAAACCCCTCACACTATCGTGGTGCACTACAAAACTCGTTTGAGCAGAGTCGTGATCTTCCTATTGTTCCTGTATCATTTTGTAAACGTCTCATTTATTGTTAAATCTCCCCCCATTCAGAATATTGTAAAGAGCAAATAGTTTGGTGCTATATAAATACCAATAAAAAATAATAATAATAATGTCAAAGACAATAACAATGGTATTTAAAGTTCTAGTAAATCCACCAACCAGTAGCTCATTTTTCTACACTACCATCTATTTGGGCATGATAAAGTTGTGCTACTTTAAACAATACACATTCATATAGCAATATATTTCAATAATAATCAAAGCAAACCCCCATTATCAATGTTACAACTTTTGTTACAATGTTACAATTCAAAGAAGTGTCGGGGTTCAAGTGTTCTACCGTCTTTAGCCCCCGGCCCAAAAAAAAGCAACTAAGAAGGAGCTCATCAGAGTGTGCTTTGTGGGCACCATCAGAAGCACTCTTTACGTAAGAAGTAGAGCCAAGTATCAAAGTAGTGCGAATCGGATGATGATATTGCTAGTTCCTTCACCTCTGCAGACATAGAACTTTTACTTCTGGCCAGGAGCTACTTGACTGCAGGAATTACAAGGGGAAAGTCTTCATTCGCCAAGCAACAGCCTACTATTTTCTCTAGCAGGCAGTGTACACATACAAAAAAATTATAAACAACAATGGTCCGCAACAACAATCTGTGCAATAGATATATATCACTTAAATTCTAAGGAATTAAAAAAACAAAACAAAACACTGTGTTTAAAACAGTGCACTGTAGATACTAGCACCAATCCACCTATAAAAGCAATGGTGCGTAACAACAATTTATTCAAAGTATGTATCACTTAAATTGCTAAATAATTTTTGAAAACATATAAAATGACCACGTACAGTATTAAAAAAAACATTTCACTGTGTAAAAAATACATTGTCTTCGTCAACTCGCACCATCTCCTGAGATCACTCCTACAGACACTTCTCTGTTCAGTTCAACAATAGCTTGTTTCTGGGTAGGCCAGGGATGCAATGCATTTCGCCCCGCCTCTTGGGCTATCTCAAGCATGTTACACGGAGAAGGTGCGGGTTTGCAAAGATTCAACGGTATTCAGGAGATCTGAGAACTAAAGACATGCATTGATTTAATTAGTCTGGATATCAATAAATATATTAAAGGAACTCTATAGTGTTAGGAATACAAATATGTATTCCTAGCTCTATAAAGCCCAATCACCGTTTAGGTGACTAGGGCCCCATTCCGTGTCGAATAAATGGTTAATTAATTAATTATTACTCAATGCTTTCCCATGGGGATCTTTTTTAACACTGAACTCCGTGAGGACGCCCAGCGTCAAATAAGTGCGATTTACTGCATGTAAATGGCTGTCAGGGAGACACCCACTAGAGGCTGGATTAACCCTGCAGTGTAAACATAGAAGTTTCTCTGAAGTTCATTGAGCTGAAGTGGTCTGGGTGCCTATAGTGGTCCTTTAAAGATCAGAGTAAGCTGGTGGTGGTGAGTACTTTTATACAGAGTAATTAAGATCCAGCATTCACAAATGGCTGATCCTCCCTGGGCCAGAGAGTTGTGAGTGGTACTCTATTTGCTCTGCCTTTGTGAGTGAAAGTTCATTTTCAGCAACTTTTATTTATTCACCGTTAGATCTTTTTCAAGGGACCAAAAGTAAGTGAAAAATTGACTCAAAAGTTGTTTCATGAACAGGCGTGGGCTATTCTGTGATTATGTCTTCATCAATTGAGCAGGTAAAAGGTCTGGAGTTAATTCTAAGTGTTGCATTTGCATTTGATAGTTTTTGCTGTGAACCTACTACATGTGGTCGAGAGAGCTTTGCAAGTGAATCAGGCCATCCTTAGGCTGCAAAAAATAAATTCCATCACAGAGATAGCAGGAACTATAGGCATTGCCAAATTAACAGTTTGGCGCATTCTAAGAAAAAAAGAATGCACTGGAGAACTCTGCAACACAAAAAGGCCTGGACGTCCATGTAGAAAACAACAGTGGTGGATGATCATAGGATCCTTTTCATGGTAAAAAAAAGCCCCTTGACAACATCCAGCCAAGTGGAGAACACTCTCCAGGAGGTAGGTATATCATTATCCAAGTCTACCATAAAGAGAAGACTTCATGAGAACAAATACCACCACAAGGTGCAATTCATTCATAAGCCTCAAGAATAAAAAGGCCAGATTAGACTTTGCAAAAAAAAAAAAAAAATCTAAAAAAGCCAGCCTAGGTCTGGAACAGCAATCTTTGGACAGATGAACCTAAGATTAACCTGTACTAAAATGATATGAATAAAAAAGTATGGAGAAGGCTTGGAAAGGCTCATGATCCGAAGCATAACATATCATCTGTAAAACATTGTGGAGGTCACTAGTGCTTATTGATGATGTGATAGAAGAAAGGAGCATAAAATGCAAATAAGATAGGGATCTAGCAAGTATCACTAAAACATAGAAATAAAATACAACATAGTATAATATTGTTATAGCCTTTCAATCTCCCAACACTTCAAGGTTACACTCACAGATTGGTTGTGTAAAGTAAACTTTCAGGGTGCCTCCCCTATGGAAAGGGGGGTATGTCCCACTGTTGATGATAGCTCCAATCTGGATACATGGAAGGTCACACACTCCAAATGGTGTAGATGTCGAAAAATTTATTTATTGGCATATTTGTTTAAAATAATATGGTTTAAAAAGCGGTCCTACGCATTTCGTTCCCTTTAGGAAACTTCCTCAGGGACCAATATTTTAAGAAATACAATAAAATACACTAAAAATGCAATCAATTGTACCAATAAGCCTAATTCCTCCCTCCCTACTCTCCCCTTAAATAAGGTGGATTCTGGGAGTACATTGGTGGTGTGGTGGACGTTCTCTCATATTCTTCTGGGATTGGACTAATTCTCCGTCGGCAGATTACCTCTGTGTGTCTCTTCCTCAGTTGTTCGTATTTGCCGATCGATGTTGTGCGGAAATATGGGTGTCTCTCCCTAATGATTCACTTCCGGCAAGACTGATGTTTTCCCCTGATGACGCACTTCCGTGCGTTCCACCATTTCGGCTGATTAAAATGGCTGTGCGTTCCATTACAATCCACTGTTAATATTATTTTAATTGCCCTCTGATATATTGCGATAGTCCTTAGCTCTTAGTGTAATTTAATCAGTGATTCCATTTTATGTGAAGAAAGAAAACACACAATGGTTGGTTCTGCAAATTTTTTAGCAATTACATTTCATCTTATATTACCGATCTATTCACCAACATGCTATTTTTCTCTTAAACTATTATACAATAATTTTTTCCCCAAATTTGCTTCTTATAGTTTTATTACACTTTATTTAATATATAATTATAATTTTTCAATTTATACCACTACTTTCAATTTTGTTTTAGAGTATATGGAAATTGCATGTTGATGTATAATTCAAGGCATCCCATTCAATATATATTATCTTCATTTTGCAATATTACAAACAAGGCTAAACTAATTTAACTCATTCATTTCAAATATAAAAAAAGGGGGGATTTTTTTTATTAATTATTCCCCAAATGTTTTGGTTCTTCTTTTGAACAGATGTGCTACATGTATTATTTATTATTATTATTATTATTTTAAATTTTTTTTAATTTAAAAATAAAAATATATATTTATATATATATATATTACATATATTATTCCAACCTATGACCCCTATGTTTTTATCTCAACGTAATTTGAATCTAAGGAACATTCTAATTAATTATTTAATTTAAAAAACATACCAAATCTATATCAACATTGAGCCCTATAGGGGTTAAAGTTTGCAACTTATGAATACAGAATGTTTCTCTCTGAGCCAGTTTTTTTTATCCCTATTGCCCCCTCTCCAATGTGGTGAGATTCTCTCTATACCCACACAGGTTAGGTCTTTAATTTAAAGCCTCAACACGAATTACAAAGCTCTTTTAGTACAGCCTACGTAAGCCTCAACACCTTAAAAGCTCTTTTAGTACAGCCTACGTATTGCTTGCCGCACGGACACTGCAGTAGGTATACTAAATTATCGGTGAGGCAACCAATACTGGCCTTCATAGGAAAGGTCTCACCCATTGTTTTGCTGGTAAATTGCGAGCTTTTACCTAAAGTTATTGTTAGACATGCATTACATCTATTACATCCTTTGAAACCCTTATCTCCTTCATTTGATTTATTCTTTTGTTTTATGGCATAACTTAGGGCCAAAAGATTTTTAAAATTTTTGTTGTTCTTAAAAATTAATGTTTTTTTTTCCGGTAATGTTTGCACTATATATTGAGTAATGAATACATGACATTAATTTTCTGATTATCCATCAGTAGTTCATCCTTATTTTTTCCTGACATGATTCTAATTTATTTTTCGATTGCGTTTTTATTGTATCCCTTCTAGACCAGTTTATTTTTAATGTGTGGTTCCTGTTGTGTAAAATCTTGTATGTGGGAACAGTTACATCTCACTCTTGTTAACTGCCCCTGTGCTATCCCTTTCAACCATGGTTGATGGTGACAGCTTTTCTTATGGACATAACTTTTCCCATCTGTGGGTTTGAAAAAACATTTTGTTTTATTTCTCCTTCTTTAGAAAATAAAGTGATATCCAAAAAATTTATTTCTTTTTTTGTTCCAAATTGGTGAAAAGCTCAAATTATAATCATTTTGATTTAGATAATCTACAAATAATTTAAATGAGGAGTGAGAACCCCTCCAAAAAATGAAAACGTTGTCTATAAATCTCCGCCATAACACCAGGCTTCCCACCCAGTCATGACCACACCATTCAAAGAAATCTTCCCATCTCCTCATATAGGTATTGGCATAACTGGGGGCAAACCTGGTGCCCATTGCACTCCCAGTAGTCTTTATATTAGAACACTTTAAAAAAAAAAACAATTGTGTTCTAAAATAAAATGTGCTGCCCTAAAAATAAATATTTTTATGTGGTCTGACATACTCTGGTCTTGGCTCAAAAAAAAATCTATCGCCTCAAGTCCTAGGTGATGGCTGATAACTGTATACAGTGATGCCACGTCCAACGTGGCCCAACTGTATTCATCATGCCATTCTAGATTTTCAACTTCCTGTAAAAATGATTTGGTGTCTTTGTTATATGACAGGGCATTTTGGGCATATGGTATGAGTCAACAAAAGCCAATAGACATGCAGTAATCAAATCTATTCCACTAATAATGGGCCTGCCTGGTGGGGTGTGAAGATTTTTATGAGTTTTAGGGATGGAAAAAAAAATTGTATTCATGGGATATTCATTAAACAAGAAATTAAAGTTTTTTTGAGAAATGATTTCATCAGTTTTTGCTTTTATTAACAGTTGTTTTAATTGGGAATTAAATAATATAGTGGGATCATTATCCAATTTTTTACCCGTCTTTAAATCCCTCAGTATGTTATCACTTTCTTTCAGATAGTATTCCGTTGACATTATTACTATCCGCCTCCCCGTCTGCTTTTTAAATAACAATGTTTTTAGGATATCTCTTTCCACCTTTGTGAAATTATGGTTTTAACATTTTCTTGTCCTATTATACGACCCTGTCAGTTTTTTAAGGTCTTTATCTACCATATTTTCAAAGGTTCAAAGGAAAAAAATGTGATTTAGGTTTGAAACTATCTTTTTTTATCATTTGAGTTTCTCTCTGATCATTACGGGTTATGTGTTTGAGAAAATGTCTCTTGACTGTCAAGGATCTCATATATTTTTTCAAATCAATATATAAATTAAAATCATTTGCTTCTTGACTTAGGGCAAATTTCATGCCTTTTGCTAATAGTTGGATCTCTTGGTTGGATAATGGCATTCCTGAAATGTTAAAGAAAGGAGCAGCCAGATGAATTCTCTAATGTATAGAAATATATTGTCTGCTCAGACTCAGCCAAATTCAGATAAGCTGATTGGACAGTGCTTCAATTGTCCAGATGGACATTGACCCAAAACACACTGTGAATGCAATCCAGGAGTTTTTTTAAGGCAGAGAAGTGGAATATTCTGCAATGGCCGAGTCAATCTCCTGATCTCAGCCCGATTTAGCATTCTTTTCACTTGCTGAAGACAAAACTTAAGGCAGAAAGACCCACAAACAAACAACAACTGAAGACAGCTGTAGTAAAGTGCTGGTAAAGCATTACAAACTGAGCAATTAGTGATGTCCATATGCAGGGCTGGCCTTAGGCCATACTGTGCCCTGTGCGAAAGGTCTTCACGGCGCCCCCCCACCAAGTTGCCTGTATACAGTCACACACACAGGCACAGCCACAGCCAGACAGTCAGACAAGCTCAGTTACAGGCAGACAGTCAGACATGCTCAGTTACAGGCAGACAGTCACCTAGCCAAACACACAGTTAAACACAGTTACAGGCACACAATCACAAACAGTTACAGGCACACAGTCACACACACAGTTACAGGCAGACAGTCACATACACAGTCACAAGTGCCAGTCACACATATTCCATTACAAGCAGACAGTCATATACACTCGGTTACAGGCATGCAGAAACTCACGCACGTTGATAGGCACACACACACACTCAGTTAAAGGCAGATAGTCACACATACAGCCACACACAACAGCACAGCTACAGTGACACACACAATTGGAGTCACACACAGTTACAGTCACACACAGGCAGACAGTCAGTCACACACACAGGCAGACTGTCACACACAGGCAGAATGTCACACACACACAGGCAGGCAGTCACACACATAGACAGACAGTCACACACACACGCAGACAGTCACACACATAGACAGACAGTCACACACACCCACCCACACACAGGCAGACATTCACACACACACACAGACAAACAGTCACACAGGGAGGCAGTCACACAAACAGACAGTCACACACACAGGCAGGCAGACAGTCACACAAACAGACAGTCACACAGACACACAGTCACACACACACACACACAGACAGGCAGTCACACACAGGCAGTCAGACAGTCACACACACACAGGCTGGCAGGCAGACAGTCACACAAACACACAGGCAGGCAGTCAGACAGACAGTCTCACACACAGGCAGTCACACAGACAGACAGTCACACACACAGGCAGGCAGGCAGACAGACAATCACACGCACACACACACACACACACACACACACACAGGCAGTCACACACACAGGCAGGGCAGGCAGTCACACACAGGGAGTCAGACAGACAGTCACACACACACACAGAGGCAGGCAGTCACACAAACAGTCAAACAGTCACACACAGGTAAACAGTCACACACCGGCAGGCAGTCACAGTCACACACACACACACACAAACACACACACACAGACTTACCTCTTTCCATTATGGCTCCTTCCTTCTTTCATCTTCCTGTGCACCAGTTACCAGGGGCTTCGGGTAGGTATTAGCCCCACCTCTGCCTCACAGTAAGCCCCACGTCAACAGCTCAGTTTTGTTATTTTTTTTTTATAGACCCAGGTGGAGAATAATTAATCCTCCACCTGGATACCTGTTTTAGCTCCCCAGCACTCCTGTCACCCGGCCATGTGTGAGCTGTGTTGGCCACATGGCGCCCCCTGGTCCATGGCGCCCTGTGTGGCCGCACAGCTTGCACACCCCTAAGGCCGGCCCTGTCCATATGTTCCAGACTGCAAGCAGTCATTGCCTGCAAAGGATTCTCAACAAAGTATTCAAAATTAACATTTTATTTATGATTGTGTTAATCTGTCCAATTACATTTGAGCCCCTGAAATAAGGATACTGTATATGAAAATAGCTGCAATTCCTAAACGTTTCATGTGATATTTTTGTTAAACCCCTTGAGTTGAAGCTGAAAGTCTGCACTTCTCTGTTGTTTCATTTCAAATTGATAATGGTGGTGTACAGAGCCAAAATTATAAAAATTCTATCAGTGTCCAAATATTTCCAGACCTAACTGTATATGTCCTACAAAGTTGCACTAGGTCTGTCTTATTGCTTGTATTTAAAGGAATTGAACATTTGTATATAAGCGAATAATGCTCTACGTGTAAATTTTATATGTTGTAAAAAATTATTTAGCACTTTAAGTGATGTACTTTGCACAGATTGCTGTTACGCACCATTGCTTTTTATTATTTTATGTGTTGATTTATGCCAGTGTCCACAGTTAACTGTTTTTAAACACATACAAACCATTATCTGGAAATCTGTTCATAAACAGGGCTATACATAGGACACGAGGTCATGCATTTAAGCTGGAAGAAAGGAGATTTTATCTGAGGCAAAGAAAATATTTTTTTTACAGTAAGAGAAATAAGGATATGGAATGCTCTGCCTGAAGAGGTGGTTTTATCAGAGTCCATACAGATGTTTAAACAGCAATTGGATAAATACTTCTAAAAACATAACATACAGGGATATCATTTCTAATTAGTGGGGTAATGCTGCTTGATCCAAGGAGAAATCTGGCTGCCATTTTGATGTCAAGAAGGATTTTTTTCCTAGTTTGTTGCAAAATTGGAAGTGCTTCAGACTGTTTTTTTTGCCTTCTTTTGGATCAACAGCAAAAACATATGTGAGGAAGGCTGAACTTGATGGACGCAAGTCTCTTTTTCAGCTATGTAACTATGTAACTATATGACATCTTATATATATTTTGTACAGATTGCTGCTTACCATTGTTGTTTATAGTTTTTTTGTGTATGGATCTATGACGGTGTCTTGAATGGTTGATACACAAATAGCACTTTGATGGTGACACTATAAAAGTCTTACCTGTATGTAAATATGCATATATATTTTTGATGGCATTTGGACTTGAGTATATACTGGAGAGTATATTGTGCCAATTTTTAATTACCTTGTTCTATTGTTAGTTTAACTTAGTGTGTACTTGCCTCTTCTCCACTGTGACATTAGCAATCAATGTACAAATGATCCATTGACATTGTGATAACTCTGCAGTGCTCTCTGCTGACTGAATCGGAATGTGCACATTTACATACTGCTGCTATGCAAATTAGTGCAACCAAATAGGTAGTTAAATGCATATATTGTTGCTTTTTATGCTTTGTATGCTTTGTTTGAAAAAGTTACTTGTATTATATATTTCATATATTAATTATAATTCATATTTTATTAGTTTTTTCTTTTTTCCCCCCGTTTTTGGCCCTCTCATCTGGCTTAGGTTTTTTGGTGGGTCCGTATTCTTTAATGTATTCTTTCATGTTAATGGCTAATCATATAGGTCCACGTATTTATTTGAAACATCCTATGCAATTACTTGTTCAGCTTATTTATTGTCAGTTGGGAACTCTGATGTCATTGTATTGTTATACTCTTGTATTGTTATTGGCTGAGAATTCTGCTCATTATCAATTAATGATTATGCATACTTGCATGCTGTGTAACACTGCCACTTAAGTCAATTATTTCATGTGCACTTTATCCATTGTTATGAATTGTATGCTCTATATATACAGTGGGTCAAAACGCCTCGGTTAACATAATTTTCGGTTTACAAATGAAAATCCATTGAAAATAATGCCTCGATTTACAATTTTTCTTCACAATACAAACATGTTTCCCCAGGATGCATTGCACCTGGGAGGTTAATAGCACCACCCCCTGCATGCTGGAGCATGCGGGTAGCACGTAGCGTCATGCTGGAGTGACTTTTGCATCGAGTTTTGGAGCCATTCTGGAAATTGTTTGCAGTTGTTTTGGGACTTTTTGGTGCATTTCTCAAGCTGTGGAAAGGTAGGGAGCTGAGCTTCGTCATTTGCATGCCTTTTATTGTGTGTTCTGCATTGTGGGTTGGTTTCCATGCCAGCTTATTTTGACTTTTTTTCTGACCTCCAAAATGGATTAATTGATTTTCAATGCATTCCTTTGGGACACCGCGTTTCGGTTTACAAATTTTTCACAATAAGAAATGTCCCAAAGAATGCATTAAATTTGTAAACCGAGGTCCCACTTTTTATGCATGAGGGTGGTAATTTTGCTGTGTTTCTCCTATAAATCTGCTTACTATTCCTTGAGTGCTTACTTGGGTGCCTTGTGGACTATCTTGCTCTTTTGTGTGTTTTTCTGTGTATGCATATGTTGGTCTCTGTGTTTGTTTAAGTATCTCTATCTGTAGCTGGGAATGTTCATCTGTGTGTGTATATACATGAATGTGTATGTCTTTGTCATGGGTTTGTGGTAAATGGGCACTTAAACTTGAAGTCTTTATTGTTGAAATAATATCATAAATTTAAAAAAACTGGAAGTAAAGAAATATAATGAGAGCAGGACCATTTCAACAAATTAAGTTTAGAAAATCTTCTAGATAGGATAAGCAAACTGTCAGGGTGGCAGTCCGGTGACCGGGAACCAGACACTGTCTGGGCGGCGGTCGGACGACCGGGACCCATTATGCCTGATGAAGAAAGTAGGAGTCACAGTGTGGAAGAGGATTAGCAGGGTCTGGTGCAGGGTAACCGCACGCCCCTGGTGTTGAGCACCAGCGGTTGTGCGGCCACATACCAGGACCCTGATGCAGCTTCAGCGGATTCCAGGAACTAGGAGCTTGGAAATAAGCAGACCTCCCAGGAGCTGAATAGAGAGGATCTGCAGCAGGAATGTATCCAGTACAGAAATAAGGCAAGGCTAGGATAGACACCAAACATGAAAATAAAACAAAACTAGAAGAACCCAGAACCAGAGAAGGATAGGAAGCTAAACTTAGAACATGTACACAATAAGGGAAACATTAACAGAACAGGGGCAGGACAGGACAGGACTGTACATGGACTGGGAATACAAAATAAAACAATACAAGATATAATAGGCATAACAAGAGGAGACATAACTAAGTCCTATATGTGAAAAACTATGGGGATTTAGTTACATTATATGATCATACATTGCATAAACCTGCCACAACATCAATGTACCCCATATTAGGCATGTCCTACTCTAACTGCCTAATGTCTGCTAAATAAACCATAATAAAACACACACCGCACTTACCTGCAAGAAAAGGCAGAGGACTTGAGCAACTGCCTGCAGGGACAAACTGAAACAAAAGGAATCATGGAAAAGCAACGGGTGTGGCAACATAAAAAAAACATTTAAAGGAATCCAAGAGACTGTGAATTCCAGGAACGGAGTACAGGAATGAACCCAGAAAACCCAGCATAAAGAAAACCAGACATTGAATAGAAAACCAGAAAAACCAAGAAAAACTAAACAAGAATTGTAAAAAGAATACTGGATACCAGAAGCCATAGCCAGAATGATCCGCAGCTAGGAACAGGATGCAACACAAACAAAAGTATAAAGTATAAAGGCTGGTAAATAAATCGGCATAGTTCATCATAATGTCCAACACTGGTCCAGGGTGGCAGTGGTTAGCCCAGGCAACTCCACTGAGATAAACAAAGGGAAGTCCAATCTGGTAAGGGTAAACAAAGGTAAATCCAAGCTGGTAAGGGTTAATAGAGGCAAATCCAGGCTTATAGGAGTTAACAAAGGTAAATCCAACTTGTGATCCCTAGGGTATCCAGGAGGTTCTGGGCTTAAATAGTGGAGAGGAATGGGAGCCCTCCCATAAGGAGGGATCTATGGGCCTTTATAACTGGGAGGCCCCTCTACTGATAGTAGGCGTCCATGCCCCCTATGTGGGTGGGACACTATGTCAGTCTGCATATTCAAACTTGCTCCCAGGAATACCAGGATGGGTCCCCCAGGGTTCTGACACACCTTGCACTCGTAGCGTGCTGCTGAAGAGCTGAGATCCATCTGGTGGCCGGGAAGGGAGTCTAGCACATCACTCACTCCTGGAACACAGAGATCAACGTGGCGATCTTGTTGTGATAGTCATTAAGCTCGTATTTGAGTGCATGTTTGGGAGTGGGTACTTTGGGGCCCCACAAAATGGTTTTGTAGGGGTTTTATATGGAGACATACATCCAGCTCCCTCTGAATACATTCCTTATTTATGGGCTACCTAGATTGACTGTGTATCTCATTAATTTACTGCTTGTATCTGTAAAACTAGTGGCAGGATTACTAAAAAGTAATCATATACTCTAAACTGTTTTCAGTGACCTCTTTTAATCATTAGCTCCTTGTGAATAATCTTTAAAATTAATTAGTTCTACATCTATCTCCTTGGAATATTATGGGGAGACAACCATGTAAATGAGTAACTCTGCAAAGAAGTGGCTTAAAATATTTTGTCCACCAGATCTCTGGGGATGAAAGTATAGTGCACTCTGATATCATCTCAGCAAACCAAAGTGGCTAAGCTAGAAAACCCATGTACAAAAGGTGGAATTCAATCTACCAGGGTTATTTACTAAAGTAGGAATTCAGAGTAAATTAAAAGTGAATTTCAAATTTAAGACCAGATTAGCTGAAATGAAAGTATAGCTGACGCAGATAGTTTTTTCCAGTGCAGCTATTTGAGCTTAAATTTTAAATTCACTTTGAATTCACCTTGAATTTGCACTTTAATGAATAACCCTTCCTCCATGTTTGATTTTAGCCAGATCAGCACTACCCGTACGACTTCCGGGTTTCGCCAATCTCTCTTCACCCATGTGTCTGACGTCACGCGCTTACCTTCAAAAGGAAATCAATGTTTCCTGTGTTTGATACTCTCGCATACTTGCTACCTTGTTGCCTATATACCGATGGAGCTTCTAATTGATTTCCTGTGTACCGAACCTCTTGGCTTGATCCTGACTACGCTCTACTCTCGACTTCCTTACTTGGAACAAGACTTAATTTCTGAATCCTGCCTTTTCCCACATACCTCAAGGAACCATAAACTATCTTGGAAGGACTCTCATGCTCATCACTTAATAAAAGATAAATTCACCTCTTATTGGGATTAACAATAGGTTCTTTACTGAAGTTATTTGGGAAAGATAAAAAAATACTAAGTCTGCTTCCATTTACATATTCTAATTGAAAGTCTCATAAGCCAATTGCTCACTCTTTGATTGTCTTATTCATTATTATTTGGAATCTAAAGGACCATAACCACTGTGCAACCAGGATCTACAATTACCAGATTTTGTTGTCTTTTTTCAAAAGGACTATATTATTTCATACAACAGGAATCAACTCACCTGCCTTGTCAAACGTTATATTGAATTCTATGGACTGTTTTGCTAATTAAGCATTTCCTTATTATTTATATCCGATATTCTTGTGATACAAGTTGATTACAAACATTCATGCATTATTTGATTACAAACATTCATGCATTATTATTTCAAAACCTTATTGCTGCAGAAGTCTGCCAAAGTTAAATTTCTTTATTTAAATAATTTATATTTTCTGAAAGTGACAGCTTCAAATGTATTTGTTCACCTGCATTTGAGTTCCAAATATTTTTTTCCTAAGAAGTATTACAAGGATCTAAATACATTTATAGAATGTGACGGCAGATAAGTACCATTTGGACCATCTAGTCTGCCCAATTTTCTAAATACTTTTATTAGTCCCTGGCCTTATCTTATAGTTAGGATATCCTTATGCCTATCCCACGCATGCTTAAACTCCTTTACTGTGTTAACCTCTACCACTTCAGCTGGAAGGCTATTCCATGCATCCACTACCCTCTCAGTAAAGTAATACTTCCTGATACTATTTTTAAACCTTTGTCCTTCTAATTTAAGACTATGTCCTCTTGTTGTGGTAGTTTTTCTTCTTTTAAATATAGTCTCCTCCTTTACTGTGTTGACTCCCTTTATGTATTTAAATGTTTCTATCAAATCCCCCGTCTCGTCTTTCCTCCAAGCTATACATGTTAAGATCCTTTAACCTTTCCTGGTAAGTTTTATCCCGCAATCCATGAACCCGTTTAGTAGCCCTTCTCTGAACCCTCTATAAGGTATGAATATCCTTCTGAAGATACAGTCTCCAGTACTGTGTACAATACTCCAAGTGAGGTCTCACCAGTGTTCTCTACAATGGCATGAGCATTTCCCTCTTTCTACTGCTAATACCTCTACTTATACAACCAAGCATTCTGCTAGCATTTCCTGCTGCTCTATTACATTGTCTGCCCAGTAGCAGATCCAGAACCTGACCTCGGGAGGGGCACTTGCAGATTATTTAGAGAAATAATCCAGACACAATACCCACTACAGCTCAGTGTAGTGGTTATGGTGCCAGTAGTGCCGGGACCCCCTCCCAGAACAAGTAGTCAAACCGTTTAAGAACAGTTTGACAACTTACCTGAGGTCTGCTTGGAAATGGGGCTGTAGTAAGGCATAGGAGCAGGGGTGCAGTGTGTGTGTGTTTGTGTAAGAAGCTGTCTCTGATCTCCCCTCCGGTCCATGAAGGCACATTGGAGGGCTGGCGCTTGGACAAGGGAGAGGGAGAACCTCAGATTCCCGGGGGGGGGGGGGCAATTGCCCTGTTGCCCCCCCCCTGGATCCGCCAGTGTGTCTGCCTACCTTTAAGTCATCAGAAATAATCACCCCTAAATCCCTTTCCTCAGATGTTGAGGTTAGGACTCTATCAAATATTCTGTACTCTGCCCTTGGGTTTTTACGTCCAAGATGCATTATCTTGCACTTATCCACATTAAATGTCAGTTGCCACAATTCTGACCATTTTTCTAGTTTATCTAAATCATTTGCCATTTGGCTTATCCCTCCTGGAACATCAACCCTGTTACATATCTTAGTATTTTTGGCTGAATTTGCAGTATTTAAGGAGGAACCTGGCCCCTTAACTGGACTTTCACCTTAAACTGAAATTATTGCAGTGGACAAGGCATTTTGGAGGTAAGTACAAGACAAATTACCTCAATTTTCCAATATTTTGACCTCAATAAAAATGAAACTACACTTACTTTAATTGAGGACTTGGCTGACATGAATAAATGGTGGAATCTGAAAGTACAAGGGGTTATAGACTCAGTGGATCAGGGTGAATTTCTCCAGTTTTTCTATAGATTGTTGTCATCATTACTGCCTCTTAAACAGGGGAAGTTCCTAATCCTGGATGGGATAGAGAGCCTCCCTAAATCTGCCCGGGCTCAGCTGTTGGCCCTAATGGACATAACTTTTTGATTTCAATCTTAGAGTGACAAGGCTCTGTTTGTCAATGTAATTAGAGCTAAAGTTACCATTGATTTCTAAAAATGCCATTTATCCTTCTATCAAGACCTTTGTCACTTGACTCTTACAATGACTTGACATCTTTAAACCTGTGACCTAATGCCTCAAAGCTGCCCATTGGTTTCCCTCAGTCCCTTTTTGTAAAACATAAAGACCAAATTCATCAGCTCTCCTGACCAGTGGAGACAGTGCCTCTCTTTCAGGCCTTAAGCCAATCTTGCAACCTGCTGGGACAACCACCAGTGTGCGATGCTCCAAATATTGCTCCCTTAATGCCTAGGCAAATCCTAACCCCAGGATGATGAATTGGACTTTGTAGTTGTGAGGCTGTAGCTTGTTCATAAGGCCTATTTCTAACTGATCATGAGTGATATTCCTTTATTTTATTTTGGATTTATACTATATAATTTATTCTGGGCTTTTGGAGTCTGGGGTTCTGGAGTCTTTGCCTAAATTCGGGGATACTGATGCTGCATGCGCAGAATCCTTATTTTTAATTTACCATTTCTGCTTATTTATTTTCTCAATTTTTCTTTCTCTCTAGCCAGCCATAAAATTTCTCTGTTTCTCCCCTAATTGGGTCGAACTTAACGTGGACATTTGTGTACAACTGACTTTGTACCTTACTTTACCTGCTTAGTCTCCAGCTTTTTATAGTCTTTTACATATAAAAATGGGATATTTAACTTTATTCATATATGTGACATATATGATGGTACAATAAATGGTACAATAAAGTAACTTTTTTAAAAATATATATTTTTATTTATTTATGTCATGGAATCTCTTTCACAAATAAAAATAAAATCAAAAATCTAAAATTTCAATTTTGGGACCGATACATTAATTAAAAATTACAACCCGGGTTTCTGGTACGGGGTGCATAGAATTCTTTATTTTCCATTCTAGCATCACAAACTACTTATAAGTGTATGAGGCCACCCGAAAAAAATTACAGAGTCCCTTATGTCATTTGTTCAATTTAGAGTCCACCAATGACACCATTTGTGAGTTTTACAAAAATGACAATGGTTGTTCTCGAGAGACTTTTATTTGGTCACTTATTAAAGATAAAATATATTTTTTACATACTCAACAATTGAACTGCACAGTAACCTGTCAAATCACCATGTACTGCTAAAAAGCTTCTGGCTTGAATACAGTAAGATTTTGCTATATTTATGGAGGCATGAGGGGCCCAGGGGCACTAGATGGTGATGTTAACACTTTAGGATCAGGAATACATGTTTGTGTTCCTGACCCTATAGTGATCCTTTAATTTCTGTGGACTTGGCATGTCCCCTCTTTTTATAAAACAGCTTCTAGTGAGATCTACTAAAAATATAATTAATTAAGACTCTCGTATGTTGTGTTAGTAGACTCACATGTGGCACTTTACTTTAGATGATATGAATACTGTTCATTTCTTGTTAAAAAAAACTAAATATTTTTATTAGCTACAAATCAACGGTAATATGTTCAAATAGATATTTTGTCCCTTTTAGAATGGCAATGTCTTTATACATAGGTTCTTTGACTCTTTTCAAGTGGATGTAAAGATATAATTGGTGAATCAGCCAATGGACACATAAATTATATCTGCCACCAGGTGACAAATGAAAAATGCCCCCTGCAATTTGTTTGTATCAATCTTATGTAGGGGTAAATGATTAATTAATCATGGTGGTTCATTTTACATCTCTGTGTTCCTTTACGTTTTAAGGAAAAATCTATGTGTCTCATACAAACAGGCTGCGGTGCTCGATTTTTAAATGAACCAAAAAATGTGTTGCTTTGCCATCTTGTGACATCACTATATGGAATAATATTTGGATTATCTAATGCAGCAAGAAATAATTATTTTGTACATGTTTGTGCTTGGTGATGTTATTACTTTTAAATCTATAATTACTCGCTGCACAGCACCATTGTTGCACAATTTAAGGTGAGGTTGTTTAAAATCAAAGAGTCTCTTGCGCAACTGATGAGCTATTTAAGCATTAGCAAGTCATTGAGTTAAAAAAAGCAAAAAGAAATATACTTTTTACACATCTTGTACTAAAAACTATACAGCATTGATTTTCATTCTACCTAAAATCTATACAATATTGACAAGCTTCTTTATAGAAGTGCGACCTGTAAACGAATTTGTGATCCATTGCTAAGCTGTGAGCTTTCACAAGAATACATATTTAAAATCAACACTGACAGGAGGTACATGGTTAGAACACACATGACATATATATTAAGATTTGTAGAATATTTTGCAGTATTCACATAGACATTTCGGGTACACATTCTTTGTTACTGTTGTCGGCTCTCTTCAAAGTGTAGGTGCAGGTGGCTTGATTAAATACAGCTATACAGCCTTCACTTCGGGGTTCCAAGCTGTTAAAAGACACAGTTATGGTCAAGGACAGATGAAAAAATTCTGCTATTCTATGAAACACAATTATTAAAGGGACACCCCACTGCCCAAATACAAGCTAAATAAAAATGGTGTTTAGTAGATATACCTCAAAGGAAAACTCGCATGCATTAAATTATGCATTTTTGTTTGTTGGAAATATATCTAAAAACCACTTTCAAAACCGGCAATTCTCATGTCTACAGCCTTTGCAAACCACCGCCTTCTAACCCAGTCTAGAGTTTCTATGGTTGTCCAATCAGAGACTTTTCAATGCAGCTCAATGAGAAGTCTTTGCAATGCAGGTGCTCTGAGCAATTGTTGCCTCTTGAGATTAGCTCCACTGAGCTAACCAAACAAGGAAGTAACATGACCTGTTGTCTGTTTGAAAGCATAGTGGGTGTAACCAGGTTAATTTAATAAAGTGTCAATTTCTTTTAAAACCTGCACGTTTTGTAAAATAAAAATAAGAGGACACACTCTTCTTCTTGGAGGTAATTAATAGAGGGAGTGTGGCGTAGGAGCAATAAATTAGGTAAATGTAGTGATGGCAATGCATTGGGGGAATATGGATACTGGAGAGTGAATTACCATATTCCATGTATCAACATTATGGTGGTTTAAGAGGTTATAACAATTGTAATTGTAGAGAAGAGTGGGACATGACTTTGGGACTGAAAGGATTAGAAAAATCAATTGAGGGTGCAGAGTAATTAAAAAAAAAAAAAAAGGTATGTAAAATGCACAGAGAATGTAGGAGAATGTAGGACCCAAGCTATTTTCTTGGACCCAAGCTGTACACTCAGAAATATTGGTAAAGAGACACATTATCCAAGGTGAGTCAGGGGTAATTATATTGAAATCCTGTCTACTTAATTGCTCTCCATTTGTATCACTGGACTGACGTTGCTGCAACGCCTCTGAACTGGATTGCTGCAACGCCTCTGACAGCTATTTTAGACATCTATTCATCCTACTGACCTATATAAAGTTCCTATAATCTTCCTTAAAATTCTTAAACACAAAGAGATACTTTTTAGGTGATGCAATCTGCTCTTGGTTCCTTACATGTCCATAAATACTGATTAGCTGATTCTCAGGTATGACTAAACATTTCACATACCCATTTTTAAGACAAAATCAACATATAACTCCATAAAACAATAAAAAAAGGTTAGTTTTTTTCCTTTTTTTAGGGGGGGTTTGGGGGAGGGAGGAGTAATATGCTGGAGCAGATGATGATGATCACATATGATTAAACTATGGTCAAGGCTAAACTACTTCCATTTGTTTTTCTTAAGTGTACCTTATGAAAAATATAACCCTGCACATCACATAAACATTACATATGACCTAAATTGTATTACAATATATATATATATATATATATATATATATATATATATATATATCTTATATCATTGTTTAACTCTTTCCATGGAGTGATTATTGTCAGTACTTTAATTGCTGAAATAAGGAAATTGCAGTAATAAATAAATATAACTTTAATGCTTACGGTGAACAGCAGCTTATCATTCCAGAAGCTCCACAAGTACAGTTCATGCAATCAGACCTGATCCACGATGATTGCAGTGGTCGCTTCTCACCATTATCCATGCAGTCTACAATGAATAAAAATAAGGACGTTTTTTAATAGGATGCATATTAAACATACCTGCGTCGGAACTAAAATAATATCCATTTGCATACCAGTAAATCTCTAATGAGACAGAGAGGGGTATATATAATATTATATAAATACCCCTCTCTGTCTTATAAGAGATTTCTTTGCCAGTAGCTCAAGGAAGCAAGATGAATAGTCAGTGTAGGACCCACATCAGAGGTTTGCCTTGACATGGCATGTGGGCTTGCATCTAATGGCCATTGGAGTTACTAAATAACCTCCATTTATTTAAATATGCATAGGGATTTGGGAAATGTGCAGGTAACTTTTTTTTTCCTTTGGTTTTTACATCAAGTTGAGAAAGACTTTTTACGTTGAAATTTTGAGGGGTCCATTTGTGGAGTGACTAAAATAATCACTCACATATAAATGGGGTTGAATTATTTTTGCATTACATACTGTTTTCCCCATTGAACACAAGCAGAAGCAAGGAGGTGGTCTGCCCCAGCTGACAAGCGGCAATAGAACACTCTTTCCACCAGACAAGACAGCCTGCTGTGAGGCTGTTGTATGTGGCTTCAGAGCAGGCAGCAAGTCTGCACTTATTTCCCACCAGCCCTGGCATCAGTACAGAGCTGCAGCAAGCTGGGCAATGAATAAAGCAGAGATAAGGGTCCACTTCAGGATAAGAAAAGGAGGATGGGTGAACCACGATGTAAAGATAAATAGAAAAAAAAAATGATTGTGTGTCTATGAATATATGTGTATACGAGTCTGTGGGTATATGAATGTATATTTGTATGCATCTGTGTATATACATGAATGTGTGGATATGAGTCTGTGTGTGAATATGAATGTTTACGTATATGAATGTGTGAATGAGTATGTGTGTAAGTCTCTGCATATACGGATGTGGTTGTTTTTATGTATCCAAGTGTTTGAGTTCGAGTATGTATGTACATTAAATGTGTGTGCTGTGTATATATGTCCATGTATATATATATATATATATATATATATATATATATATATATATATTAGAGTTTTACAGATTGTAGCCTTATTAGTCCAGTGATGCAGATGTAAAATAACAGATGAAATTTGTATCTTGTAATACCATTTCTATTGTACTAACAGAATTTTGTAATGACAAGCTTTCAGGGGAACATTGCTTAGACTTGAGAAAGTCTTTAAGTCTTTATAATTTATGAAATATTAGCATTTACTTATATATGTATTTAGTAATTTTGCTATTATGAAGTTACTTATCTTTTCCCAAGTACTGCCAGGAACCAGGGAGGACCTCCCACATGGCTTCGATATCAGCACATTGTTTTCACTAGAGCAATAATTACACTAACTATAGCATGTGCACTGTAGTTGCCATGTTGGAGAGAAAGAGGCCATCCATGGCAGATATACTGCAAGTGTACCTGCAAGGATATAGCTTGAGAATGCAAATAATTTAGCATAGATGATTAGAGTCATCACTAATGCCAAATATGTAATACGGAAGTTTATCATATTAGCAATATGGTATTTTGATATGCTTAGACTAATCCTTTTGGAATAGATAGACAATTGCTGTTGAAATACTGGATTTTGCTGATTGCAAAACAGAAATATAAGAAATATGCTAACTAATTAAGAAACAGCTCTGTTATGACGTTTTGATTAATGGAAATATTTTGCTAAAGTTTTGCTAAGTAAGCAAGGAGAGAAAGCAAGGATAAAACATTGACACATGTATATGCGTCTCATATGAAGCTCGTCCAGTACAATTAACTCACAATCAAGTTTTGGCAGATTGCTCGGTCGTCTCATCTTGTTTTCAATACATGCTGCATTACTCATTATTACGAGGAAGCCAAGGGTCAGCAGTACAACTACCAGGCAATTCTATGGAAAACAAAAAACAGTAACGACAAATATAGATCAGTAAGGCTTTTGACACTGTTGCACATAGAATGCTTATCAATAAACTGCAATCTTTAAGTTTGGATTCAAATATTGTTGAATGGGTAAGGCAGTGGCTGAGTGACAGGCAACAGAGGGTTGTAGTTAATGGAATATATTCGAAGCTTGGACTTGTCACCAGTGGGGTACCTCAGGGATCTGTACTTGGACCCATTCTCTTTAATATTTTTATTAGTGATATTGCAGAAGGTCTTGATGGTAAGGTATGTCTTTTTGCTGATGATACTAAGATATGTAACAGGGTTGATGTTCCAGGAGGGATAAGCCAAATGACAAATGATTTAGGTAAACTAGAAAAATGGTCAGAATTGTGGCAACTGACATTTAATGTGGATAAGTGCAAGATAATGCATCTTGGACGTAAAAACCCAAGGGCAGAGTACAGAATATTTGATAGAGTGCTAACCTCAACATATGAGGAAAGGGATTTAGGGGTGATTATTTCTGATGACTTAAAGGTAGGCAGACAATGTAATAGAGCAGCAGGAAATGCTAGCAGAATGCTTGGTTGTATAGGGAGAGGTATTAGCAGTAGAAAGAGGGAAGTGCTCATTCCATTGTACAGAACACTGGTGAGACCTCACTTGGAGTATTGTACACAGTACTGGAGACCGTATCTTCAGAAGGATATTGATACCTTAGAGAGGGTTCAGAGAAGGGCTACTAAACTGGTTCATGGATTGCGGGATAAAACTTACCAGGAAAGGTTAAAGGATCTTAACATGTATAGCTTGGAGGAAAGACGAGACAGGGGGGATATGATAGAAACATTTAAATATATAAAGGGAATCAACACAGTAAAGGAGGAGACTATATTTAAAAGAAGAAAAACTACCACAACAAGAGGACATAGTCTTAAATTAGAGGGACAAAGGTTTAAAAATAATATCAGGAAGTATTACTTTACTGAGAGGGTAGTGGATGCATGGAATAGCCTTCCAGCTGAAGTGGTAGAGGTTAACACAGTAAAGGAGTTTAAGCATGCGTGGGATAGGCATAAGGCTATCCTAACTATAAGATAAGGCCAGGGACTAATGAAAGTATTTCGAAAATTGGGCAGACTAGATGGGACGAATGGTTCTTATCTGCCGTCACATTCTTTGTTTCTATGTTTCTAAATACTAGGTGGGTTTATATATACACAGAGTCATGCATATTCCTTAAAGGATAACTGTAACTTCTCTGAAATTTAACTAGAGAATAAAACAAGTAACAGCCTATTACTGTGCTAAAGTTTTTCATGCAAAGATTTATTTTTCTTATATGTGTATTATAGATGTAACAACTGACATCACAATCCAGTTTAATTCTAGCACAGACAAGGCAGACATTGCTTTGAAAGACTATATATATATATTTTTTAATTAAAAGTTTTCTAAAAGTTGTTCTAAAAAGGAAATCTATCTTTATACGTACACTTTGTGTATATATATATATATATATATATACATACATACATACAAAAGAGCTTGCCACTCACCTAATCAAAACATATCTGTTAGATATCTAGGTGCCAACCCATGTTGTTTAAATAATCCAAAAAATTGGGGTGCACTCAAAGGTTTTTCAATAGCTGAAATAGGTTAATCAGTGCATCAAAATACAAAAAACCAACAGCCTCCCGATCAACGTTTCGACTCCTGAGGGTCTTTCTCAAGATCTTGAGAAAGACCCTCAGAGGTTGAAAATTTGTTATTTTTTGTATTTACAATTATTCCTACAGTACATGTGTTTGTGTGCATATATATGTATACACATTTTGTAATTTCACTTACCTTTGGGATCCTGCTTGAGTTTTTTAGGGACATGATGGTCTGTATAGTTCAAAAATTTGCAGGATTAAGTAGATATTTTCCAGTTTGCCTAAGAAACCAAGTTGGGAGGATACTGGTACTGTGTACGATAGCTGACTGATGCACGCATAATATATAGCTTTAGGAATAACAATGGGAAGGTGTTGCCAAAATGAATCACATGGACTACTAAAATTGAACACACCCCAGTAAAAACTGGAATACGTTGGTATGGAACATTCAGAGACAAATGCGTAATAGCATATATATTTATATATAGCAATCACCAAAACCCATGTGACAAGCAACCAAATGGTTTTTACTAATTCCTTTGCATGAAAGCATTTGAAATAATATATGATTTGTACTGATAGGTATAATAGATGTTATAAAGAATGTGTCTTTATAGTGCAAAATACACAGTTGTTTTGTTTAAAACTTTTTGTTTCACTTTGCAATTTTATTGATTCTTACAAATGACAAAGTTATCTACTAAATTGCGGAAAGAGCAAAATTAAGAAAAATGCTTTTTTAAATTTAGTTTTTTCAGGGTTTTTTTTTAGTAGATAGCCCCTTAGTTTGGTATCATTAAAAAATATTCCACATAATTCCACATAATGAAACACATTAGGGAGTTATCTACAGCTGAAAGATTAAAATTAAGAAAAGCCCTTCTGCACATAAAAAGTTTGTTAACAGGAGGGTAGCTAAATATATAAAACCTATGACATATATATGTGTGTGTATCTGTGTTGGTGTTGGTGTCAGTGTGTGTATATGTGTATTTTTGTGTCAGTGTGTGTATGTGTTAATGTGTATATATGTGTAAGTGTGTGTGCCAGTGTATGTATGTGTTTGTCGTGTGTCAGGCTGAGTATATGTGTTGGTGTGTATATGCATGTCAGCGTGTGTGTATGTATGTGTGAATGTGTGTATCTGTGTGTCAGGGTGTCTAACTGAGTGCGTGTGTATGTGTTACTCTGTGTGTCTGTGTGTGTATCTGTATGTCAGGGTGTGCATATGTGTCAGTGTGTGTCTGAGCGTGTGTCTATGTTTCAATGTGTAAGTATGCATGTATGTGGCAGTGTATGTGTATATGTACATATATCTCAGCAATCAAACATCAACACTGCATGCCAATACACCCCTGCAATCAAATGCAAACATTCATACAAAGACATCCCTGTATTAAAACAGCAAAATTATATCCTATGTTTCTATTTAGAGGGTCAAAGGTTTAAAAATAATAGTATTACTTTACTGTGAGGGTAGTGAATACATGGAATAACCTTCCAGCTGAAGTGGTAGAGGTTAACACAGTGAGTGAGTTTAAGCATGCATGCGATAGGCATAAGGCTATCCTTGATGTAAGATAAGGCCAGGGACTAATAAAAAGTATTTAGAAAATTGGGCAGACTAGATGAGCCGAATGGTTATCTGCCGTCAAATTCTGTGTCTCTACATACAAACACATCCCTTTATTCACTTACCAACACTACACACACATGTACACCTGGATTTAAAAGTTAACACTATATACAAATACACCCCTACATGCACACAAATACAGCTGGCAGCTGGCATAGCATCATGAGAGTTGTATGACAGATGAGGCTTTATCTTTTGTTAAAAGAATTTATCGCACCCGGGTCCTCTTTACATTAGTCCACTTATTTGGTAAATATGGCAATCTCACATAGGTATTGCAAATTAGGGAGTCATCTGCTAAACAGCTGAAATAAATTAAGAAAGGACCTTTCCTTTATTTTAATCTTTTAGCTGTTTAATATATAACTAAATTGGAGGCAGAGTCTGACCCACCAAGAAGATGGCCGCATAACTGTGCAGCTCCGCCGCGGTACCGCCGAACAATTAGCCAACATAAGTGCATTCCTCACCCCATCCGCAGCTTACTGCACTCACGAACCAGGTATATACCGCAGCATCCGCCGGCCACACTCCATGATGGGCGGAAGGCGCAAGACGAAACAGACGGCCGTGGCGCCACTATTCCGCGCACGACCCGACAATGCCCAAACGCCTACCCACACCAACACACCCTCTGACAGAGAAACGGACGACAGCTGCTCAGTATCTGCAAGCAGTATCTTACTAGCAGGGACATGAGAGGCTTCCTGCACATGTGGCAGAGGAATTGCAAAAAAATCTCCAACCTCTACATGAAGGCCTGACAGACCTCGCCATGCAGACGCAGGAAGTGGAGGCTAAAATGGAGGACACAGCATCAGCAGTGCACTCAGGGACATATTAGCCGCGAGGCAAACAAGGCATTTGCCTTGGGCTGCATTTTCCAGGGGGCGGCAAAAAAAGCCGCCCCCAAATATCGGGCGAGTGGTGCTGGTGAGGGAGCACTTTCCCCTGAGCTCTCTGCTCAGCTCTCTCACGCACTGCAGAGTGACGCTGGGAGCCGGAATATGATGTCACCGCCCGCCCAGCAGCCCAGCAGCCACTGGACCCCAGGGAAAGGGAGAACCCCCCCAGCATTCCCAAAGGTAAGGAGGCTGGGGGGGGGTTGAATTTAAAAAAAAAAGTGTGTGTTAGTGTGTATGTTAGTGTGTGTGTGTCTGTTAGTGAGTGTGTGTGTGTGTATGTCTGTTAGTGAGTGTGTGTTTGTCTGTTAGTGTGTGTGTGTGTGTGTGTCTGTTAGTGTGTGTGTCTGTTAGTGAGTGTGTGTATGTCAGGGAGTGTGTTACTATGTGTGTGTCTGTTAGTGAGAGTGTATGCGTGTCTGTTAGTGAATGTATGTGTCTGTTAGTGAGTGTGTATATCTGTTAGCTAGTGTATGCGTGTCTGTCAGTGAATGTGTGTGTGTGTGTATTTAGAATGCCGGGCAGGGGGGAAGGGTGGGGTGGCGCGGGGTGGGGGTGTCTGAGTTTTGTCATGCCTGGGGCAGCACAAAACCAGGATATACCACTGAGTGCACTCACACGACCTGGCTATCCAGGAACTCAGAGAACAAGTTAAATGCTTAGAAGAGGCACAGGAGGACCTGAGTAACCGGTCTCGTCGAAAAAATATTCAGATCAGAGGAATACCGGAGACCATCTCCATGGAACTCCAGCAACCAACGCTCACGGACACCTTCCAGAGCCTACTACCAGAGTCCTCACAAGCTGGCCTTCTGATGGATCACACACATCGGGCATTACGCTCCCCTATTTCCACATAAAGGAAAGATTGATGACAGCGGCCAGAGATACCCAGCTCCAAATAGAAGGGACTATATCAAGATCTAGCGGAAAGCACGCTGCGCAAAAGGAGAGAGCTGCGCCCGCTCACTCAGATGCTGACATAACACAACCTGAGCTATGATGGGGGGCACCCATTTAAACGGACGGTCCGCAAGGATAACAAATTTCACGTCTTCACCCAGCCCTCCGATGTGCCAGAATTCCTGACAAGGCTCAATTTCCCTCCGATCACCAATCCACTCCCACAGAGACCCCCGCGACCATCCGCGCCTCAGAACGCCAGGATCTGCGAGCACCAGCTGAGACTTCATCCGTGTTGGCAGTAGACTGACTCTGCGGACTCACCTATCACAGCTACCCAACCACCCACCCCCCACCAGCAGCCAGATGCTCCACCAGGATCCCAGTTCACAACATCAACAACACCTGAACTCTCACCAACTTGTCCTTCACCCAAGCTCTCGTAATTTTTGGTTAACCTCTCTCTTAGCCACTCCACCTACCTCACAGGTACTCCTTACAGAATGCAAACCTTAACCCAGCCGGACACGGCTGGCATCCACAGCTGACTCCAGATTATGCAGACGGCCCACTGCGACCACGCTAAGTACCTCTCTATACCATACCTTTAAATACATGGAGGACATGGGAGGGGGAGGACATGGAGGGGGGAGGACATGGGCGGGGAGGACATGGGGGGAGGAGGGGAAATAACCCTAGCAGAGGCTCACCACCTTACCTAAGCTTATGGGTAGGCCAATATCCCGTAGGACACTGCAAAGGATATCGACTCACTGTAAGGGAAGCTGGGGAAACCTCTAGCGAATTAAGAAACGCTAAGTCTGGAACCTTTGACCCCCAGACGGAGACAATGCCACTCTTATTCCATAATACAATATCAGAGAGGAGATACGAACAGAGGAAGGGAGGGTGAGCAGCAAAAAAGGGGGAAGGTGGGAGAAGAAGGGGGGGAGAGGAGGGGGGAGGGAACCACACAAACAAACAACTGGAGGCAGGGTGGGGGGGAGGGAACACTGAGAAAGGAGGAGCAAGAGAGGGTGAACAATAACAGAATGCAATACAGGGGAGGAGGAGGAGGGCAGGAACGGGGAGTAGCTCGAGAGAGAGGAGGGTACCATCCACGAGACATTACCAAGAATCCCATTTTACCACCCTGCTGGTGAACAACAGTTTAATTTCTCAAAAGTAAAAGTTTTACATGTATTTGATGTTACTATATTGTAGATTGATTATGCTATATATATTATTTGTCCATACAGACGCAATACTGAATTGTAATCCTTGCGCTCAGACCCAGCACACGCGCCCTATGAGCACCGCAGATCATACATTCATTCCCCCACCATCTCAGCACCACACCTTACCATATAGTGGCCCTACCTTGCACGCCAACACCCACAATACGCTAGTGACTTCCTCACCCATACCCACCCCAAACAAACGCTCACTTGAGGGATACTTCTCAATCGTTGGCCGGACCGTGGCGGCCCGCAACTGACCTACACTTTCCATACACACTACAGACCAACTTTCCCTGTATTCTCTCCTAATACCACTGTACACTCCCAACCTCAGGGGGAACACCGTGCACTCCCTCCCACTGAGGTTGCCCGGCCAACTACAACTGGCAATCTGGATAAGCCCAGTTTTCTGTCTGTCTACTTCTTTTTTTTTTTTACAATTTTTATTGAGTCAGCGAAAAGGAAGGTATGTGGGTACAGAAAGTAGAAAGAGGGAGGGGTTGGTCGCTTGATCCATCGGGTATTGCACAACAACAGTTAATACACTCATAACAATCATTTAGTGTGGTGCGGGTACACGCATGACAGTTGTTTGGCATAGATATTCTCGTGTTGATAGGTTGGTATATGCACGCACATGTCTGTTATGCAACATATATACTCTCGTGACCGTTTGTTGGTGTACATACACATTTGACAATTATTTGATGTTGATGCTCTCATAGCAGTTTGTTGGTATGCTCGCACATCTGACAGTTATTTAGCTTAAATATTCTCATATTGATTAGTTGGTGTACATGCATGTATAACACTTATTTGGCATTGATATTCTCCTGACAATTTGTCTATAGGCATACACACATAACAATTGTTTGGTCTTTTTACTCCCTTGAACATTTGATGGTGTGCAAGCGCTCAGGACCATTATTGGGCACATATACTCTCCTACCAATTTGTCGGTGTACTTTCGCCCATGGCGATTGTTAGGTGTAGGTGTAGGTGCCCTCGTGTCAGTTGTTTTGTGGTTCACGCCTAGTTTTTCCAGACTTGCGTGGCACGGGGGCTCGGGGGGGTGTTTTGGAGTGTCTATCGATCTGGGCTTCGTGGCTGGGCTTAAGGTGGCCTAACTGGCTAACTGGCTACAGGGGTACTTCTATATAGTGTTTGGTCTCATGGATTGTTTTCTTTTTGTGTTTGCTTCGTGCTCCGTGAAGCTGCTCTGTACCCCGCTAGTGTCCGTGTCAGACTTAGCCATCTGCCTGACTGGTGGGCTATTGGTTGTAGTAGCGTTAAGTGCATGCTTGTGCCTATCTAGTGGTATCGGTGCTTTCGCGACACTCTTTTGGGAGTGTTGTTCCGATGTATCTGGTGCCTTCCCATCTCTTTCCCCAGTCCGCCGGACCGCTTGACTCCGTTTTCCTCTAAAAAGGGGGGGTGGGAGGGGGATAAGGGGGAGAGGGAAGGGGTTGGCAGGTAGGGGAGGGGGGGTGAACTATGTACAAAGGAGGCTTGCTCTACTGTGTCTCGTCAGGGTAGACCTCTCGTGGAGAGTGAAGTATGTTCCCTACTTGGTTGGGGTTTGCAGATTGCCCGGCACCTTGTTGGTTGCCATTGCCAGGTATGCTGGGTTGCCTGTTGCGGATTTCGACACCTGGGCCGAGAGCCCAGAGCACAGCCCGGAAATTTCCCCGCTCCCACTCGTCCAGTGCTCTGTCACCATTGTTAGCTCCCAGTTGTAAACCTCTGTGTCGGAGGTTTTTACATCATATTTGGTTCGTCAGTATCGTCCCATGGTGTTTCATCTTCTCTACTTTCCCTGTGGTCTTGTGATTCTGGGGTGTGGGTGTTTTCCATGTGTATTTGAGTTTTAATGTAGGTGTCCCACATGTTGCCCGCTCCCTGTATGTGTTTTTTAGGGCTAATATGTTTGTGGGCCATTGTTTCGTAGTCTAGGTTGAGGGTGATCTGTGCTATAAGGGCAGTGCGACCCGGGACTTCCACGGCTTTCCATGCTCTGGCTATCAGTAGATTTGCAGCCATGAGGATGTGGAAGAGTAGGGTATAGGCTGGTTTGGGCATGTTTTCTATTGGCATGAACAGGAGACATAGTTCAGGTGTGGGTGTAACACTCATCCCTAGTGCGCCCACCATCCGCCAGTATCCTTTGATCTTGGGACAGGTCCACCAAATGTGGTACATCGTTCCCGGTTCTTGTGAACACCTCCAGCAGAGTCTAGATGTGTTCGGGTAAATTCGCGCCAGCCTGTCCGGTACCAAGTACCAGCGGTATTGGATTTTCCTCATCAGTTCCAAGTGTGATGCACAGCTTGTCTTTCCCTTGTGAGCTAACATTGCTTTTTTCCAGCTTGTGACGTCAAATGTTTGGTGTAGGTCGTCTTGCCAGTCAATCATGAATTTTTCGTAGCTGTTCTGTCGGAACTGTCAGTACTCGATATATGGAGGCTAGCAACTTTTTTGGTGTGATAGGGGCTAGGAAGGCTTTTTCGAAAAAGGCTATGGTCGGCGACCGCGAGAGTGTGGGGTTGTGTGTGAGGAGTGCTTTTAGTTGGAGGTATGAGAACACTGCTCTCATCGGTAATTGGAATTTACGTTGAAGGTCAGAAAATGGCAGAATTCCGCTGCTCCCAAACAGTTGGCCTATAGAGGTACAGCCTCCTATGTGCCAGGGCCTGTAGTCAAAGGATGGGTTGATAGCATGCACGCAAGATATAGGGGTGGCTGGAAGCCACATGTGTTGCTCGCCTAAGTTGTATTTTAATCTGTCCCATGTGTGGAGGAGTAAGTCAGTGGTGCGCAACATGTTTGGCATGTTCGGGCAATCGTGTTTGGGTACCCAAAAGAGAAGGTGCATGCCCGTGGGGTGCGACCAGTGCGATTCTATCGCGATCCATTGCGGGGGGAGACAGCTGCGTGGGAATCCACCACGGATGCTAACAGTGCAGCCCTGTAGTATTCTTTAATGTTTGGTAGCCCTAGTCCGCCGTGGTCTAGGGGCTTGTATAGGAGTTTCAAAGAGATGTGAATTTTGCGGTTTTCCCACACGAATCTGGTTAGTGTAGCTTGGAGTCTTTCTAGGTATGATTTGGGAACATGTATTTGCAGAGTTCTAAGCAGATATTGGAGTTTAGGGAGGATGGACATTTTTATTGCGGCTATCCTACCTAGCCAGGTTAAGAATTTGGATTCCCACCCCTTCAATGTTTCGGTTATATCCCTTAAGAGTGCCTCATGGTTATATTTCAAGAGTTCAGTCGGAGTTTTTGTGAGTTTAAGCCCCAAGAAGGTAATGTAATCAGTTCTCCAATCAAAGGAGAATGATGCTCGGAGTGTGCGTAGTGTTTGGTCTGGGATCCCTATGCTTAGGGCTTGGGTCTTAGTCACATTGAGCTTATATAGGGTTCTGTACTCTGTGATCGCTGCTAAGAGATTTGGGAGGGAGATCTGCGGCTGCGTGAGGGTGAGTAGGATATCATCTGCGAATAGGTTCGCTTTGTATTCTTTTTGCCCGATCTTAGTTCCATGGATGGAGGTGTGATCCCTAATGGTTTGCGCCAGGGGCTCTAGCGCTAAGACGTAGAGTAAGGGAGAAAGTGGGCAACCCTGTCTCGTCCCGTTCGTGATCAAGAAGGGGTCAGACAAGAACCCCGCATTGAGCACTTGCGCGGTGGGATGGCTGTAGAGGGCCCTCACCGCCGACAGAAATCCCTCAGGTATTCCAAATTTGAGCAGTACCGCTTCTAGAAAGCCCCAATGTAAGCGGTCGAAGGCTTTCTCAGCGTCTAGTGATATCAATAGCCCACTCTTACGTGTCGTTTTATAGCCGTGTATTATGTCTAATACTTTTCTTGTATTTTCGGATCCCTGTCTGCCCGCCACGAAGCCCACTTGGTCGTTGTGGATGATGTGGGGGAGGATTTTACTTAGTCTGGTGGCATGTAGTTTTGCAAAGATTTTGGCGTCTGTGTTCAATAGCGATATGGGTCTGAAATTTTGGGGGATTGTGGGTGGTTTGCCTGGTTTGGGCAGTGTAACGATATGTGCTAGTAATACGTCTTTGGGTAGTGATTCGTGGTCTATTGCATCTTGGAACGTTTGTACTAGATGTGGGGCTAATGCGTTACTAAATTTTTTGTAGTAAAGATTATCCAAGCCGTCAGGTCCGGGTGATTTGCCCGGTGGCAAGGCGTTTATGGCAGAGATGATCTCGCATACTGATATTGGTTGGGTGAGTTCCAACTTTTGTGTAGGGGTCAGTTCCGTGAGGTGAAGGCCCTCTAGGTATCTGTTGATGCCTGCGGTTTGAGGTTGGTGTATTTGCCCGCTTTGTTTAAGGTTATATAGGTCTGCGTAGTACTGTGCGAACTCGTTGCTAATGTCTCGCGGTGAGTGGGCCTTAGTACCATTCTTTGTCGTTAGGTATGCAATTTTCTGGGATGTTTGCCAACAGTTTGCTAACTCTATTGCCTTGTGCATAATGGGTAGCTTTAAGGCGTTTGAGCTGAAACCCTGTTGATTGTAGGGCCTGTTGATGTATGTTCCTATTTAGGGCTAATATTTGGTCTCTTAGAGAGGCAGAGGGTGAAATTTGGTTCCTCACGTTCAAGGCTTACAATTTCTTCTGAACTCTTGCAATTGGGCACGGGAGGTTTTGCGTAGTGTGGCAGCTCGTTGTATGAGTATTCCCCTCACCACCGCTTTGTGTGCTTGCCATACTATGGTTGGGGACATACCAGGGGTAGAGTTCTCCTCAAAGTATTGTTTGAGGGCCGTCTCTACTTGGTTCGTGAAAGCCGGGTTCTGTAAGAGTGAGTCGTTGATTCTCCAGGGGCTACGGTTTTTAAAGTCGTATAGATCTTTGACTTCAAGGGTGACAGGGGCGTGGTCTGACCATGTGATGTGGTCAATATCACACTTAACCAATTGGTTGAGGTTTGATCCCTTCATTAAAAAGGTATCCAGTCTAGAGTAGGAGTTGTGGATGGGCGAATAAAACGTGTAGGACTTTTCCGTTCCGTGGGAGACTCTCCACGCATCATAGTAGTGGTGCGCGGAGAGAAATGTCTGTAGTGCTCTGCTTTGGCATTTGAGGGTTCTGAATCTGGCCCGGGCTCGCGAGAGGGTAGTGTCCAGTGTCGGGTCCAGAACGTGGTTCAAGTCCCTGCATATTATTGTTATCCCTTGTTGCATTTTTGTAAGTGTCTGTAGAATTTTATGAAGGAAGTTTCGTTGGTTGGAGTTGGGGGCATATATGTTTGCAATGGTGTATGTGATGTCGTTGATGATTCCCACGACTATGGCGTACCTCCCATTGGTGTCCAACTCTTGTGTGAGGAGCTGGAATGTGACCTTTTTGTTAATGAGTATAGATGCTCCCTTTGATTTGTGTGGGGAGGTGGCGTGGAACTGGGTGGGGTAGTCGTTGGTTAGCATCGGGGTATAATCATTCGTTCTATAGTGGGTTTCCTGTGGGCATACTATTTCCGGGCTGGCTGCTCGAAGCTCCCGACCCAACAAGTGCCGCTTTACCGGGATGTTTAGTCCCTTTACGTTATGGGTATAAAACTTCATGGTGGGTTGTACGCAAACGATCGCAGTTTGTTGTAATAATCATTATGTGTGGTTGGGGTCTCCGCTTCTCCCAGCTCTGTCGAGCGAAGCGGAGGGTCCCCGTGGATTAATGGCAATGGCATTTCCACTCGCCTCGGTCTAGCCCTCTGGCTAGGGGGACGAGGGAGCTGTGGGAAATTCTGTATGGCATAAGGTCTACTACTTGGGCTGTCTTCTTGGTCATGGGTGCTGAGGCGTAGAGTCAGGGGAAGGGGGGGAGGGGGCCAAAAGTCCAAGGGGTATAGAACAGGAGAGCCAGGGATGTGGCTAGGCGCTGACTATTAGCGCCGTGGGGGTGGAAGCATATGGTTTCCAGTCCTGGGGGGGTCTGCACGAGGAGGGCCCAACGTATTGCAGTATAAGGGATCCCAGGGGGTCCACGTAGAGGAACCCATGTCTCTGTATCCGCAGGGGTATAGCAGTGGTTGTCATTGCGGTGGGAGGTGGGCCCAAGTCTAGGGGTGCTGGTGCTTGTGGAAACTTATGTGAGGCAGTTACATTTAATCAAAACCCATTAATTGGGAATGTGATCGGGCGTACATGTATGCCTTGTCCCCATGTCGTCCGTGTGTGCTCAGCTGTGGACCCTGGTGGGCCATTTTACCTCTTTACGTGGGACAGAGCGGTACCCCTCAGGGGTACCTTTGATTTCAGAGGGTCGCAGACCTTGTTTTAGCGATGAGTCAGTACAGAGTTGACCACAGTTAATACATTCGGTGCAAGGGAGGGGAGTGGGAGGCCGTAAAACCCTTTTCCCCCCCCCCCCTTTAGCCGTGGGCATGTGCCTGAGCCGCAACATGGTCCCCCGAGGCTTACCCACCTTCCCCTACAGTATATGGGCTTAGTTGGGTGGTAAGGGTGTTATGCGTGGGTACGTCCCATCCGCCAGCCCAAGGGGCATCCTAGTGGGTCATGGATGCTAGGGCAGCCGGGTTTGGCCATTTGTTTTTTTTTTCGTCGGGTGGGGGGGAGGGGGAAATAGTAATACTTGCTGTGGCTCACGGCGTCAGGGAGAAACAGTCACTGGAGACTTCCAAATATTGTCAGCGTCTTCTGGGTTTTTTCCATTCCGGGGAGATCCTTGGCAGGTTCCCCAAGGGCCTCATCTGTGCTGGCTGTTGGAATCCCCATTGATTCAAGATGCGGTGGCCGTCTTCTGGGGTGGGTATGACGGTGGTTTTCCCTTCGCGTTGCACCAGGAGCTTTACCGGGAATCCCCAGCGGTAGATGATGTGATGTGCCCTCAGACGCTCCGTAACTGGCTGGAAGGCCCGGCGGTGCTTCAGGGTGTAGGCTGACAGGTCAGCATACACGGAGACATCCTGGAATCGCTCTGGCCAATCTTTGCGGGAGCGGCTCCGCCAAAGTATTTCCTCCTTGGCGTGGTAATAATGGAGGCGAAGCAGCACGTCCCTAGGCGTATCTGGGGGTAAGAACTTTGGCCTGGCAGCTCTATGTACTCGGTCTAGCAGTAGTAGGTCTCTTGGGATTTCGGGTGCGATGGCGTGGAATAGATCCGTCACATACATGGTTAGGTCAGCTATGCCTACTGTTTCTGATATTCCTTGGAGCCGGAGATTGTTCCAACGGCCTCTGTCCTCCATATCCGCTAGCTTCAAATCATAGGCCTCTATTCGGGCCAAGAGGCTCTCCATCTGGGTAGCCATTGTGTTGTGGGCCCCCTCGAGGTCCGCCATCTTCATTTCCACGTGGGAAGTCCGGGATCCCAGATCTTGTAGGTCTTTTCTCAGCTCCCCCAGGGAGGACTGGATGGAAGACAAAAAAATTTCGGACATGCCATCTAGCATAACTTGCAGCATGTTTTGGGTCATTGAGGGTTCTGGATTAGGAGACGTCTGCGGGTTTTCCAGTTCCTCTTCGGCGCCATCTTGTGCCATTTCGGAGGAGGCCGGACTTTTAGCTTGTCCCGCTTGCGGCGTGAAAAATTGCGCCTTCTCCTGTCTCTCGGTGACCCTTTTAGATTTGGGCTGTGACATGTTGTGCCATGCGGCGTGTAGGTAGGTGTTTTCGTTGAGTGTTTTGTTCCAATTGCTCAGATATGGGCCTTAGAGGTGCGGAGCTCTCTCTACATGCGACTGCTCGTGGCAAGGTCCAGGACACGCCCCCCTGTCTACTTCTTTAACTACCTCACCCTTTACCTCTACCTCGTTGCCGGGAAAGGACCCGGGGCTCCGGATCCCGACCTATCCACCCCCTTCCCCTCCACCCACACCATACCAGCCATGCCACTCAAGCTAACGTGCGTTTCCATAAACGCCAAAGGCCTTAATCTGCCAGCAAAATGACATAGCCTGTTGCCCTGGGCCAGCTGCACACAGGCAGATATATTGTTTCTCCAAGAAACACACTTCACACATGCACGCCATTTCCCACTGGCTAATCGACACTTTAAGCAATACTTTTTAGCTAATTCACCAGACTCCAAGTCAAAAGGAGTAGCCATTCTCCTCCGCTCTACCTGTCCGTTAACTGAAATATCGACAACCGCAGACCCGAGAGGTCGCTTCATCACTCTGACTGGCAGCATAGGTACATATAAACTTGCGCTCTGTTCCCTATATGCCCCTACGACACCTGACCAGACCTTTTGGAACACTTTCCAAACCCACATCAAAACACTCCAACATGCACACCTGATCATAGGGGGAGATTGCAATGCCACGCTGACACCGTTAGTGGACAGGCAATTATGTAGCGGAGGCACCACCCAGCTTACCCAAAACGACCAAATCTTCTCCTGATTTATTGACTCTTCCCAACTGCTAGATATGTGGAGAGCTCAACACCCCTCTACCAGGGATTACACCTACTTCTCCCACGCACACCACTCTTACTTCAGAATCGATAGATTCTTAATCACCCCTAAAACACAACCCTGGATTTCCCAAGCGTCCATAGGAAACATATCCTGCTCGGACCACGCAGATGTCTCCATGACATTGACTATCCCCGACATCACACGCCCATGGTCCTGGCGGCTCAGCCCTCAACCCCTTACTACTACATGACAAAGAAATAGTTGACACGCTCCAAATACACATTAAAGACTACTTCAAACTAAACACCAAGACAGAAACCACCCCAGGGATCGTATGGGCAGCCCATAAGGCAGTCATATGAGGACACTTGATCTCTTTGGCCTCCACCCTTAAAAAATGCAGAATTAAGGAGCTAACTGACACAATGAACACTCTGAAATGACTAGAGGACAGTCACAAACGCCGACCAACCGAAGCCTTACTAGCGCAACTGACCGCAATCCGTGACAAACTCAAATCCCTCACGATGTCAGACACCTCAATTTTATGAAAAGGGGAACAAAGCTGACTCCATGCTGGCTCTCAGCCTCCGACGCAAAGTAGAAGCTAAACGCATCTCCAAAATACGCATTACCGCCGGAACAGTAACAGATTATCCAGAGATCATAGCAAATACATTTGCCCAATACTATACTGCGCTCTATAACCACACTTCTAACACAACACTACCGCCAGACTTCACAACACAGATTGAACACTTCCTGACACAACTGCACCTCCCTAAACTGTCGCCGGGAGCGCGAGACACCCTATCACGAGAAATAGATGTAGAGGAACTAAAAATCGCCCTCCGCAAGCCAGAAAAAGTCCGGGACCGGATGGCTTTAGAGCCTTGTACTACAAAACATTCAGTGCCCAACTACTCCCGCACCTGTGCAAAGTGTTCAATGCCCTTCTCACGGGAAAGCCATTGCCCTCCGACATGACCACAGCCGACGTCTGCCTAATACCTAAACCAGGTAAAGATCACCTCGACCCAGGGCACTATCACCCGATATCCCTACTGAACTCAGATATCAAAGTACTCACAAAAACAATCACAAATAGACTGAACCCACACCTAGAACACCTAAACCACCCAGACCAAGTGGGCTGTATCCCAAACAGACAAGCAGCAGACAACACCAGACGGACAATAGACACTGTCTGGTATGCCCTACACCACAGGCTACTGTAACGGACTGTTTTGCATACAAGAGATTAAAAACAGTTTAGGCGATATTCCCCTTTCCAGATGCACCGATAGCTACTGTAAGCACCAATCTCCCGAACTGCAAACTACACGAATTCACCAACTCCCGAACAGTAACACATGAATACTGGAAACAGACGAACAGGAAAAGCATACAATCAGCTTACACTCCTGGCAATCAGCATACAATCCGATTCCCCCAATAACGAGACGACACTTCATTTTGAGGGTCAAGCAGGAACTGATTTACTGGGGCTACCTGCCTGGCTTTTATGCAGGTCTCCCACCTGGTGGACACTCCCTTAGGGGACCAGATGGGAAACTGGGAAATATATTGGACAGACATACACCTTTAAACACTCCCACAATGCATCACAATCCCTCCACTCTGTCCTGGAGGTAATTGGGAAGTAATCCAATTATCTCCAAGGACAGAGGCAAAACTCCATTAGCCACATGGCAGACAAAGGACAATAAAAGACATAAAATTACATACTGTTACATTTATCACATAGAACATACACATTCTACCTATCCCCAGATAGCTTAGATCTGAGCGCACATTATTACCGGATGGCGCTCAGATCACATACATACAGTTCAATCGCCATGGAGCCAAAGTCTTTCATACAGTCTTTCAGTATACGGCTGGGCTCCATGGCATAGCTATCTGGGGTAGCATGGCTTTAACAGTCCGCAGAAAGGCATGAATACGCCTATGTTTCTGCAGGGAAAATAAAAGGTTTTAACTGCCGGGCCATAGTCTAAAGGGAGCAGGCGAGCAACCAGGCTCCTCCAGTGGACAGTGGCGATGCTGGTTTCGCCACAGCTCCAAGAGCGCTGATCTCCCTAGACGCCGAGAAGGCATTTGCCCGTTTGTCGTGGCCATTCATATTTCAAGTCCTAAAGCACCTTAAATTCCTATCTGAATTCCTAACCATGCTGCGTACAATGTATGCAACACCAACTGGTCAGCTGCTAATCCCAAACACAAAACCTCCCACTTTTCAAATCTCCAATGGCACGCACCAAGGGTGCCCACTATCGCCTCTCCTTTTTGCCTTATTCCTAGCCCCTCTTACAGGCAATTCGCCTCAACTATCACATCGACGGATACGAATTAGAGGAACAGAATATAAAGTGGCAGCATATGCCGACGACATACTCCTCACACTCACCAACCTGACCACCTCCGTTCCACAGATACTAACCATTATAGACGAATATGCGAACCTCTCAGGCTACAAAATCAACCTCTCAAAATCAGAAGTACTACCCATAGCGTTTGACACCCAACACTGGCGAGACATACGGCACACACTACCCTTTCGCACTGTACCGACTTCGCTCATCTACCTAGGCATACGTATACTACTCGACTTAAATGACCTCTACACACTTAATTATACACCACTACTCCAGACGGTCCACGAGGACCTAATACGCTGGAACTCGATAGGCATATCTTGGCTGGGGAGAGTCACAACCATCAAGATGAACCTATTACCAAGATTCCTCTATATATTCCAGACACTTCCCACTCCACTCCAACTCCCTGACTTCAAAAGGCTACAATTAGCAATAGACAGCTTTATATAAAGAGGCGGGAGACTGCGGGTCAGAAGGACCACGTTATATGTGCCTAAAACGCATAAAGGACTGGATCTACCCAACCTCCGGCACTATTACAATGCAGCCCAACTAGCCCAGATACAGCAATGGCATGCGGCGCTAAGGAGGAAACACAGGGTGGATCTCGAACATGCCATTCTGGTATGGGAACACCCCTCCCAGTATAGGTTGATTTCCAGAGCCCTTCGGGCCCTACCCCCAACCCACCTCACCGGCGGTCACCCATTCCCTAGATCTATGGGACAGACTTAAACTCAAATACGAGTACATCTCATCCCTCTCACCGTTAACACCAATATTGCGCAACAAACTGTTCCCGCCCGGCCAAACAGCGCGACACTTCCGCGAATAAGAACAATGGAATATGTACCGACTCATGCACCTCTATAAAGACTCACAACCCATAGAATACGCAGACCTACCTGACAAAGAGGGATGGTGAACCACTGACTTTTTCCGCTTCCTCCAACTGCGAAACCTAGCACACAACCCAGCAGTCAAACAAGCAGGCACTGCACCACCCACAACATTTGAACGGCAAAGCATGGACTCACCCTCCCGTAAGGGGCAAATTTCTAACCTATACATATCCTTGACAACACATACCTCACAACTACAACTGACATATATCCCAGCTTGGGAACGAAACCTGGGCCCCTCAACTGACCCAACTGACTGGAAAGATATATGGGACGCAACCAGCTCCCTGACAATATGTGTCACACACAAGGAACATTACAGACGAATAAGACACTATTTCGTTGGTACCTCACACCCCTAAGACTACACAAAATGGGACCACTCCCGACGACAGACTGCTGGAAACTCTGCGGTGAACAGGGAACATACCTCCACTGCTGGTGGTCCTGTCCAAAACTGAAGCCATACTGGCTAGAGATTCAAAAACTAATTGAACTGGTCTTGGAAAAACCATTCCCACTAGATCCCTGGGCCCTGCTACTATCCAAACCAATTGATACTATGACTAGACATGAAAACAAATTAGCAGCACGCATTGCCTTGGCAGTACACAGGGTAATCGGGGAACTATGGGCCGACAAACGCACACCTACACTCACCACGGTGAAACGTTAAATCAGGGAAGCATTATAAATGGATAGAATAACAGCACAAATCCATGACACACCCAAAGCATTCCACAGGGTGTGGGACCCATGGATTGACAGTGGAATGTGAAACACCCGTTTCACAATAATGGAAAGGTACACGCTGCTTTCTGCCTCAGACCTAGAATGCTCCTACTACACCATCAGGACCTCCACCCACTCACCCCCTCCCTCCCAAAAGCAGTCCTCCCCCTTTAACCCTACCGGAGGCACCGGGGGAACTCTCCGGGGACACTTGCAAACTGATCTATCCTTCTCCTCTTCACTTAACTCTTCTCACACTCTTCCACTCCACCCACGACACCTTTCACTAACCTCAATATCAAATGACACATACATAACACTTACTACTTGTACATAGTTCTAGACCCCTCCCCACATCCCCAATGCCCTGTAACCGGAGTCAGGCCGACACACCTAGCAGCTGAACATCGGCCCAGACACATATAGACCCACAAATGGCCAGAACCCCAACCCCCTTCCTACCCCACCCCAGTTTTTGTATAAACGTAACCCCACGGCACCAGCAACGGGGACCTACCCAAAAGATAACCAGCACGCTGTGAAGCAGCCCCCTCGAAAGAACCACCTAGACCTCGCACCACTATCAGGTATACCCACAACGTTGTGCAGGATCTGACCACAACGAAGATAAACCTCTTAACGGAGGCCTAAACCTGTACACGGTCCTAATCATTGTAAAGACGGTATCCAACCACAGAACATCAACCTCTACCTGAACCATGACACCCTACCGTCACGATTTTTAAGTTCTGTCTCACAGGTGCCACACCCAACCCTTTCTCTTCTGTACCCCCTTTCAAACAAAAAATACCAATAAAAACAGAATGTTAAAAAAAAAATAACTAAATTGGTATTCTAACAAGAAATTGCGTACAATATTTAAGGATACCAAATTAGTGAGCTATCTACTAAAAAGCTAAAAGAGCAAGCATAGAAAATGTTTTTTTTTGTAAATTTAATCTTTCAGCTGTTTTGTAGATAACACCCTAATTTTCTCACCTTACATGGAGTATTTAAGGATACCAAATTAGGGATTTGTCTACTAAACAAGTGAATGATCACAGTTAATAGCTCTTTTCTTACTATTGGGCTGTTCAGTATAACTCTCTAATGTGGTATTATCAAAACGAATGAATCAGAACAATGTAGTTTTTTGGTTTGTTTTCAATTAGTTCAATTTCGGTTTGATGTTTTTTTTTGAATTGGAAATAAATTTCTTTTAAAATTGCTGAATTCAGCCATATACAGGCACATTTTGATTCGGAACGAAACAAATTGCACATCCTTATCTCATATGTAATTTCCTTTGATGACGGCAGTAACTGAGTTTATAGGTTATAATTATGGATTCTTGGATTCTCATAGTGATGTTTAATATTTCTTTCCTGTAGTCCTAATTAATTAAAATGTAAACCTCAATAATATTGATAGCTCCTAAAGATCCAGGAACCAGACACAATTCAGTGGGACTCTTTTGGCCATTATGCATATACCTGTGGTCTCATTATTTTTTTAAATTAAACATAAGAACTATATTCTATACTATACCGTTGTCACATCAAACAAAAGGCACATGGTTGCATGCCTGTTTGTATAATACATAGGAATGCAAAATCATAACCATAAAAATACCTGCATTAAAATGTGAATATCACAAGCTCTTCTGTGATTGACAAGCATTTGTAATTGTCACAGAAAACTCAGGGGAATGTTTAGAGAGTGATTATTCTACATTAACGGGAAATGATAGGGTGAAAAATGAACCACTATTTGTAATGCATTTAATATAATTGCATTATAATATTGCTTATTATGTGCATAAAAAAATATTGCAAACAAAAAAAAAAAAAAAAACGATTTTGAAAGATATCAGGGTCCAAAATGGCTTTCCTACCGTCCTTCCTTAACTTTGTATTTTCTTGGTGAGTGCATTGTGTATGACACACTTCTTGCCTTTCCTTGTCTATGACACACTTCTTGCCTTTCCTTCATTCTAGCATGTTTTGACTACATCACGGGTGAAGACAAGTGCATTGATTATGCTATTAGGTGACAGGTGTCTCCTTGACCTATATTCATTGCAGTGTATGTATCAGTATACATGTGTGTATAAGTGTGGGTATGGAATTATTTCAGAGTATTGGTTATTTGACCTTATCATTGTCACCTCTCCTCATCCCATTCAGTTAAGCAAAGAGGATAGGCTTTGATTTACAGTTTATTTCTGTTTAGATAGACGTTGTTAGTATTTATTTCGATTCCAGACCAGATTCCTATTGGGCTAAGAACCCCACCTATTCACTATAAGTGCCCCTTTGGAGGAGACCACAGGAAAGCATACATTTTAGGAGAGTCCCAGGGAGCAGCTTAAGCAGTTAGTTTTGCAGTTGACATATAAGAGAATATTAAACCCAAACAGGATAAAATAATGGTGGGTTGGCGCTGTGGCGTAACAAAAATGCAACTACCCCCAGTGCCTAAAATCACTCAAAGAGAATAAAAGATAATGGAGGGTGCACAATTGTTTTATTATTGTGCACCCTCCATTATCTTTTATTGCAGTTGACATGTTTATCTCCCATGCTAAACTTCATATAGAATCTTGGAGTACTGTGATGTAGGGGTGTTCTTAACACAATATGGCTAGCTAGAATTAATGGATCTGAGTGCTATTTACTCATCTTGGTCTCTCAGACCCAGACTATCCGGGAATAAAACGCTTGTGGGGGTTCCTATCGATATTATGTGTATCTTGGGGTGTTTTTTGTAATAGTCTGTACCTCTATTGCCTGGGAGAAAATCAGCAAAAGCAAGCTCACTTATCTCCTAGACACAGAGGCGCCTGAGTGGGCTTACTGTACAAATGAATGGAGACCCCATGCTGGGGTTCTGTGTATATAAACAGGCCACTTGGCCATAATAAAACCAGTTCATTTTGTACCCTTCATCAAGTCTCGGTTGATGTTTGGGTAGGCGAGAGTTATAATCACTGCTTCACTTTAGGACTTGGGAGACTATTCAACGGATATACTCAGTTGGATTATAGGGGATCCTATATGAATTTGCCAAATATTCAATCGTCAAAGTGTTGCTAACTCCTCTGGATTTTGACCTCAGAAACTTCAGTGTTTAACATAAGATGTAAGGCCAGGTTCACTAATCCAGTAATCGTAAAAGTGGTGCCAAAATTATAGGAAAGGTAGAATTGTGATTGTGCCAACATCGCTAACAACTCATATGCAATATTGACTATGTGATTATTATTTCCATAAATGTCAGAACAAAGGGCTTTATAAGCTATTTTCTGTTCCACTTTTCTTTTGAAAATATATGCACAGGTTTGTAGTTTTTAAATGTTTTGTGTCTGTGAATCAGATATAAAGCATTTAGCAGTCTTAATTTGTGAACTATTCAGAACAATAGGCATGCGTAGTTTAATAGTTTAGAGCTTATATAGTGTAAGTTTATTTGATTGTTGATAATGTTATATTGTGCTGTGTCACTTGGTTATCAACATTTCTTATTATTAGTATGAAGTGTCTTTCTGTAGTCTCTTCAGAAAAGAACCACAAACACATCTTGGATTTACAGGGTCTATAGAATTAAAAAAAAAACCTAATGACCCTGTAACAAAACTAGACTTGGAGAGTCATGTTGTTGTTAACTACAATTGGTTCAAATTTGAGCTGATTGGGTAATTGTACTGTATGAGCAGTTAGGAGTTCAGCAAGCAGGGGCAAATCCAAAGATAGGGTAAGATACTGTCACAGTTCTCCCTGTACCATCCAGATGGCTAGGCGTGGCCACCCCGCAGGTGCCTTACAGGAGAATTGATCCTGGGTCCTTCTGCATCCTAAGCCTGCCCTCCTGTCTCTCAGCCACTTTTGAACTTACGTTTATGTTGTGACCCCTGCTTCTGGATCTTTGTTATTGCCTGTTTGCTGCCTGCCCTGACCTTTGAAACCTTGCCTGACTACTCTCCTGGATTTGCCCTTGTCTGTTTCCTTGCACCCGGTTATTGTTCCTGCCATGCCCCCGTGCACAGATTCACAACCCAGGTAGCTTCTTACCTGGTTACTGTGGGTTGTGTTTATCTGCAAGGGTGAGCAAACGTCTCTGCACTTCGGACTCCAACCAAGGTAAGACCATTACATATGCAAAGCAAAGGATCATGCACTCATCAGCAACAACATTAAAACCACCTGCCTAATATTGGTTAGGGCCCACTCATGCTGCCAACACAGCTCTGATGCATCAAGGCATGGACTCCACAAGACCTCTGAACATGTCCTGTGACATCTGGCACCAAAACATTAGTCGAAGACCCTTTAAGTTCTGCAAGTTTCTAGGTGGGGCTCCATGGATCGGATTAATTTTTCCAGCACATCCCACAGATGCTCTATTGGATTGAGAGCTAGGAATTTGAAGGACAAGGCAACATCTTGAACTCTTTGTCATGTTCCTCAAACCATTCCTGAACAATGTTTGCAGTAAGGCAAGGTGCATTATTCTTCTGAAAGAATCACTGCTATCAGGAAAACACCATTACCTTGAAGGGGTGTATGTGGGCAGCAACAATCACTAGGTAGGTGGTACGTGTCAAAGTAACATCCACATGAATACCAGGACCCAAAGGTTCCCAGCAGAACATTGACCAAACCATAACACTTCCTCCACCTGCTATGCAACACCATATGCCGCAAACTGGGATGTACTGTGTGTTCTGACCACTTTCTGCCATGCCTAGCATTACATTTTTTTTAAAGCAATTTGAACTACAGTAGCTCTTCTGTCTGATTGGCCCAGGCAAGCTAGCCTTCATCCAAAGCTTGCCTCCCACGTGCATCGATGAGCGTTGGGCACCCATGACCATGATGCTGCTTTACTGGTTGTCCTTCCTTGCACCACTTCTTGTAGGTACTAATTGCTGCATACCGAACACCACCATTCTGGAGATGTTCTGACCCAGTCATGTAGCCATCACTATTTGGCCATTGTAAGTCACTCAGATCTTTTCGCTTGCCCATTTTTTCTGCTTCCAACATATAAATTTCAGGAACTAACTGTTCACTTGCTGCCTGATATATATCACATCCCTTGACAGGTGCTATTGTAATACATCCATTGACAGGAGCGATTCTTATAATCCATGTTATTCACTTGTCAGTGGTTTTAATGATGCAGCTAATCAGTATAACATACAATAGGCTCAGGACAATTATAATTCACACTATACAAAAGTGCAGAATGACTGGGCAACTTGCACCCAGTGTGAGCAGGGATTATGACATTGCTATAGACAACCTGAAATTCACCAGTCTGGGTGCAGTATCTGGCTGCACCCCTCTGCTGTAACCAGGACATCATGAAATGCTGTACTCCTCCTGGGAAAATTGCAACATTCTGCTTGTTATGGACAGTTGAGGGACACTGATGAACTAAGTTGGCAGGCTGGGACAGAACTTAAAAACCGTGACGCTAGGGTGTCATGGTTCAGGTAGAGGTTAGCAGTTGCCATAGAGCATAATGGCAACTGCTAGTTGCTACTTAGTGACTGGTTTTTAGTAGTACTCACTAACAGCAGCAAAATGCATTTTGACAAGTACCTGATGACTGTATCAACAACAGTGGAATAGAACCCTAAATAAATAAACCCCATTGCTTTTCTCATTTTAAAGTATACAATCTATTTGTTGCAATTACAAGTGCATTTTAGAACAAGTCTGCCTACACCCTCTGCTGTATTATATTACGTCTCCTATATTATTAATTAGTCTAAATTGTATACACTTTCTAGATTGCGTTGATCATTGTTATATAATATATAGTATCCTAGCACAAAGGCAGCGATCATTCTAGCCTAGTCCACATAGGTAGAATTACACTACTAGTCTTTCTGGATTAACTACCTTCTAGCATCTCGCTGAGCCAGTATTTCTGCTATTAATAGGTACACATAACAGAAAGTAATTTAGCAGAAATTATTATTTAGTAAATGGATGAACACTTTGTTTTGGATTGCATTGGTAAAAAGAATACATGAGAAACTAATAAAATGAATATGTTCGAAACTCATAATTATATATAATGCTGCGTCTACCTTGGGTGTTACACTTCAAAATGTGGTGCTACCCACAGTAGAAGTTTTGCAGGCTGCTTGATTGGCATTTTTACAAATCGCTTGCACCATAACCCACTTTTTGTGTCAGGTCATAAAGTTGCACACCTGCTCTTTACCGTGGCTTGGTCACCTTATGGATCTTTGCATATTTGACATCACCACTAGGGGAGCAGCAGACCAAGGGTACAGCAGAGGTGAATTATACTTGTCTGATTTCATTCCCTTTGAATGATTCTATCTGTGATCTTTAGCTTCGGGTGCTTTTCCCACCAGGAGCCCACATCAGTGATGTACATGTGTGAGAGTACAACACTGATGTCAATAGAGGATCCTATGAGACCGCTGGCGCTTTAATAGATGAGCAAGGTAGTGCCTTATTCCCACAGCCATCACATGCAACACCTGTGAGAAGTGACAAAATTTGACAGTGGTATCATCTTTTGTCAAGTTACCAAGGTACCATAAGTTTTTCAGAAATTTTAACTGTATTGGAATTTTAGTACATTTCAACACAGTTTTGTGAGCATTTTATAGCGATTTTACAGAGGAAACCCATTTCACAAAGCTCCCGACTGTCACAGGTGGCTGTACCTGAGTGCCTGAGTGCCTGATGATGATGATGGGAGTCTCAGCATGGAAATAGACTATCAGGGCCTGGTGCAGGGTAACCACACGCCCCCTGGTGTTGAGCACCAGCGTTTGTGTGGCCACATACCAAGGCCCTGATGCAGCTTCTGCAGATCCCAAGAGCTAGGAGTTTGATGATATGCAGACCTCCCAGGAACTGGATAGGGGGGCTCTGCAGCAGAAATGTATCCAGTACAGAAACAAGGCAAGACTAGAACAGGCACCTAACAAGAAAACAAGACTAGACTAGAAGAACCCAGAACTGGAGCAGGACAGAAAGCAGAACCCAGAACATGTACACAAGACATGAGGGAAACATGAACAGGGCAGGACAGGACTGTACATGAACCGGGAATACAATACAAAATAAAACAAGACAAGAGATACAAGGCAAAACAAGAGGAGACATAACTAAGTACTATATATGCAAAACATTGGAGATTTAGACATACATAAATGGCCAAGATGTATGCAGCCCACCACTGCGCCAAAGTACTCCAATTACGGTGGATCCTATCTGCCTAGATATGCATGACTAAATAAACAATAAAATACACACAATACTTACCTGCAAAGAAAGGGGCAGATGACATGAAACAACTGTCTACAGGAACCAACTGAAACAAAAGGATTAATGGAAAAGGAAAGGGTGTGGCAACATAAAACAAACATATAAAGGAATTCAGGAGACTGGGAATTCCAGGAATGGAATAAAGAAACCAGACACAGAATAGAAAACCAGAAAAAACAAGAAAAACTAAACAAGAATTGTAAAAAGAGTACTGGATACCAGAAGCCAAGGCCAGACATCTCCGCAGAACAGGATGTGACACCCACATACAGTTCTTGTGCTTCCAGAAGCAATTTAGAACTCTGTACTAAGTGATGCAACTGATCATATTATATTATGCACAACCAAGTTGAACTCAAGTTTCCACTCTGTGATTATGCATGGCCTATCACTTTATGGCTGGGTTTTTGTTGCTTGTAGACACTTCCATTTCACAATAATAGCACTTTTAGGTGATTTGAGGCAGATCTAGTAGGACAGATATTTCACAAACTGACTTGTGACAAAGATGATATTGTCTATCCTCTCATAGTGCAACATTTAACATAACTGAGCTCTTAGGTAGAACCCACAGTAGTGCAAATATTATCTTTGGAGACTTCATGACTATGTCCTGGATCTTATACAACTATTAACAATGTGTGAGGTTGAAACACCTCAACTCAATAATTTATCATTAATATAGCGCCAACTTATTCTTCTGCACTTTACAATATCATTAAAGGGACTTTAGCAAAAATTGAGACAAATGCTTACAACATTTTTAAGAAAACAGTAGCTAGAAGACCTTGCTAAAACGAGCTTACAATCTACTGGAGGTGAGGCATAAAAACATGAGTGATAGAAAAGTAGCAGGGTGGAAATGTAGCAGAATTGGAAGATGAGAGTGAAGTGGAGAATGGACCTACTACTTAAGAGCAATGACATTTACCCTGGAAGTACATAGGTTATTCGAAAGAGGTTGGATTTAGGGGACTTCTTAAAAAGGATTGAAGAATATTGCAGAGTATGATGGGGGAGGCAGGGTGTGCTATAAGAATGGAGCTACCAGCGAGACGGCCTGTTAGCTCAAGTTGGGTACATGCAGCAGTCAGAAGGTAAGCAGCAGAGCAGCTTAGAAGGTGTGTACCAATGAGTTAGTGCAAAAATGTAGCAGGGAGTAGAGTTGTTGAGAGCTTTGTAGGTAAGAGTTAGTATTTTTAAATGAAATGGATTCTATCGTTGTAGGACTAAAGATCTGTACTTCTAACACTATAGTACTCTCTGGTCCCCACCTCTCTTGCAGACCACCCACTAGCTCAGAAAAGGTTTAAAAAATGTATTTACTCATACAATTCCAGCGCTGATGTCAGTCAGTGCTGGGTTGGCACTCTGCCTCCTCCAGGGGGGTCCAATGCAGCAAGTGCACTAGACCCTCCCCATAGGACAGCATTGACTCAATGCAGAGCGTGAGGACGTCCTGCATCATTCTGGTGACCTAGATTCTGGTAAACTCCCAGAAGCGCATCTTAAAGGACCACTCTAGGCACCCAGACCACTTCAGCTTAATGAAGTGGTCTGGGTGCCAGGTCCTTCTAGGGTTAACCCATTTTTCCATAATTATAGCAGTTTCAGAGAAACTGCTATAATTATGAATGGGTTAAGCCTTCCCCCTAATCCTCTAGTGGCTGTCTCATTGACAGCCACTAGAGGCGCTTGCGTGCTTCTCACTGTGATTTTCACAGTGAGAGCACGCAAGCGTCCATAGGAAAGCATTGTAAATGTTTTCCTATGCGACGGGCTGAATGCGCGCGCAGCTCTTGCCGCGCGTGCGCATTCAGCCCAGGAGGAGGAACGGAGGAGGAGAGCTCCCCGCCCAGCGCTGGAAAAAGGTAAGTTTTTAACCCTTTCCCCCTTCCAGAGCCGGGCGGGAGGGGGTCCCTGAGGGTGGGGGCACCCTCAGGGCACTATAGTGCCAGGAAAACGAGTATGTTTTCCTGGCACTATAGTGGTCCTTTAAGGCTGTCTTACTACTGGAATGTAAACATTGCAGTTTCTAAAAAACTGAAATGTTTTGCATTGCAGGACTAAGGGGAACACAGCAATTGCACCCAGACCACTTCAATGAGCTGAAGTGGTCTGGGTGCCTATAGTATCCCTTTAATCCTATAGGGTAAAGGAAGCCAATATAACAATTGACAGATGGGTGATGTGTGCAAGTAGTGACGGGGGAGAAAATTCAGTCTGGCAGCAGCGTTCAATATGGTCTGTAGGGAAACCGTATTGGGGTAATTACAAGTTGAACCAGCTTCTTAGTATCTGAATACTGCTATCGCTTCAGGTTTTAATGAGAATGAGGTGGTTTCAATAAGAACTTCTGTGAAACCTAAAATGTAAAGTATATCCAACTTCAACTACACAGGACAGTGTAACGAATTAATAAATCAGCAAGTAAAATTCACTAGCTACACTATTTTATCCTAGTGACCTTTGTGCATTATATTTCTTTGCATTACCTAATAGGATGATATATTACTTATCTGTTACAGTATTGCACAAGATTTTAATGAGAATTCTGACTGACTGATACCTAACAGAAAACACCTACTTATGCAGTGTTCTCACAGCAACATGATTAATTGCCCATTGTTGTGGAGGTTGCTTCCAACTAATTGCTTCGGGATTGCCATCCACACCTAGTTTTGTAGCTTTTTAATAGCGTGCATTCTGTTTTAATATTAGACTGTGCAGATACCTTTTTAGATACCATCCAACTCTATGTTCAAATGTGGTGTTTAAATGTCTAAAGCTATAGTGTAACGTAGAAGTACTCACCGTTTTAAGGGCCTAGGCACAATTGAATAACAGTTTACAAATACATTGACAACTTACCTGGTCACCTGCGCTGCATCCAGTCTTGTCTAACATGAAAGCTGGATGTCTTTAAAGAACAAAGCAAGACCATGCAAAAACAGAATTAGTGACTGAGGTCTTCAGCTGAGCTCTGTCAATGAGTCTGGTTCTTTATCGGTTGTGTTCTACAGAGGTGTCAGGCTTCTCCTGCTGTCGTACATGGGATGCAGAGGGTGAAGTGCAGGCATCAAGCGGGCAGGACCTCCGTCAGGGTGTGACAACCATAACGGTTGTCATGGGCCCAGTGGTCATGGGGGCCACATTCCCTATCTGTAGTAGCAGAACTGGTGCCAGTGCAGGTGCACTGGGGCTTGCACGCTGATGTCTGTCTGTGTTTCAGTATGTGTATGTGTCAGAATGTATGTATTTATGTGTGTTTGTATGCTGTGTATCTGTGTGTGGTTATATGCGTGTTTGTAACAATGTGTCTGTGTATCAGTGAGTATGTGTATCGGTGTGTGGAAGTGTATACACTACACACAAATGCACACCTACATTCAAATGCCAACATTCACACACATGCTTCAAACAAACACATGCTTACATTCAAACACAAAGTGTGTGTGTATGTGTTTATGTGTGTGTGTGGATATATATATATATATATATATACATGTATATATATATATATACTGTATCCACTCTACACACATTGAATTCTTGTGGGTGGATTTGGAGTTGGGCCCTGATGGGTGACGGCCCAGACCTAGAGATGTGTTGGGTACCCCAACATTTTTGATTGCGGCCCTGATGGCTGGAACCAAGGAGATTGACAATCCATGTTAAAAAGATTTGAAATGTTTTCAAGTGGATGGCGACAGTGCACCATAACCACTACAGCAGGTTGTAGTGGTTATGGCCCTTGGCATGTCTCTTCAAGGCAGTATATTGTAATTAAAAAAGAAATGGGGAATTGGGGGTACACTTAGAAAATGCATTTCCAAGCAGTGGTGCTGCTGTAAAGACCAAAACATATACAAAATACAGATAAAGGAACAGCGCACACACAAACAAGAAAACAGATTTACTTTTAACAATGCTGCTTAAAATCACCTATCTTAGCAAATAAAAATGGGATAAAGAATGAAACACTGCACATCCACAGTAATTAGCAATTAGCGGGCTATCAGGAAGGCAGGGGGATTTGTGCAGAGAGGGGGTAGAGGGGATCTGTGCAGGGAGGGGGGCTGTTAGGAAGGCAGGGGATCTGTGCAGGGAGGAGGGAGAAGGGATCTGTGTAGGGGAGGGAGAAGGAAAGGGGATCTGTGCAGGGGAGGGAGGTGAAGAGGGGAGGGGGGCTGTCAGGAAACAGGGGGATCTGTGCAGGAAGGGGTAGAGGGGATCTGTGTAGGAGGGGGAGAGGGGATCTATGCAGGGGAGGAAGGGGGTGAGAGGGGATCTGCGCAGGGAAGGGCGGGGGAGAGAGGATCTGTGCAGGGAGGGGACTGTAAGGGAAGGTGGTAGAGGGGATCTGTGCAGGGGAGAGAGAGAGGGAGAGGGGATCTGTGCAGGAGAGGGAGAGGGGATCTGTGCAGGAGGGAGAGGGGTTCTGTGCAGGGGAGAGAGAGGGATCTGTGCAGGAGGGAGAGGGGTTCTGTGCAGGGGAGGGAGAGGGATCTGTGCAGGAGGGAGAGGAGTGTAAGCTTTCAGCCACTTACCTTATCGGTCCGCTGATCTGCTGACTTCGGGATTGGTCGGACTGCCCCTCCCACGCCAGGAAAGGATGCATTAAGCATCAGGGATGCAGGCCGTAATGCGCCCGCCCCTTTTAAGGAGCTGGTGCATGCGTACTGACGCAATGAGGTCGGAAGAGCTCTAAACAAGAGAGCTCAATGCACACGTGCCTTTTAGGGGCGTGATTATCATATAAAAGCCCAGTCTGCCCCCAAATCCATGCCCTGTTGTGGTTCCTAGCCTGCTCTGTGTTCCTAGTGTCCCCTCAGCGCGTTCCTGCATTCTTTTGATAGTTCTTTGGTTTTGACCCGGCTTGCTCTTGACTAGCCTTATTTCTGGTTTCCCTGACTCTGCTACGTTACTCGCTATTGTGTATTTCTCACTTCCCTTGACCTTTGCTTGTTTCTGGCATTTTTTGTAGTTTCTATTTTATCCAGCCATTCTAAGGACCAGTTTAGGGACTTTCTATCTGTCTCTGTAGTTCTGGTGGTTTTCACTCTGCATATTGGGTATTAACGAGGATCTGTGCAGGGAGGGTGGCTGTCAGGGAGGGAGGTGATCTGTACAGAGGAAGGAAGGGGAGGGGTGATCTGGGCAGGGGAGGGAGGAGATTTGTGCAGGGAGGGGGACTAAAAGGGAGGCAGGGGAGAGGGGGGCTGTCAGGGAGGCAGGGGGATCTGTGCTGGTGAGGGAGGGGTAGATGTTCTGAGCACTCACTATATCCGAACAGCACTCAGATACCATAAACACAGTCAAATCGCCATGGGATTAAACCATAGCAACAAGTTCCAACTGTTCTGGCTGTGTCCCTGGGACAACGCCCTGCTGGAGAACAATAGACAGGAAATGGGGGAGGGGCACGCCTTCTCATGTATTCAAAGGGACAGAAAAAGTGTTTCAAAATCCAATAAGCCCAAATAATGTCTTTAAAGGGCAATACATCCCAGGGGCCATAGTGACATGTCAGGAAGCTGGCAATTAGTCTTTTCCAATGCCCAGTGGCGAGGTCGGTTTCGCCACACTGTGCAGAGGGGGGGAGGGGATCTGTGCATGGGAAGGGAGGTAGAGAGGCAGGGCCAGACTGGCCCACAGCGATACCAGAGATTTCCTGGTGGGCCGTGGCACCTGGGGCCAGCAGGAAGCCCTAATGTTTTATTTATCCAGCCAGGGTACGGGGAGCTCTGTCACATTTGAAGGCAGTGGTGGGATGACTTCCTAGTGACTGGAGAATCATCTGTAGGATGCCAACGCATCTTTTGGGACCCCTACGCATCTTCTGGAGAGGGGTAGTGCTAGCAATCGTGCAGCTTCCTTGTTTCGAGGGGAATTCCAGAGGAGAGTGTTGGTGGGATTGGCTTTCTTCAGAGGCAATCCGTAAATAGAGGTGGCCACAGAGCTGGACCACGAAGCCATGGCGTCCTCTGACTCTTACTCTGTGTTATGTTCGAGTTGCGACAGCGACTGGCCTGGTATGGCTCTAATGTTTCGATGGAGACCCTCCAGGCAACCTGGGACCAGGTGACTGTCACTTTACAAGCCAAGATAGACCTCGAGTTCCAGATGGCCAAGACGAGGGGAGGAGGTCTCCAGCAAGAAGAGGTGTGCAGCGGCCATTCAGCAGAGGTTGTGCAATTGATCTGGGAGGATGTGTCCACAGATTTAATTGACTTTACATCAGTGGATGTCAGCCTCCTTTCCCAGCTACAGAGTGCAACCCAGGGAATAGAGGTAATCGGTCTCCCCTCTCAGCAGCAGATCTCAACCAAGGGAGTAGAGCTAGTGGTAGTTGACACTAGACATGTAGATGGGACCATGGTCTCCACACCTGGATCACTGGGCATTCGGCCCAGATCCCAAGTCATCCTGATGTGTTCCAATCAGAAGAGTGAGTGTCTGGCATATGGTGCAGCTAGCCCATTTCCCCAGCAGCTGAGTATGTACCAGATAGAAGAGCTGAGTGGGCTCTCTCCCCAGCAGCAGAATGAGGAGCTCCCCATAACCTCAGCTGAAGCCCTGGCATCGGAACGAAGTGTGGCTGGCCTCTGTTCCCAACTACAAAAGGAGAAAGATTTTGTCCCATATTGATAGAGGGGTCTACAATCTCCACCAAAGTAATCCCAGGATGCCTGGTAGATGGCCCAGAACCCCAACTCATTGATTTAAAGACACCAGCCACTCTGTATTCTCTCCAGCAGGTGATAGGACTTAGGGGACAAGGTGTAGCTGACACTTTTCCCCTGCGGCAGTTACATACTGTGAGACATGACAAGGTTGGCTGGGTAAGAGACTCTTTTTTAAAATTGTTTTCTATTCTGAACCTTGCTTTGGCCTCGGGCTTAACAAAATGACTAATTTGGGAGTAAATCTGTGTGGATTTTTAGGCATCCTAGTGACAGTCTACGGACCTGTTTGCTGGTTGCAGGATCTTTCTAGCCCTGAGATAAATCAAGAGAGCTAGGCCTGAGAGCCGCAATTGCCTTTGTAAAGGCAATAACTATGGGCACTGTAAGCAGAGCTGCAGAGGGGACAATACCTGCCTGGAAGAAGGGGTGCAGTGGAATAAGCAGAGGGGACGATACCTGCCTGGCAGAAGAGCTTCTGCCTGTTTGGGTGCAAAAGCTCCAGAAGGACCCCAGTCAAGCTGTGGTGACTGGGGCAGATGTTTTCCAGGGTTCCTGCAAGTGGCTAGGAAGCGGACTTAGCGGAGGTATCCAGCTGGTACAGGGAGCTCTGTCACAGGGTGTCACTGAGCTTGTTTGTAGTGTGTGTCAATGAGCTTGGGTGTTTGTGTCTGTGAGTTTGTCTGTAGTAAGCTTGTGTGTATACAAGTGAGTTTGTCTGTAGTAAGCTTGCCTGTGTGTCAGAGAGCTTGACTGTACTATATTTGTGTGTGTATCAGTAAACTTGCGTGTGTCAGTGAGACTGTGGTTTTTTTTGTCAGTGAACTTGTCTGTCTGTAATCCTGTGTGTCAGTGCGATTGTCTGTGCCTGCATTTGAGTATACTTACTGTATAATTTTATTTTAAATTTTTTTTCCTGAAAGGACCAATTTATTGAATTAAAAAAGAAACATACCAATAATACATTTCTATTTATTTTTATGTATATATATATATATTTCATTATTTGTCTGTTTCTTTTTTTAATACAATGATAATGTTACTAATTGATTAATTTATAGTAATTTTATTTCGTACTTTAGAAACAGAGTGTGTGTGTGTGTGTGTAAGGGCTTGCCTGGAGTTGTGGGAGGGGCTTGTTGATCCTATTTAAGCACATATGACATACGAAATCAACAACTGTCCAGAATAAGAAGAGCGCAAAGGAGCGGTAACCGCAACATAACGAGCCAGTGCCTTCGCTACACAAAGCTTAGGCGAATCTTTGAAGTAAGGGTATAATACAACCGTCGAGTCCGACTTGGTACTAACCACCTTGAAGGAGACCCCCTCTGGAGAAAACGAGAAAGCGTCGACATCGAAGGCCCGGACATCCGAAACACGTCTGAACGAGACCAGACACAACAAGAGGGCATATTTTGCCGAAAGCTGGCGAAGAGAAAGGTCCTGGTTATCAGGCCAAAAAAAACCCTCTAAGCGGGACATGTGCCGCCGAGATAGCCGACGTAGCCACGTTAACCGAGCGGTATGACCGACCCAGGTCAAAGAGGTGAGACAAGAAATTCAGCACGCTAGATACAGGACCTGTAAAGGGATCGGTATCCCGTTCCAAACACCAGCGACACCAGGAACCCCATGCTGAGAGATAGCACTTCCTCGTCCCGGGAGCCCAGGAATCCCAGAGAAGGTCTCTAGCCGATTGTGATAACACCTCGACATTCCAGGCACCCCTGAAAGAGTCCAGGCCACCAGGAGCAGGTGGCCGTCTCCCACCAGGGGATGAGGGTTGCCCCGGGAGTCCGAGAGGAGCATTCGAGAGGATGGTAAGAGAAGAGGATCCCGACAGGAGAGATCCAGGAGCTCCGGAAACCAGGCTTGACTCTGCCATAGCGGAGTCAGCAACACCAAGGACACACACTGCTGTCGAATTTGTAGCAACACCCTGGGAATCATAGCGAATGGAGGAAACGCATACGCTCCCTGCGAAGGCCACACCTGGAGAAAAGCGTCCACCGCCGTGCACGCCGGATCCGGGAGCCAACTGAAGTACCTCTGCGTCTGGTGATTCGTCCTGGAGGCGAATAGATCCAAGGTGAACGGGCCCCTCTGATAATCGAATTCGAGGAAGATGGGTCGCAGGAGTTTCCAGTCGCTGGCATCCCTCCAATGTCTGGAGAACCAGTCCGCCGTCAGATTCGACTCCCCCGGAAGATATTCCGCTTGTAAGGTGATGTTGCATTGCAAACAGAAACTGTAAATCTCCTTCATCACCTCCGATAGTGTTCGAGACCGAGCACCCCCCAAGCGGTTGATGTACTGCACCGCTGAGACATTGTCCATCCGAAGGAGGACGCAGCAGTCCGACAGGTGGTTCGCCAGGCTCCGAATCGCAAATGAACCCGCAATCAATTCCAGGCAATTGATGTGAGATTCTGATTCCTTGTCTGACCACGGGCCCCCCGTGGACCCGGTCGCGCACGTGGCACCCCATCCCCACAGACTCGCATCTGATTCCAGCACAAAATCCGGGGTTGGTCCGAATATCGCCTTGCCGTTCCAGGCGGACATATGCAGGAGCCACCAGCGCAGTTCGGTCTTCACGTCTGGAGACAGGGAGATCATCTGATCGTAAGATGGTCTCCTGCGCAGAAAATGAGCCTTCAGCCGTTGCATGGCCCTGTAATGCAGTGGGCCCGGGTAAATCGCCTGTATCGAGGCCGAGAGGAGACCCACCACGCGAGCCAAACATCCGAAGGGGAATCTGGTCTTGCCGTAAGATCCGTCTTATCTCCTTCCGAATGGTTGTTATCTTTGCCAAGGGCAGACGAAGAACGCATTCTATCGTATCAACCTCGAAACCCAAGAATTCCACCTTCTGGGAAGGTTCCAACACCGATTTTTAAAAATTGACCATGAACCCCAGGTGTTCCAACAAGGAGATCGCAGAGCGCGTCTGATATCTGAGCCTGGAGGGGTCCTCGCAAAAGATCAGCAAGTCGTCCAGATATATTACGCGGCGGACACCCTCCGACCTGAATCGGGCGACCACCGGCTTCAGGAGCATGGTGACGCACCAAGGAGCCGAGCTGAGGCCGAAGGGGAGGCATGTAAATTGGCATGGAATGCCCTTCCATAGGAAGCGAAGGAATCTGCGACAGTCCTCGTCCACCGGGACGGAGAGGTAGGCGTCCTTCAGGTCCAGTCTTGTGAACCAGTCTCCCGGCCGGAGAAGGTCCCGCAGAAGATGAATGCCCTCCATCTTGAAGTGGTTGTAGACCACGAAGGTGTTCAATTCTCGTAAACTGATCACTGGGCGGAACTCCCCGGACTTTTTCTTCACTAGGAAAATCGAGTTGAAGAAACCCCCAAAATCCGGGGCTCTTTGAACAGCGCCTTTGGCGACAGTGCCCGAACTTCCGTATCTATCAAGGACTGTTGTTCTCTTGCGATGATGGGGACCCTTGGGGGTCCAACCTGTGTTGGAGGGGAATGGAAATCTATGACATAACCCCGTACCGTCTGAAGGACCCATACATCTGAAGACACCTCCCGCCACCTGTCTCTGCAGTGAAACAGTCTGCCCGCATGCAAAGTAGGGTGAACGAAAGTGGTAGGAGGTGCACTCACCTGCAGGAAACCTCGCCCGTCCTCTGGCGTGGTATCCGCGACCTCTATCCGCCTTCTGAGCGTAGGGGGTTCTGGAGTGGTATGACGGAAAGAAGGACGGACCACGGGATCTGTGGCGGCCCGAGGACCAGCCGCGGCTGGAGACACGCGACCCCGCTGTCGTCCAGCCCGTCCAAAAACCCGGGATGATTGCGGTCGAAAAATCCAGGGAGGTAAACAGGTTGACGTGCTTCTGTAGCTCCTTAATGAAGGGTTCCCCGAACAATAGGCCCTTAGCCATGGGGCCCAATTCTTTGGAGCCCTGTTCCGATAGTTTGTTGTCCATACGGAACAGAGCTGTCTTCCTGCGCTCAGTGCAGAGGGCCACATTGGCATTGCCTAGCAGGCAAATGGAACGTAGTGCCCAGTCCCGCATGGTGGCCGGATCCAGGTTTGTACCTTCTGTGTAGGCCTCGTCTGCTAAGGCCAACATCCTGCATAGGGGTCCCAGCACGTCCAGCTGCTTATCTTGCGCTGACCGGAGGCTACGCTCCACCCCCTTCTTGGGGTCCCGACCCGAACGGGTCAAATACGTGGCCACAAGGGGTCAAACTCCGGGGTCGCTGCCACTTTGTCCGGCAGGACGGGTCAGGGGCATTCCGCCCTCAGTTTCTTGCGGGCCTCCCCTTCAAGGGGTCTGCGGACCCAGTATTGCACGAACTGTGGACCTGGGGTGTCGGATAGACCGAGGGTCAAACAGGGGTTCTCCCGAAGCATCCAGAAAGGTGTCGTCTCCCGGCACCGCCGAGGGGGCCTCTGTCCCTGGCGCGTCTTCATCCTCCCAGCGCCAACTGGGGCCATCCCCACGGTCCTCGACCCAATCTCCATCTTCATCTGAAGGGGACTGGTCTGCCCGCCGCTCATCCAACACGGCCATAGTAGGGGGGGTTAAGGAGGCCTCCTCCCCTGCGCCCGATATACGACAGCGCCTGGCCGGCGAGGTTGATAACCTCGAACCATGTCGCTTCGCCGGAGCCTTGCCCTTCCGGGAGCGTGGTTCAGGGCCTTCACCCTTCCAATAGCGCATTTGCGCACTTGCCTGCTCTCTTTCCTGAGAGTCTGACTCAGCCGAGTCGTCTGCCAAAAGGGGGGTTTCTCTCGCACCCCTGTCAGTCTGAGGTTGAGGAAGAGCCCTCGCCAGGGCTTTCTCCACAGAGGCGGCCACAGCCGCATTAATCAATGCCTGCAAGTTTTGCTCCTGCGCAGCGGCTTCCATGACGCCTGAGATACGATACGTGATACCTAAGGAGACAGAGAACAGGTATCAGTAGCAGGCAGTAGGGGCAGCACCCCTAGTATGGCAGAGGCAAGTATCAACGCATGCAGGCTCAACAAATCTTGTTCCAGGGTAAGGAGCCGTCAGGTCAATAGCATGCGTAGTATGGCACAGACAGAGCAGGCCAATTACGGGGCACAGACAAAGCAGGCCAATCAAGGGGCACAGACAAAGCAGGCCAATCATAAGGGCACAGACAAAGCAGGGCAGTATATGTGCACAGGCAGCACCGGCCCAGTGGTATGTGAGGCAGGAGCGTAGGTCCTTGTGGTAGACGTGCGGGTATATCTTGACATACAGTGCATGTAGGGCAGAGGTGCAAATGGGTGCAATGATAGCACAGTGATGCTAAGCGGGTCCCATGCAGTGAAATGACTAGAGCCACCTATATCCCAGGGGACATGCAGCAAAATCATGCAAATTTAGTAACATGCACTGGAGAAAAATCTACAGGCAGGAGTAGAGAACCCCAAACCTGCCCATAGGAACCCAGAAAAACCTGTAGGAATGACCCCCCAAACAGAGGGGGCTGAACAGTAGCCCAACATAAAATAAAAATAAATTGGGCACTGCGCCCTTAAGGAATAAAGGTGCGTGCGGCAGAGACTGAACAGAGAGCCGCTCACCCCCGTGGCCGGCCACGTGGTCGCGGGGGGGAAAGGGCGCCCAGAAGCGGAGGCACCCGCGGCAATAACCCAACACCCTGCTCCGTCCCCATGCCACTCGGGAAACAGCAACAAGCGACCGGGGACGCGGGCAGGGCAGGAAGGCAAGGATTGGATTCCCGCCCGGCAGACGAAGCCGGCGGGCGGGAATCAGTACCAGAAACACGTGGCACCGCCGGAGTCTTACTCCGCGGTCCTGATGGCGGCACGGGAAGCGGTCGGGAAACCGCTTCTCGGTGACCGCAGAAAGTAAACAATCAAAACCCAAAAGAAGGGAAAAGAAATAAAAGAGAAAGGAAAAAAAGGGGACACAAGTAACAGATAAGTAAGGCAATGCCCAAACACAAGGATAAACACAGCAATAAGAAACAGAAACACTGATAATCCAAGGCAAGAAAACATAAGAAAATCACCAAATATAAATAACAATAATAGACACACAGCCACCCATAGAAAACAGGAAGCAGTGGTACTCTGACCTGTACTGTCTGCGGAGCAGCAAAGAAAGAGGAAATGGTGGCTTAGGAGGAGCCTTATATAGATACCTTATGTTTTTGTCTTTGGTGTTTATCTCTCTATGTTAATGTGCTGCTGTGGAGTTCAAGTAAAGAGAGACTTAAGCAAATATGAAGCCTCCTGTCATGCTATAAAATTCAGATACATGGTATTTGACAGACTACTGTTATCTTCCACTTTTCTTTCTGAATTCAAGTATACTTATGCATAGGCGTGCGCACGGGGTGTGCCGGGTGTGCCTGGGCACACCCTAATCCCGCGGCACGCCTATGTATATTGAGACCGGCAGGGGAGATCTCAGGATCTCCCCTGTCGGCTCATGCAGAGCCGGCGCTATCCGAGCGCCGGCTCTGCTCTCAGCCTCCCTCCCCACTGACCCACATGCAGGGAGGGAGGCAGGAGAGGACCCGGCGGAGCTATTGCCGGCAGCTCCGCCGGGTTCCTCTCGCGAGATATGAGCGTTGCCACGGCAACGCTCAAATCTCGCGAGAGTGAACTCTAGCCCCACATGGGGCGAGAGTTCACTCTCCACTGGACCACCAGGGATCACAGCAGCAAGGATCCCCTCCTCCACTGGACCACCAGGGATCACAGCAGCAAGGATCCCCTCCTCCACTGGACCACCAGGGAAGGAAGCAGCAGCACGATCCCCCCCTCCCAACAAAAGGTAAGAAGGGAGGGGGGATAGCAAATAATGTACCCCCACCTCCACCCCCCACAATCACCCACCCACACACATACAACACACATACAGCACCCACACACATTCAGCACCCACAGACATACACAGCACCCACACACAGCACCCACAGACATACAGCACCCACACACATACACAGCACCCACACACATTCAGCACCCACAGACATTCAGCACCCACAGACATACAGCACCCACAAACATACACAGCATGCACCCATACACAGCACCCACACACATACAGCACCCACAGCACTCACAGACATACACAGAACCCACAGACATCCAGCACCCACAGACATCCAGCACCCACAGACATACAGCACCCACAGACATACACAGAACACGCAGACATCCAGCACCCACAGACATACACAGAACACGCAGACATCCAGCACCCACACACATACACAGCACCCACACACATACAGCACCCACAGACATACACAGCACCCACACACATTCAGCACCCACAAACATACACAGCACCCGCAGACATACACAGCACCCGCAGACATACACAGCACCCACAGACATACACAGCACCAACAGACATACACAGCACCCACACACATACAGCACCCACAGACACACACAGCACTCACAGACATACACAGCACCCACACACATACAGCACCCACAGACATACACAGCACCAACACACATAAAGCACCCACACACACATACAGCACCCTCACAAACACACACAGCACCCTCACACACAGCACACAAACAGCACCCTCACACACACACAGCACACTAACAGTACCCTCACAAACACAAACAGGACCCTAACAAACACACACACAGCACACTACCAGTACCCTCACACACAAACAGCACCCTCACACACAGTACATTGACAGCACCCTCACAAGCACACACACACACAAACAGCACCCTCACACACAGTACATTAACAGCATCCTCACAAGCACGCACACACAAACACCCTCACCCACATAGCACACTACCAGCATCGTCACACACACATCACACTAACACCACCCTCACACACACACAGCAGTGTGTGTATGTGTGTTGTGTATATATGTGTATGTATATATATATATATATACATATATATATATATATATATACATACATACATACATATATATATGCGGCGTGTGCTTGTGCTTTAGGGTGCACACCCTAATGCAATAGGCTGCGCACGCCTATGTACTTATGTATGGTCCGCCTGAATTAGCTGTGGATCAGCTTCAGGTTAAAGGTTGTGTGTTTACTAAATCTCTTATTCAAATTATTCTGGTCTGTTTTCATATTGCGCTATTATCGCAGTACTGTATTAAGGCTAGTATGTCAGAGATCACGTTACTTATTTCTCTATGCTTGCTTTTCAGGTTCAAGTTGACTTATATCAACTGCGTTAATTGTTTTATCAAATCTTTATTTAACACTTTCCAGTAAGTAAGGTATAAAGTAAGGGGTTACTCTCAGCGTTAAAGGGAAAGTAAGTTTGTTACTCTGAATAACATATACTCCTCTTTACTATCATTAGGTTTAAACCTCTCTTCCACTATAATAGTGGTGGAAGTCTCAGGTTCTGTGTTGGGTTGTGACCAATTTTCTGACCTAACCAAACGCAAGTGGGTCATAGGTACATTTTGCCTAAACCCCCCCCCCCTAAAGGTTATTATTTAGTGTTACTGCCTTATCTAGCATAGGTGGCCACTAGTAAAATATTCTGGCTTCTTCGCCTTAGTCTCAGTGGTCCCGCAAGGCCAACCCATTTCCTCCACGCTTGAGGATATTCGCACCTCGGGCCAAATTATAGTTAGCCGCCTCGCACGGTCACATAGTGAGGGCCTCAATTGTCACTCCCTTTCTATCTTATGCTTTTAGTTGTCATCGAGAGGCCAACACCCCGCCAAAACTTTTCGGTAGCAACAATTCCCTCGCGCCAATCGATAGAGCCTCTCAAGCCACTTGGCATCTAGCAGGGCCTCACCTGTCACCACACTTGGGAAATTGTTTCGCCATCTGGCATTAGTTAGCCTGCCAGTAACCAAATACGGTACAGTGGCTGATTATGTTTTGACTATTTTCTTTTAGCATGTCCCATCTACCTGAAGACACAGACAATTTGTCTCTACCCAGTTCTCCGGTCAGATCCTTGTCACCTTCACGTAAAGGCGACGTTGGGAGTCCAACTTCTATAAGGTCATGGACCATCCCTCGCATTACTGCAGAACTCCGTAGATGCAGTATTCCTTTTCC
>OW240922.1:50383452-50403140 GCA_933207985.1 Pelobates cultripes | reverse complement strand
CAGAGAGGGGGTAGAGGGGATCTGTGCAGGGAGGGGGGCTGTTAGGAAGGCAGGGGATCTGTGCAGGGAGGAGGGAGAAGGGATCTGTGTAGGGGAGGGAGAAGGAAAGGGGATCTGTGCAGGGGAGGGAGGTGAAGAGGGGAGGGGGGCTGTCAGGAAACAGGGGGATCTGTGCAGGAAGGGGTAGAGGGGATCTGTGTAGGAGGGGGAGAGGGGATCTATGCAGGGGAGGAAGGGGGTGAGAGGGGATCTGCGCAGGGAAGGGCGGGGGAGAGAGGATCTGTGCAGGGAGGGGACTGTAAGGGAAGGTGGTAGAGGGGATCTGTGCAGGGGAGAGAGAGAGGGAGAGGGGATCTGTGCAGGAGAGGGAGAGGGGATCTGTGCAGGAGGGAGAGGGGTTCTGTGCAGGGGAGAGAGAGGGATCTGTGCAGGAGGGAGAGGGGTTCTGTGCAGGGGAGGGAGAGGGATCTGTGCAGGAGGGAGAGGAGTGTAAGCTTTCAGCCACTTACCTTATCGGTCCGCTGATCTGCTGACTTCGGGATTGGTCGGACTGCCCCTCCCACGCCAGGAAAGGATGCATTAAGCATCAGGGATGCAGGCCGTAATGCGCCCGCCCCTTTTAAGGAGCTGGTGCATGCGTACTGACGCAATGAGGTCGGAAGAGCTCTAAACAAGAGAGCTCAATGCACACGTGCCTTTTAGGGGCGTGATTATCATATAAAAGCCCAGTCTGCCCCCAAATCCATGCCCTGTTGTGGTTCCTAGCCTGCTCTGTGTTCCTAGTGTCCCCTCAGCGCGTTCCTGCATTCTTTTGATAGTTCTTTGGTTTTGACCCGGCTTGCTCTTGACTAGCCTTATTTCTGGTTTCCCTGACTCTGCTACGTTACTCGCTATTGTGTATTTCTCACTTCCCTTGACCTTTGCTTGTTTCTGGCATTTTTTGTAGTTTCTATTTTATCCAGCCATTCTAAGGACCAGTTTAGGGACTTTCTATCTGTCTCTGTAGTTCTGGTGGTTTTCACTCTGCGTATTGGGTATTAACGAGGATCTGTGCAGGGAGGGTGGCTGTCAGGGAGGGAGGTGATCTGTACAGAGGAAGGAAGGGGAGGGGTGATCTGGGCAGGGGAGGGAGGAGATTTGTGCAGGGAGGGGGACTAAAAGGGAGGCAGGGGAGAGGGGGGCTGTCAGGGAGGCAGGGGGATCTGTGCTGGTGAGGGAGGGGTAGATGTTCTGAGCACTCACTATATCCGAACAGCACTCAGATACCATAAACACAGTCAAATCGCCATGGGATTAAACCATAGCAACAAGTTCCAACTGTTCTGGCTGTGTCCCTGGGACAACGCCCTGCTGGAGAACAATAGACAGGAAATGGGGGAGGGGCACGCCTTCTCATGTATTCAAAGGGACAGAAAAAGTGTTTCAAAATCCAATAAGCCCAAATAATGTCTTTAAAGGGCAATACATCCCAGGGGCCATAGTGACATGTCAGGAAGCTGGCAATTAGTCTTTTCCAATGCCCAGTGGCGAGGTCGGTTTCGCCACACTGTGCAGAGGGGGGGAGGGGATCTGTGCATGGGAAGGGAGGTAGAGAGGCAGGGCCAGACTGGCCCACAGCGATACCAGAGATTTCCTGGTGGGCCGTGGCACCTGGGGCCAGCAGGAAGCCCTAATGTTTTATTTATCCAGCCAGGGTACGGGGAGCTCTGTCACATTTGAAGGCAGTGGTGGGATGACTTCCTAGTGACTGGAGAATCATCTGTAGGATGCCAACGCATCTTTTGGGACCCCTACGCATCTTCTGGAGAGGGGTAGTGCTAGCAATCGTGCAGCTTCCTTGTTTCGAGGGGAATTCCAGAGGAGAGTGTTGGTGGGATTGGCTTTCTTCAGAGGCAATCCGTAAATAGAGGTGGCCACAGAGCTGGACCACGAAGCCATGGCGTCCTCTGACTCTTACTCTGTGTTATGTTCGAGTTGCGACAGCGACTGGCCTGGTATGGCTCTAATGTTTCGATGGAGACCCTCCAGGCAACCTGGGACCAGGTGACTGTCACTTTACAAGCCAAGATAGACCTCGAGTTCCAGATGGCCAAGACGAGGGGAGGAGGTCTCCAGCAAGAAGAGGTGTGCAGCGGCCATTCAGCAGAGGTTGTGCAATTGATCTGGGAGGATGTGTCCACAGATTTAATTGACTTTACATCAGTGGATGTCAGCCTCCTTTCCCAGCTACAGAGTGCAACCCAGGGAATAGAGGTAATCGGTCTCCCCTCTCAGCAGCAGATCTCAACCAAGGGAGTAGAGCTAGTGGTAGTTGACACTAGACATGTAGATGGGACCATGGTCTCCACACCTGGATCACTGGGCATTCGGCCCAGATCCCAAGTCATCCTGATGTGTTCCAATCAGAAGAGTGAGTGTCTGGCATATGGTGCAGCTAGCCCATTTCCCCAGCAGCTGAGTATGTACCAGATAGAAGAGCTGAGTGGGCTCTCTCCCCAGCAGCAGAATGAGGAGCTCCCCATAACCTCAGCTGAAGCCCTGGCATCGGAACGAAGTGTGGCTGGCCTCTGTTCCCAACTACAAAAGGAGAAAGATTTTGTCCCATATTGATAGAGGGGTCTACAATCTCCACCAAAGTAATCCCAGGATGCCTGGTAGATGGCCCAGAACCCCAACTCATTGATTTAAAGACACCAGCCACTCTGTATTCTCTCCAGCAGGTGATAGGACTTAGGGGACAAGGTGTAGCTGACACTTTTCCCCTGCGGCAGTTACATACTGTGAGACATGACAAGATTGGCTGGGTAAGAGACTCTTTTTTAAAATTGTTTTCTATTCTGAACCTTGCTTTGGCCTCGGGCTTAACAAAATGACTAATTTGGGAGTAAATCTGTGTGGATTTTTAGGCATCCTAGTGACAGTCTACGGACCTGTTTGCTGGTTGCAGGATCTTTCTAGCCCTGAGATAAATCAAGAGAGCTAGGCCTGAGAGCCGCAATTGCCTTTGTAAAGGCAATAACTATGGGCACTGTAAGCAGAGCTGCAGAGGGGACAATACCTGCCTGGAAGAAGGGGTGCAGTGGAATAAGCAGAGGGGACGATACCTGCCTGGCAGAAGAGCTTCTGCCTGTTTGGGTGCAAAAGCTCCAGAAGGACCCCAGTCAAGCTGTGGTGACTGGGGCAGATGTTTTCCAGGGTTCCTGCAAGTGGCTAGGAAGCGGACTTAGCGGAGGTATCCAGCTGGTACAGGGAGCTCTGTCACAGGGTGTCACTGAGCTTGTTTGTAGTGTGTGTCAATGAGCTTGGGTGTTTGTGTCTGTGAGTTTGTCTGTAGTAAGCTTGTGTGTATACAAGTGAGTTTGTCTGTAGTAAGCTTGCCTGTGTGTCAGAGAGCTTGACTGTACTATATTTGTGTGTGTATCAGTAAACTTGCGTGTGTCAGTGAGACTGTGGTTTTTTTTGTCAGTGAACTTGTCTGTCTGTAATCCTGTGTGTCAGTGCGATTGTCTGTGCCTGCATTTGAGTATACTTACTGTATAATTTTATTTTAAATTTTTTTTCCTGAAAGGACCAATTTATTGAATTAAAAAAGAAACATACCAATAATACATTTCTATTTATTTTTATGTATATATATATATATTTCATTATTTGTCTGTTTCTTTTTTTAATACAATGATAATGTTACTAATTGATTAATTTATAGTAATTTTATTTCGTACTTTAGAAACAGAGTGTGTGTGTGTGTGTGTAAGGGCTTGCCTGGAGTTGTGGGAGGGGCTTGTTGATCCTATTTAAGCACATATGACATACGAAATCAACAACTGTCCAGAATAAGAAGAGCGCAAAGGAGCGGTAACCGCAACATAACGAGCCAGTGCCTTCGCTACACAAAGCTTAGGCGAATCTTTGAAGTAAGGGTATAATACAACCGTCGAGTCCGACTTGGTACTAACCACCTTGAAGGAGACCCCCTCTGGAGAAAACGAGAAAGCGTCGACATCGAAGGCCCGGACATCCGAAACACGTCTGAACGAGACCAGACACAACAAGAGGGCATATTTTGCCGAAAGCTGGCGAAGAGAAAGGTCCTGGTTATCAGGCCAAAAAAAACCCTCTAAGCGGGACATGTGCCGCCGAGATAGCCGACGTAGCCACGTTAACCGAGCGGTATGACCGACCCAGGTCAAAGAGGTGAGACAAGAAATTCAGCACGCTAGATACAGGACCTGTAAAGGGATCGGTATCCCGTTCCAAACACCAGCGACACCAGGAACCCCATGCTGAGAGATAGCACTTCCTCGTCCCGGGAGCCCAGGAATCCCAGAGAAGGTCTCTAGCCGATTGTGATAACACCTCGACATTCCAGGCACCCCTGAAAGAGTCCAGGCCACCAGGAGCAGGTGGCCGTCTCCCACCAGGGGATGAGGGTTGCCCCGGGAGTCCGAGAGGAGCATTCGAGAGGATGGTAAGAGAAGAGGATCCCGACAGGAGAGATCCAGGAGCTCCGGAAACCAGGCTTGACTCTGCCATAGCGGAGTCAGCAACACCAAGGACACACACTGCTGTCGAATTTGTAGCAACACCCTGGGAATCATAGCGAATGGAGGAAACGCATACGCTCCCTGCGAAGGCCACACCTGGAGAAAAGCGTCCACCGCCGTGCACGCCGGATCCGGGAGCCAACTGAAGTACCTCTGCGTCTGGTGATTCGTCCTGGAGGCGAATAGATCCAAGGTGAACGGGCCCCTCTGATAATCGAATTCGAGGAAGATGGGTCGCAGGAGTTTCCAGTCGCTGGCATCCCTCCAATGTCTGGAGAACCAGTCCGCCGTCAGATTCGACTCCCCCGGAAGATATTCCGCTTGTAAGGTGATGTTGCATTGCAAACAGAAACTGTAAATCTCCTTCATCACCTCCGATAGTGTTCGAGACCGAGCACCCCCCAAGCGGTTGATGTACTGCACCGCTGAGACATTGTCCATCCGAAGGAGGACGCAGCAGTCCGACAGGTGGTTCGCCAGGCTCCGAATCGCAAATGAACCCGCAATCAATTCCAGGCAATTGATGTGAGATTCTGATTCCTTGTCTGACCACGGGCCCCCCGTGGACCCGGTCGCGCACGTGGCACCCCATCCCCACAGACTCGCATCTGATTCCAGCACAAAATCCGGGGTTGGTCCGAATATCGCCTTGCCGTTCCAGGCGGACATATGCAGGAGCCACCAGCGCAGTTCGGTCTTCACGTCTGGAGACAGGGAGATCATCTGATCGTAAGATGGTCTCCTGCGCAGAAAATGAGCCTTCAGCCGTTGCATGGCCCTGTAATGCAGTGGGCCCGGGTAAATCGCCTGTATCGAGGCCGAGAGGAGACCCACCACGCGAGCCAAACATCCGAAGGGGAATCTGGTCTTGCCGTAAGATCCGTCTTATCTCCTTCCGAATGGTTGTTATCTTTGCCAAGGGCAGACGAAGAACGCATTCTATCGCATCAACCTCGAAACCCAAGAATTCCACCTTCTGGGAAGGTTCCAACACCGATTTTTTAAAATTGACCATGAACCCCAGGTGTTCCAACAAGGAGATCGCAGAGCGCGTCTGATATCTGAGCCTGGAGGGGTCCTCGCAAAAGATCAGCAAGTCGTCCAGATATATTACGCGGCGGACACCCTCCGACCTGAATCGGGCGACCACCGGCTTCAGGAGCATGGTGACGCACCAAGGAGCCGAGCTGAGGCCGAAGGGGAGGCATGTAAATTGGCATGGAATGCCCTTCCATAGGAAGCGAAGGAATCTGCGACAGTCCTCGTCCACCGGGACGGAGAGGTAGGCGTCCTTCAGGTCCAGTCTTGTGAACCAGTCTCCCGGCCGGAGAAGGTCCCGCAGAAGATGAATGCCCTCCATCTTGAAGTGGTTGTAGACCACGAAGGTGTTCAATTCTCGTAAACTGATCACTGGGCGGAACTCCCCGGACTTTTTCTTCACTAGGAAAATCGAGTTGAAGAAACCCCCAAAATCCGGGGCTCTTTGAACAGCGCCTTTGGCGACAGTGCCCGAACTTCCGTATCTATCAAGGACTGTTGTTCTCTTGCGATGATGGGGACCCTTGGGGGTCCAACCTGTGTTGGAGGGGAATGGAAATCTATGACATAACCCCGTACCGTCTGAAGGACCCATACATCTGAAGACACCTCCCGCCACCTGTCTCTGCAGTGAAACAGTCTGCCCGCATGCAAAGTAGGGTGAACGAAAGTGGTAGGAGGTGCACTCACCTGCAGGAAACCTCGCCCGTCCTCTGGCGTGGTATCCGCGACCTCTATCCGCCCTCTGAGCGTAGGGGGTTCTGGAGTGGTATGACGGAAAGAAGGACGGACCACGGGATCTGTGGCAGCCCGAGGACCAGCCGCGGCTGGAGACACGCGACCCCGCTGTCGTCCAGCCCGTCCAAAAACCCGGGATGATTGCGGTCGAAAAATCCAGGGAGGTAAACAGGTTGACGTGCTTCTGTAGCTCCTTAATGAAGGGTTCCTCGAACAATAGGCCCTTAGCCATGGGGCCCAATTCTTTGGAGCCCAGTTCCGATAGTTTGTTGTCCATACGGAACAGAGCTGTCTTCCTGCGCTCAGTGCAGAGGGCCACATTGGCATTGCCTAGCAGGCAAATGGAACGTAGTGCCCAGTCCCGCATGGTGGCCGGATCCAGGTTTGTACCTTCTGTGTAGGCCTCGTCTGCTAAGGCCAACATCCTGCATAGGGGTCCCAGCACGTCCAGCTGCTTATCTTGCGCTGACCGGAGGCTACGCTCCACCCCCTTCTTGGGGTCCCGACCCGAACGGGTCAAATACGTGGCCACAAGGGGTCAAACTCCGGGGTCGCTGCCACTTTGTCCGGCAGGACGGGTCAGGGGCATTCCGCCCTCAGTTTCTTGCGGGCCTCCCCTTCAAGGGGTCTGCGGACCCAGTATTGCACGAACTGTGGACCTGGGGTGTCGGATAGACCGAGGGTCAAACAGGGGTTCTCCCGAAGCATCCAGAAAGGTGTCGTCTCCCGGCACCGCCGAGGGGGCCTCTGTCCCTGGCGCGTCTTCATCCTCCCAGCGCCAACTGGGGCCATCCCCACGGTCCTCGACCCAATCTCCATCTTCATCTGAAGGGGACTGGTCTGCCCGCCGCTCATCCAACACGGCCATAGTAGGGGGGGTTAAGGAGGCCTCCTCCCCTGCGCCCGATATACGACGGTGCCTGGCCGGCGAGGTTGATAACCTCGAACCATGTCGCTTCGCCGGAGCCTTGCCCTTCCGGGAGCGTGGTTCAGGGCCTTCACCCTTCCAATAGCGCATTTGCGCACTTGCCTGCTCTCTTTCCTGAGAGTCTGACTCAGCCGAGTCGTCTGCCAAAAGGGGGGTTTCTCTCGCACCCCTGTCAGTCTGAGGTTGAGGAAGAGCCCTCGCCAGGGCTTTCTCCACAGAGGCGGCCACAGCCGCATTAATCAATGCCTGCAAGTTTTGCTCCTGCGCAGCGGCTTCCATGACGCCTGAGATACGATACGTGATACCTAAGGAGACAGAGAACAGGTATCAGTAGCAGGCAGTAGGGGCAGCACCCCTAGTATGGCAGAGGCAAGTATCAACGCATGCAGGCTCAACAAATCTTGTTCCAGGGTAAGGAGCCGTCAGGTCAATAGCATGCGTAGTATGGCACAGACAGAGCAGGCCAATCATGGGGCACAGACAAAGCAGGCCAATCAAGGGGCACAGACAAAGCAGGCCAATCATAAGGGCACATACAAAGCAGGCCAGTATATGGGCACGGGCAGCACCAGCCCAGTGGTATGTGAGGCAGGAGCGTAGGTCCTTGTGGTAGACGTGCGGGTATATCTTGACATACAGTGCGTGTAGGGCAGAGGTGCAACCGGGTGCAATGACAGCACAGTGATGCTAAGCGGGTCCCATGCAGTGAAATGACTAGAGCCACCTATATCCCAGGGGACATGCAGCAAAATCATGCAAATTTAGTAATTTAGTGAAGAAAAAGTAGAGAAACCCAAACCTGCCCATAGGAACCCAGAAAAACCTGTAGGAATGACCCCCCAAACAGAGGGGGCTGAACAGTAGCCCAACATAAAATAAAAAATAAATTGGGCACTGCGCCCTTAAGGAATAAAGGTGCGTGCGGCCGAGACTGAACAGAGAGCCGCTCACCCCCGCGGCCGGCCACGTGGTCGCAGGGGGGGAAGGACGCCCAGAAGCGGAGGCACCCGCGGCAATAACCCAACACCCTGCTCCGTCCCCACGCCGCTCGGGAAACAGCAACCGGGGACGCGGGCAGGGCAGGAAGGCAAGGATAGGATTCCCGCTCGGTGGACGAAGCTGGCGGGCGGGAATCAGTACCAGAAACACGTGGGACCGCCGGAGTCTTACTCTGCGGTCCTGACGGCGGCACGGGAAGCGGTCGGGAAACCGCTTCTCGGCGACCGCAGAAAGCAAACAAACAAAACCCAAAAGAAGGGAAAAGAAATAAAAGAGAAAGGAAAAAAAAGGGGGCACAAGGATAAACACAGCAATAAGAAACAGAAACACTGATAATCCAAGGCAAGAAAACATTAGAAAATCACCAAATATAAATAATAATAATAGACACACAGCCACCCATAGACAACAGGAGGCAGTGTTACTTTGACCTGTACTGTCTGTGGAGCAGCAAAGAAAGAGGAAATGGTGGCTTAGGAGGAGCCTTATATATTGCCTTATGTTTTTGTCTTTGGTGTTTATCTCTCTATGTTAATGTGCTGCTGTGGAGTTCAAGTAAAGAGAGACTTAAGCAAATATGAAGCCTCCTGTCATGCTATAAAATTCAGATACATGGTATTTGACAGACTACTGTTATCTTCCACTTTTCTTTCTGAATTCAAGTATACTTATGTATGGTCCGCCTGAATTAGCTGTGGATCAGCTTCAGGTTAAAGGTTGTGTGTTTACTAAATCTCTTATTCAAATTATTCTGGTCTGTTTTCATATTGCGCTATTATCGCAGTACTGTATTAAGGCTAGTATGTCAGAGATCACCTTACTTATTTCTCTATGCTTGCTTTTCAGGTTCAAGTTGACTTATATCAACTGCGTTAATTGTTTTATCAAATCTTTATTTAACACTTTCCAGTAAGTAAGGTATAAAGTAAGGGGTTACTCTCAGCGTTAAAGGGAAAGTAAGTTTGTTACTCTGAATAACATATACTCCTCTTTACTATCATTAGGTTTAAACCTCTCTTCCACTATAATAGTGGTGGAAGTCTCAGGTTCTGTGTTGGGTTGTGACCAATTTTCTGACCTAACCAAACGCAAGTGGGTCATAGGTACATTTTGCCTAAACCCCCTCCCCCTAAAGGTTATTATTTAGTGTTACTGCCTTATCTAGCATAGGTGGCCACTAGTAAAATATTCTGGCTTCTTCGCCTTAGTCTCAGTGGTCCCGCAAGGCCAACCCATTTCCTCCACGCTTGAGGATATTCGCACCTCGGGCCAAATTATAGTTAGCCGCCTCGCACGGTCACATAGTGAGGGCCTCAATTGTCACTCCCTTTCTATCTTATGCTTTTAGTTGTCATCGAGAGGCCAACACCCCGCCAAAACTTTTCGGTAGCAACAATTCCCTCGCGCCAATCGATAGAGCCTCTCAAGCCACTTGGCATCTAGCAGGGCCTCACCTGTCACCACACTTGGGAAATTGTTTCGCCATCTGGCATTAGTTAGCCTGCCAGTAACCAAATACGGTACAGTGGCTGATTATGTTTTGACTATTTTCTTTTAGCATGTCCCATCTACCTGAAGACACAGACAATTTGTCTCTACCCAGTTCTCCGGTCAGATCCTTGTCACCTTCACGTAAAGGCGACGTTGGGAGTCCAACTTCTATAAGGTCATGGACCATCCCTCGCATTACTGCAGAACTCCGTAGATGCAGTATTCCTTTTCCTGCCACGGCCAGGAAAGCAGAGCTGTACAAGCTAATGTGGACTAATAACGATAACTCAGGGGCGGGAGAAGGCACAAGTAGTTCAGGCAACTCAGACCTACATGCCATGGTTGCTTCACTAGTAGCATCTATGGGCAAGGTCAACGATAGACTTGATAGGATCGATGCTCGGAGCCCTCCTGTCATGCCTTCCATGCCCTCGGCTACTGTACTCCCCAATGCTTCACTGTTGCAAATGGGTAATTACGTACCTTCCGGTTCTGAAACCCACATTATCAATCCAGTGCACATGGTCCCTGCTAACATTAAGAAAGACCTCTTGGAGGGGAAGGATGTTAATCTTGTTGCTTTACTTATTGCTTCACACAATGTCAATGAGAATCGCACTTATGCTTATGGTGATATTTCGGTGGTGTTAAAAGACAGGGACCCTAGACTAATTAAGAAACTGTCCATAACTGATTTTGTCATAGCATTTGGTATCTATTGTGATGTAATTTGTTCTGCTTACCCGCATAGACGAGAGGAACTCTACCTCTATATGCACACAGGGCCGTCTTTAACGCAGGGCAAACGGGGCAGCTGCCCCGGGCCCAAGACAGCTGCTCCTTTTGCCCTCTGCCCGCAAACTATGGGAGCCCATCGGGTGGCCCATGCACTTAGGGCCACCCGGTGGGCCTGTGTCAGCAGGGGCCCGGTCGGGCGCTGTGGCGCTTTAACAGCGCGACCGGGCCCTTGCTTTTTCGGCAGCACTGGGAGGAAGTGACAGCCGCGCGTCACTTCCTCCCACAGAAACAAGAGCCGCGCGGGAGGAAGGAGCTGTTCCGGAGGGGGCCAGGCCGGGAGAGCTTAACTCCCAGCCACCCCAGCCAGCCCACTGGACCCCAGGGAAGCCACCCTCCAGGAAAAGGTAAGAAACTGGAGGGTGGTTATCAAATTTTGCATGAGTGTCTGTGTGTGTGTGTCTGTGAGTATGTATGTATGTCTGTCTGTCAGTGTGTCAGTATGTCTGTGTGTGTGTGAGTCGGTCAGTGTCTGTGTGGTTCTGTATGTCTGTGTTTGTCAATATGTCTGTCAGTGTCTGTGTGTAGGTGTGTTTCCGTATGTCCATCTGTCTGTGTGTATATGTGCCAGTATGTCTGTCAGTGTGTCAGTATGTCTGTGTGTGTGTGAGTCGGTCAGTGTCTGTGTGGTTCTGTATGTCTGTGTTTGTCAATATGTCTGTCAGTGTCTGTGTGTATGTGTGTTTCAGTATGTCCGTCTGTCTGTGTGTATATGTGCCAGTATGTCTGTCAGTGTGTCAGTATGTCTGTGTGTGTGTGAGTCTGTCCGTGTATGTGTGGTTCTGTATGTTTGTGTTTGTCAATATGTCTGTCAGTGTCTGTGTGTATGTGTGTTTCTGTATGTCCGTCTGTCTGTGTGTATATGTGCCAGTATGTCTGTCAGTGTGTCAGTATGTCTGTGTGTGTGTGAATCTGTCAGTGTATGTGTGGTTCTGTATGTCTGTGTTTGTCAATATGTCTGTCAGTGTATGTGTGTATGTGTGTTTCAGTATGTCCGTCTGTCTGTGTGCCATAATGTCTGTATGTCTGTCAGTGTGTCAGTATGTCTATGTGTGAGTCTGTCAGTGTCCATGTGGTTCTGTATGTCTGTGTATGTGTGTTTCAGTATGGCTGTCTGTGTGTGTCTCTGTGTCAGTACGTCTGTCAGAATGTGCCTCTGTATCTGTATGTTGTCCGTTTGTGTTTGTGTGTGTATCTATATATAGTCAGTGTGTATCTGTATGTGTCCGTGTTTGTATATGTATATCTGCATGTGTGTCAGGTTGTGTATCTGTGTGTCTGTATGTGTGTCAGTGTGTGTGTCGGTGTATCTATATGTAGTCAGTGTGTGTACCTTTTGTATCTGCATGTATCAGTGTTTGTATCTGTGTATCTGCATGTTTGTCAGGTTGTGTATCTGTGTTTGTGTCTATCTGTGTGTCAGTGTTCTATATGTAGTCTGTGTGTATCTGTATGTTCTTGTGTGTATCTATATGCGGTCAGTGTGTATCTGCATGTGTGTCAGGTTTTGTATTTGTGTGTATCTATTTGTAGTCAGGGGGCCCAAGTTAATGCTTGCCCAGGGTCCAATCAGAATTAAAGACGGCCCTGTATGTCTGTCAGTGTGTCAGTATGTCTGTGTGTGTGTGAGTCTGTCAGTGTATGTGTGGTTCTGTATGTCTCTGTTTGTCAATATGTCTGTCAGTGTCTGTGTGTATGTGTGTTTCAGTATGTCCGTCTGTGTGTATATGTGCCAGTATGTCTGTCAGTGTGTCTGTGTGTGAGTCTGTCAGTGTATGTGTGGTTCTGTATGTCTGTGTTTGTCAATATGTCTGTCAGTGTCTGTGTGTATGTGTGTTTCAGTATGTCCGTCTGTGTGTATATGTGCCAGTATGTCTGTCGGTGTGTCTGTGTGTGTGAGTCTGTCAGTGTATGTGTGGTTCTGTATGTCTGTGTTTGTCAATATGTCTGTTAGTGTCTGTGTGTATGTGTGTTTCAGTATGTCCGTCTGTCTGTGTGCCATAATGTCTGTATGTCTGTCAGTGTGTCAGTGTGTCTATGTGTGAGTCTGTCAGTGTCCATGTGGTTCTGTATGTCTGTGTATGTGTGTTTCAGTATGGCTGTCTGTGTGTGTCTCTGTGTCAGTACGTCTGTCAGAATGTGCCTTTGTATCTGTATGTTGTCCGTTTGTGTTTGTGTGTGTATCTATATATAGTCAGTGTGTATCTGTATGTGTCCGTGTTTGTATATGTATATCTGCATGTGTGTCAGGTTGTGTATCTGTGTGTCTGTATGTGTGTCAGTGTGTGTGTCGGTGTATCTATATTTAGTCAGTGTGTGTACCTTTGTATCTGCATGTATCAGTGTTTGTATCTGTGTATCTGCATGTTTGTCAGGTTGTGTATCTGTGTTTGTGTCTATCTGTGTGTCAGTGTTCTATATGTAGTCTGTGTGTATCTGTATGTTCTTGTGTGTATCTATATGCGGTCAGTGCGTATCTGCATGTGTGTCAGGTTTTGTATTTGTGTGTATCTATTTGTAGTCAGGGGGCCCAAGTTAATGCTTGCCCAGGGTCCAATCAGAATTAAAGACGGCCCTGTATGCACAAGCTGGTGGACTTGGGAAATAAATACAGTGGGTCATCCTTTTATGACTACCAGCGGTCCTCTTCGGCAAGGGCGTCTGTAATTTTGGCTTAGTATAACGTTAAAACTGACTGGAGCCTGAGCTATTTTGCAGACATTTTGCTGGTCTCAAGACACGGGCTTGTGCTATTTGTGCTTCCACATCACATTCCTGGGACTATTGTCCCATCATGCCAGAGTCCAAACCTGGGACTTTCCATGAGCCACAGACTAGGATGGACAGATCAGGCAAGGACAAACTCAGTCGTCCTATTGTTTACCTGGTAAAGTCGCAGGTGTGTAACAACTTTAATGTAGGTACATGTGGTTATAGTGCCTGCAGATTGTTACACGTGTGTTCACATTGTTTTAGGGCTCATGCCAAGTCCATGTGTCCTAATAAAAGTCATGCTAAACCATTTTTGACATCCGTAAACATTGGTTCTTTGGCTCACGCATTAGCTTCTTACCCATCTAAACACCTAGTGGATTTCTTGATTGATGGTTTCACGGAGGGATTTCATACGGGTTTGGTACATGTCCCTGCTGACATTTACGAATGCAACAATTTGCAATCAGCATTTTCTGACGTGGAAATGGTTGATGCTCTTTTACAAAGAGAATTGGACGATGGGTTCTTGTTGGGACCTTTTCAGGAGCCCCCATTTTCCAATTGGAGAACCAAACCTATAGGATTACTCATCGGGAAATCCTCAGGGAAACAGACTCATTTTAGACCTATCCGCACCTCACTCCTTTGCTATACCTAGCCTTAATTCTCTAATTCAATCCGAGGAATTTTCACTCCAGCACGCCACTATAGACAATGCTATACACACCATTATTACAGCTTGTTAATGCTTTCAAATTACTATCCATACGCCTGTCACTATGGCATCTGCATGGTATGAAATGGAAAGGTTTCTATTATTTTTTCACAAGGCTCACGTCCGGGTCAAAAAGCAGCCCAAAAATATTTGATACCTTTGCCGAAACCTTATGTTGGCTACTGTTAAACAATTGCAGATGCCAGGCGGTAATACATTATCTAGACGACTTTCTGTTCATGGAGAATAATTCCTCTCCCCCTAGTGATCTGACGAAGGCCAGCTCGTTTTTTCATTCTTTAGTTAATTTCTTGGGTGTCCTGCTCGATTCAGTAAGCATGGAAGCGAGCCCCCCCTCAGGCAAAATTGACAGTATCCTACGAACCATCAACAACTTTTTGGTAAATAGGACATGCAATTGGAAGGAATTGCAATCTTTGTTGGGCTCATTATATTTTGCAATCATCCCGCAAGGGACTCCTTTGCCTCCGCCCTCTCGTACCAAATGACGTTACTTGTATCTGCCTGGATTCACAGGCTACTGCTGATTTGTTAATGTGGCGCAAATTCTTGTTGCAATGGAATGGCAGAAGTATGTTCTTGCCTCAATTGTCTGTCCATTCTCCTGTCATTTGGACAGATGTGGCAGCATCAACAGGTTTTTCTGCCATATTTGGAAATGAGTGGCTTTGGGATGGTTGGCTAGAGGAGGTTCAGCACATCGAAGGGTTCTCACGCACCTCAGCCTTATTCGACATATACCCTATAGTTGCAGCAGCCGTGGTGTGGGGTCAGTCTTGGGTAATTAGCTCGGTACGCTCTTTTTCCGACAACCTAGCTACCTGCCACATTGTAAACAAAGGATGTTCCGAGTCTCTGACGATAATGAGATTCATGAGAAGACTGACCTGACTGGCTGCCTGTAATCACTTTTATTTGGTGTGTTGGTCATGTACCAGGGATCTTTAATACTGCAGCTGACAAATTGTTTCGCTTTGAATTCCAGGCCTTCAGAGACACGTTAACCAGGGCCTCCCCAACAGCCACTGCAGCACCATGTGTTGTCAGGATCTGGTAATGGACTAAAAGAATTGTCAAGGCATAGTCTCACCTTGGCTAGTTTAGCCCTGTCCGAAAACACTAAACGGTCCTACAATAGAGCCTTCAAACTATGTAAGAGGTTTATGTTAGAACATAACTTGGTTCAGTTTTTTTACCATTTCCACGCTGGTAGCTTTTGCTTCATTTTGTCATCTAAAACTCAAACTGTCACACAACACCATCAAATAATATTTAACCAGCATCCAACACCACATGTATACCTTATACCCAGATAACCCTAGTTTTGTTATCATCTTACCCCATTAAAAACATTCTCAAAGGCATACAGACAACCAGTACCACTCCTCCGACCACAAGATTACCAGTACATAAACAGTTTTTAATCCCTTAAGGACCAAACTTATGGAATAAAAGGGAATGTCATGTGTCCTTAAGGGGATAAGGACATGTCTGACTTGTTGGAGACTGCCCCATTTGGACACACTACAAATCTGATAATCAAAACACCCATTTACTAGGCATATTAAGGTTTTCATAGACCTTGCGAGTTTACCATACATGGTAACAAATACGCACAAGACTGCCTCAAACGGTCCTATCTCATTAAACGACAAGATCACTATATCTTGTCACTACCCGTTACGAAAACAAGTCAGCTGGGCAAAGTAGTGCATATAACATATTATCCTACTGCAAACTAATGGTGCCGGTAAAAGTACTAGATACATATCTTCAATCATTACCGTCTCAGTCTGACATCCCGCTGCTAGTCCTACAAAAAGCTGTCTTAACAACAGCTAAATTCATGCAATACGTCCGCATATTACTAACCAGACTAGGTCTGAACTCTAGCAAGTTTTCTAGGCATTCCTTTCGGATAGGGGCAGCCTCTGGTCAAAATATTCCAGTGCTTTTAATTGTCTTTGGGTCGCTGGAAGTCATCAGTGTTTGCTTTGTATATACCTCCTCAACCTGTGTTCGAAATGAGGTCTGCCTTTGTTAAACTGTCATCTTGAGGTATTTTCTTTGCACTATGTTTCATCTATGTAATAAATATTTTCTTTGGCAAGAATTTTGCTAATTTTGCCCTCTTTATTACAGGCCTACCGCATACGTCGGTTTCGGCACACTTCGACTTGTTCAAATCTATAATTTACACGATGCTATACATATGTTTACGTTACAAGAATAGCACCAAATACATATATATATATATATATATATTACCCACACTTATTATATATCATTTTGTTCAGGGGAAACAGGGCTTTAATTTCTGCTGAACTATTCATATATGAAACATAACTTATTATGAATAAAATAAAAAAACTAAACTGTGAAATTAAAAGAAATTTGTAGTTCCGCCTGACATTTTAGCTGTAAATGTCATGATACTGTTCGCTTTTACTGCAATAAAATGCATATTTGTATTCAGCAATGTCTCACGAGTAAAACAGAACCCCCCAGATTTTATGGTGTTTTGGAAAGTTACAGGGTCAAATATAGCACATTCCATTTTGCATTTTTGTTTCACATTAAAACTTGCCAGATTAGTAATGTTACCTTTGAGACCATGTGGTAGCCCAGGATTGAGAATTACCCCCATGATGGCACACCATTTGCAAAAGTACACAACCCAAGGTATTGCAACTGGGGTATGTCCAGTCTTTTTTTATTAGCCACTTAGTCGCAAACACTGGCCAAAGTTTGCGTTCATGCTTGGTTTTTGTGTGAAAAAAGCAAAAAAAAAACAAATATTTGGCCAGTGCTTGTGACTAAGTGGCTACTAAAAATGACTGGACATACCCCATTTGCAATACCTTGTGTTGTCTACTTTTGCAAATGATATGCCATCATGGGGGTAATTCTGCAGTTTGTGTGTGAAAAATACAAAAACTTAACTTTTACTGAAAATATCATCAGTGTAATACAATTTATCATTTTGAAACACTAATATATGTGTTCAGCAAAGTCTCCCGAGTAAAGCAGTACCCCCCATGTACAGGTTTTATGGTGTCTTGTAAAGTTTACAGGGTTAAATATAGTGCTTGCAAATTAAATTCTCTGCACTTTCTGCCTGGGTTGTCAGGCATGTCAATCAAATTTTAATTAATTAAATTACATAATTATGTTAAAAGACTACTTGAATATACCTGTAGAATTTTAATATATATATATCTATATATAAATATATAGATATATATATATTGTATTTTATATATAAACTGTCATTCTAAGTGTATTTTGTGATATATATATATATATATTATATATATATTTGTGTTCGGGGCATTCTCATATGATATGGAATACGCTGGTGAAGAGAAATAAATAAAAGGAAATAGTCGGTTGAGGTGTGCCGAAACCGATGTATGCTGTAGGCCGGTAAATAAAGTGGGCAAAAAGAGATAAATCAAAGAAAACATTTATTCAGAAAACATTGTACATTATTATATATTAAGTAGACATCTTAATGAAAGCCCTCCTAATCTCTTGGACTGGGTGTGGGATGTAAGTGGCATAAGCCGAGGACTTCCAGCGACCCAGTGTCTTAATCACGTGTGCTGGAATGTCTTGGCTAGAGGCCGTGGAGGCCGCCCCGATTCTGAAGGAGTGCCCTGAGTAGTTGCTAGGATTTAGACCAAGTCTGGTGATAAGCATACGGACATAAAGCATGAATTTTGCCGTGGTAAGAATTGCATCGTGTAGTAATAGTAGTGGTTTTGTGGTGCGTGTTGGTATTGTGGCTAAGAAAGCGTCCAGTACTTTCACCGGACACCAATTGTTCCCTGTGGGGTAGTAGGTTATGTGAACTGGTTCCCCCATCTGACTTGTTTTGGTCTCAGGTAGGGTCAGGATGTAGTAGTCTATGTGTTTCATGAGGTAAGAGGTGAGGAGGCACGCTTGGCTATGGTGCTGGCCACTAATGGTGAATTCTCTTGGTCTAAGAAACCCATAAAAAGATAAATGGCGGCTTTAATGACCGCATTCGTATGGGGTACAAATGGTGCCTGGTCGAGTAGGTCGGACAAGGATTTGAACATTTTAATGTCAATGGCCAGTCTCTTGAGTGTTGCAGGGCCGTCCGCTTTCGCTATGCCTTTCAGTAGTGTTCGGATCGGGGAAGAAGTTAAGAACCCTTTGTGGTTAGGGAAGGAGCAATACATATGGTGTTGTATCCCCGTAAAGTACAGCTTAATAGTATTATGTGAGAATTTAAATTTAAGGTGGCAAAAAGATGCAAAAGCTATCAGTGAAGAAACCTCAAACCAGTTGGCTAGGTGATGGTCAGACATGAATTGTTTGTACAAGTGAAAAGCTCTGTGACACGCGTGTTGAGTGTTGGTGGATAAGGCTAACTTGGTGAGAACGTGGCTGTGCTGAAGTAGTTCATCTACTCCATGATAAGGTCTTGGAAAGTTGGAGCTGGGGTTACCACATGAGCTGCCAAGGGTAGGGACAGTCTGAAAGCCTGAAATTGAAAGCGAGATAGTTGGTCAGCTGCCGTGTTGTATATGCCGGAAACATGGGAGCATACAATGTGGAACTGATGGGTAGCTGCCAGCCATGTCAGTTTCCTAAGGAAACTCATAATCGCCAAGGAGGAAGAGCGACCCTTATTGATAATGTGGCATATTGCCAGGTTGTCAGAAAAGCAGCGTACGGACTGTCCTTTCCACAATCTACACCAAGTGACAGCTGCAGCAACTATCGGGTATACTTCAAATAGGGCTGAGTTAGTGTGAAACCCCTCAATGCCCTGTGTTTCTGTTGGCCAGGTCCCCCAGAGCCATTCTGTGCCGAAAATGGCCGCATATCCCGCGGATGATGCCGCGTCTGTCCAAATGACAGGTGACTGTGAATCAATCTGCGGGAGGAACATGCTCCTCCCATTCCAGTCTGAGAGGAATGTGTACCACATCTGGAGGTCAGCGGTCACAGGACAGTCCAAGGATATGCGGACATAGTCGTTGGAGAAGGTAGGGAACAGGGCGAGGAGCCTAGAAATAAAAGCCCTGCCCTGGGGGATTATGCGCAAGGCGAAATTTAGTGAACCCAAAAGTGATTGTGATTCGAAGACCCCCTGTGCATGTAGTGACTAATATCGTGTAGGATGTGAATGATCTTTCTTCTAGGGAGGCTGGCCATTATTGTTGATGAATGCAGCAAAATACCAAGAAAGTTTATGATTGTGTCTGGTCCTTCGGTTTTAGTGGGTACCACGGGGACACCAAGGGAGGTGAATAGCTTGACTACTTTGTCTAGACTACGTGGGGGGTTGGAATTAGATTTGATGAAATGAAAATCATCTAAGTAATGTATCACATTAGGGCACCTGCAGGTATTAAGGAGGAGCCAACACAAAGCTTCTGCGAACGTGTCAAAAATCCTCGGACTACTCTTGGCCCCAAAGGTGAGCTTTGTAAAAAAGTAGTAGGCGTCTTGCCACTTAATGCCATGCAGGTGCCACAAAGAGGGGTGTATAGGTAACAATTTAAAAGCACTCACTATATCCGTCTTGCTAAGCCAAGCCCCCAACCCTGCCGATCTGATAGCCGCAATAGCGTCATCAATAGTGGATTATTGTAGGGAAAATTCCTCAGATGGAATCAATGAGTTTAGGCTGGGGATGGCTGAAGAGTGGGGTGCGGATAGGTCAATG
>OW240922.1:50370952-50380952 GCA_933207985.1 Pelobates cultripes | reverse complement strand
ACTGTCTGCAGGCATATCCACAGCCAGCTATAGAGGGCTGCCTGAGTTGTCCGGCAGTCCTCCCAAAGAGCATTGCAGCGGAGGTAAGTAGCTGGGGGCTTAAGCCGTTACGGCGTTCTATGCCGCCGCAACGGCCTTAAAGCTCATTATAATGGGGATGGCATAGAATGCCGTAGCAGCGTTAAGGGGTTCAATAAAACTACTACAATCTGTAAGATTAGACATAATTGTTTAGTGAATAAGCGAGTGCTCTGGATTGTGTATTTTATATAATATATATATTTGTGTTAGGGGCACATAGCCGTATAAGGAGTAAGATTCCAGTATAAGCATAGGATAGTATAAAGAGCAAGTCGGTTGTGGTGTGCCAGGACCGATGATACGGTAGGCCTGTGAATAAAGAGGGCCCACCAAGGGGTAAGAAAAGAGAAAAAGAAAATGAAAGTGTTGAAAATGTGGAGTGGTGGGAGGGTCATTCAAACGCTGACCTCGAACGGTATGGAGCCAGGTAAGGGTTGTTCCTTATATAGTTTAAGATGGCAAAAAGAAGCAAAACCCAGGATAGCTGTCATAACAAAAGGTTGGGATATGTCGTGTTCCAAACAAAATGAAGGCTCCGTTGTACGTCCTACAAGTATTGGATGAAAGTGCTAACTGGGATAGTTCCCTGCTATGTTGCATGAGTATGTCTAATCCATGATTAGATGATGGAACGAAGGAGTGGCTGTGGCTGCTTGAGCGGCTGTAGGAAGCGCTTGATGAAATGCCTGAAATTTAAATAGCGACAAATTGTCAAAAGCTATGTTACAAATGCCTGGTACACGAAAGCAAACCAAAGGAATTATGACATGCGGCCAACAAAGTGAGATTCACTGAGAAATCTCATGATCGTTAGAGATGATTAGCGGCCCTTGTTGATGATATGACATGCGGCTTGGTTGTCTAAGTAGCAACGGACTGATGACCCTGACCATAAATGACCCCATGCCACAGCAGCTGCCACAATAGGGTAGATCTCAAAAAGAGCTGAGGTAGTGGAGAAACCTTCCAAATCCTGGACTTCTACAGACCAACTACCCCAAAGCCATTCGTTCCCAAAGATTGCTGCGAAACCCGTGGTAGACGCCGCGTCTGACTGTATGGTTGGTGAAGTGTCAGACAATCCTGGGAGGAACAAGCTTTTACCATTCCATGTGGTTAAAAATTCTTCCACATGTGTAGGTCTGCCGTGGCTTGGATATCTAGGGACAGCCTATGATCGTCATGTTGTAAGTGTGGAAAAAAGGCAAAGAAGTCTGGATATGAAAGCCCAACCTTGTGGTATGATGCGCATGGCAAAATTTAAGGAACCTAGAAGAGACTGTAGTTCTTGCGGTTGCAATTACCAAGCATGAGGTAGTGATTTATGTTGATGAGAATGTTCCTTATTTTGTCTTGTGGTAAACTTGCTTGCATGGATGCCGAGTCAAGTTGTATGCCTAGGAATGTGATGATAGTGTCTGGGCCTTCAGTTCTTAGGGGATACTGGGACGCCAAAGTGGTCGAACAGACTAAATGCTTCCTTGAGGTTTCTGGGGGGAAAAGTATTCTCTTCGACCAACAAGAAGTCATCTAGATAATGTATGGCTGTGGGCATCTGGATATGTTTAGTAACAGCCAGCAAAAAGTTTCAGCAAATGTGTCAAAGATTTTGGGGCTACTCTTTGACCCAAAAGTTAAGTGGGAGAAGAAATAATACTTGTCTGCCCATTTAATGTCATGTAAGTGCCAGAGTGTAGGGTGGATTGGTAGCAGCTTGAAAGCATTGATATCAGTCTTACATAACCAAGCTCCCACCCCTGCTTGAGTGATAGCTGTTATGGCATGATCAATGGTGGCGTATTGTAGGGAAAACTCCTTGGAGGGGATGAGGGAGTTGAGACTTTGAGGGAAGATTTCCCTGTGACAATCCCAAAGGGGTTTGTGCGCCATGGTGGTGATATGAAAGGCCCAAATAGAAACCCCTCTGCCAGTTCAGGGGCTATGAGTGTGTTTACAGCCGTAGGATTCTGCTGTGCTGACTGCAAGTTAGGGCACTCTAGATTCCCTGAAGGCATATGTATGATACCTGTATGGAAACCCTCTTAAAATCCAGAGATTAGGAAATCTACTAAATGTTTGGAAGGGTGATGAGTCAGTAGTGCTGAAAAGCATGAATGTTTACAGACGTTAAGTACGGTTTTGGGTACATTTTATTGGGACACATGGTTTTAGCATGTGCCCTGAAATATTTAGAACATATATGCAACAGTCTGTATGCACTGTAACTACATGTGCCCACATTAAAGTTGTTGCAAATCTGTGTTTTGCTGAAAAATATTATGGGACGACCCAATTTGTCTCTGGTAGTTCTCTCTGTTCTAAGTGTCTGCAGAAAATCTATGTATCCAGCTTGCCCCAGTTGGTTCTGTTACCGAATTGGGAGAGAGCGCCAGACACTTTGGCAGAAAAAGACCTATGGTAGTCATAAAATACTGTACCACCATATTTGTTTCCTAGGTCTACCAGCTTGTGCATTCACAGGTCAAATTATTCCCTTCTGTTAGGGTACACTGCACAAATCACATCTCTATATATACACCAAATGCCAAAACAAACTCAGGGATGGTCAGTTTCCTGTTCAAGCTAGAGTCACTGGATCTGACCACCACAGATACATCCTCATAAGCCTATGATTTGTTTTCGACAATATCCTGGGAGGCAATAAGCAGCGATGCTAAGTTGACATCTTTACCTTCCAGGATATCTTCTTAATGTGCACTGGGATCATATGTGCAGGATTAACGTCCTGAGTGTCGGAAGAATTGATTGAACCAGCTAACTAAGTTTCGGTTGATGCTGGTTGTACTATAGCAGAAGGCCCAGCCTTTTGAGGGCTGTGGTAACCGACTCGAGATTTCCCAGTCTGTCATTTACTTTGCTCATGGAATTCATGAGTGATGCTAGCATAGCATGTATGTCACTTGAATTGGTGTTGCTGGTGCCTTCACCCGCCTCTATGTTATCCGTTGATGTATGGAGCAGCTTAAATAGTTTTGCTTTCCTTGTTGTGGCTGGGTAGGGGATTTGTTGCCTCCTTAGCTCGGTGGTAATGCGTGGGATTGTCTAGGATCTGATTGATGCTGGACTAGCAACATCTCCTCTACGTGAAAGTGTGTCGAATCTAGCCGGAGTGCTAGGAAGAGAACTCCTCGCCACCTTCTTGAGACATACTTAAATAACAATGAAAATAGCCATTATTATTTGAACAGGGGTCTTGTACAATTAAAGCTTGGTTTTGGTGACTGGTGAGGCCCTGCTAGTTGCCAAGTGGCTTGAGAGGCTCTATCTATGCGTTGGTGCGAGGGGATTTTTGTGGCCACCAAACGTAGTGGCGGGATGTTGGCCTCTCGGTGACTGTAACCATAAAAATTGGAAAAGGAGTCACAGATGAGGCCCTCTCTATGTTACTATGCGAGGCGGCTAGCTCACGAGTGGCCCGATGGGTGTATGCAGTGGTGTATCCTGTTTGTACTGCCTTAGGCAGGACAAAACTCAAGCGCCCCCCGTGCCCCCACCACCCAACCCTTCTCCCCCGCCCCACCTTCTAAATACACACACACACACAGTCAGACACACACAAACACACAGTCAGACACACACACAGTCAGACACAAACACACACACACAAACACACAGTCAGACACAAACACACACACACACAGTCAGACACAAACACACACACAGTCAGACACAAACACACACAGTCAGACACAAACACCGTCAGGGCATACACGGAGCCTGAAGCACAGTCGAACACAAACACACACACAGTCAGACACAAACACGCATACACACACAGTCAGACACAAACACACTGGCTGATGAACGCACGGGCACAATACACACAGTCATTTTAAACACGCGGTCGTGGGGCATGACGCACTGTGGGCGCGTCGACACCGACAACTTTTTGTAATCCCCAACCTCCGCACCTTTGGGGTGCTGGGGGGGGTCTCTCTCTCCCTGGTGGTCCAGTGGCTGCTGGGCGGCGCTGGCTGCAGGGCAGGCGGCTGGCGAGTGAGCACTTCCTGTGAGCGGTCTTCTCAGCTCCCTCGCGCGCCGAAGAGTGAGGCTGGGAGCCGGAATATGACGTCATCTTCTGGCTCCCAGCCTCACTCTGCGGCACGCGAGGAAGCTGAGCAGTCAGCTCAGAGGAAGTGCTCCCTCGTCAGTCGCCTGCCCAGCAGCCAGCGCCGCCCAGCCCGACCAACATGTCTGTTAGCCGCGAGGCTAACTAGGCATTTGCCCTGGGCATTTGGGGGCCGCGTTTTTTGCCGCCCCCTGAAAAATGCCGCCCAAGGCAAATGCCTAGTTTGCCTCGCGGCTAATACGCCCCTGGGTGTATGCCTCCGAATGTGAGGCAGGGTGTTGGCCTCGCGGGACCACTAACGGAAAAGCATAAGAAAAAAGGACAATACCTATTGGACCCTAACATCCCTAATTGCCATTATGCTATTATCTATTCCAGGGAACATAGGATATGTCTATACCAGGTGAGCATGTGTACCTACCTGGTAGTATGGTTTTGAATTTGAAAATCCGTATAGGTTTTAGCAGTACCTGTAACCTAAATGGATAAAACCACGTATGGAATAATGGATATGGCATATACCAAGCTTATCCGAATATGTGCAGTATGTACAAGATAAAAAGCAAAGTACCGTAACCTGTAAAAACTACTTAAACACCGTATGCAATATTGGTTATGAACATGTACCAATCTTAACCTATCATGTGCAGCATGTACAAGTGATAGAGGAAAGTGCTCTGTCAAAATGCTTGTATACTGTATGTCCCCCCTCTTGGGAGACTGTATTATTATTGTAAGCCGAGTGCTCTCTGTATATGTGTTCATATAATTAATTAAGTACAGGTTATATATTAGTGAAAATGTGACTATTTACTGTTAAAACAATATATATGTAATTTACACAAGCTGGTAGAAAATTCCTTATGTTTCACTGAGGGTTAATCCAGCCTCTAGTGGCTGTCTCATTGACAGCCACTAGAGGAGCTTCCGCGATTCTCACTGTGAAAATCACAGTGAGAAGACTCTGAATGTCCATAGGAAAGCATTGAGTAATGCTTTCCTATGGGCGGTTTGAATGTGCATGCGGCTCTTGCCACGCATGCGCATTTGGAGCTGAGAGGCGGATCGGGCGGAGAGATCCCCAGCGTCAAGGGAGTCACAATCACTAACAGACGCACACAAACTAACACACTCAGTAACAGACACACAGTAACACACTCACAGACACACTCTAACACACACTAACACACACTAACACTAACACACACTAACACACACTAACACACACACACTCTCACACACACAGACTCACACACTCTAAACACACACTCACATACATGTTTAAAAAAAAAAAAAAAATGTAATCCCCCAGCCTCCCTACCTTTGGGAGTGCTGAGGGGACTCCCTGGGGTCCAGTGGTGTCACCCGGCTGGCAGGCTGGCGGGTGCGCAAAGGAGCACTGTCCCCCGAGTGCTACCTGTTCAGCTCCCTTGCGCGCCGCAAGATGATGGCGCCTGCCAGCCTGCCCGCCGGGTGACACCAGGGCCAGCCTCAGGGGGCCCTGAGGTGGCCAGCTGCTGGGCCCCCCTGGAGTAGAGGCTGGCCACACTGGCATACATAACGGTTCGCAGGGCGGCCGGACCCGGTCGCAGCCGCGACCCCTGCGACCCCAGTATGTACACCACTGGGTAAGTCTCTACATTTACCTGTCACAGCACTCTGGTTAACTTGAAATCCACCAATCAGAGTGCTCTGTGTCATTTTACACAGTGTGGGAAAGTTCATTGGAATTTTTCCACGCTGTGTAATTTGACTCATAACTCTATGATAGAGAGCCGGGGGGGGGGGACAGTAGGTCCCCCCCTCATTGTTATGTAGGGCCCCCCACCCGCCGCGCAGGAATGGGGGCTGGGGGGAGGACAGTAAGTCCCCCCTCATTGTTATGTAGGGCCCCCACCTGCCGCACAGGGGTGGGGGCTGGGGGGGAGGACAATAGGTCCCCCCCTCATTCTTATTTAGGATCCCCACCCACCGCGCAGGGGTGGGGGCCGGGGGGTGAGGAGTAGGTCCCCCCATTGTTATTTAGGGCCCCCACCCACCGCGCAGGGGTGGGGTCCGGGGGAGGACAGTAGGTCCCCCCATTGTTATTTAGGGTTTCCACCCGCCGCTCATGGGTGGGAGCCGGGGGGGGAGAACAATAGGTCCCCCCTTATTTTACTTTGGTGCCTCCACACGCCATTCAGGGGTGGGAGGCAATAGGTTTTTTTACACTGGCTGCTCACTGTTTTCTAGACACGCCCCTACTCGCGGTATAGTGAGTAGGGTTTGAATTTATTAATACTAAGTAATCTTAGGTCTTTCAGCCTTTTGGTAGATAGCTCCCTAATATTGTGGGAATTAGGGGGTTATCTGCTAAGCGGCAGCTTATTTTATGTTTTAAGTTATTTCCCTATCTACATTTGTTTGCAGGGCGCTTGTCCTACTCTTACCCCCATTTTACTTCCTTTTGCAGCCCTTCCTTTAGAGGCATTTTAGTGCCCAAAAGTCCGGGTCCCCATTGACTTCAGATTTCTGTTACAGGTTACAACCATACCATACAGAACTAATTGAACTCATATGAATTCAGGTAAGTTTTTAGCCACGATGGCTCCCTCGCAACATAGACTTTTTTTAATGAGTAGGTCTTACTGGCTTATAGGGATCTAGGTAACCAATAGATGTTAAGTTTCTGGCATCTCTGCCTCAGAGTTAGTAGTCCTGCGAGGCCAACACCCATCCTCCACGCATGAGGTATTACGCCCCATGGGCAAAAACATAGTTATCCGCCTTGCACAGTGGCATGAAGAGGGTCTTACTTGTTACACCCAATCTATCTCATGATTTAAATGTCACGAGATGCCATCACCCCGCCACAACGTTCGGTGGCCACAAATCCCCTCGCGCCAAAGCAGAGATACAGCCTCTCAAGCCACTTGGCAACTAACAGGGCCTCACCTGTCACCAACCTAGTGAATTGCTTCGCCACTGGGCACTAGCTGACCAGCCAGTAAAACTATCCTGATCCAAGATAATTATTAATTTATTGCAGTATGTCTTAGATCTCTGTAAGAAGGTGATGACATGTCAAGCCCCAGACTGATCCACTACACCTACATGAAAAGGTGACACCTATCAGGTTCTATTAGGTCATGGACCATACAGCTGAGCTACGCAGATGCAACGTTCCTTTCCCAGCAACGGCCGGGAAAGCAGAACTGTTCAGGCTCATGCGTACCAATACGGAAAATACTGATGCTGGAGAAGGCACGAGTTGCTGGAGCGACACAAACCTCCATGCAATGTTCTCAGCACTTGTGTCGTCTAAGCACTGGCGGATCCAGAGTCTCATCTCGGGAGGGGCATTCATAGATTATTTAAAGAAACAATCAAGGCACAGTAACCACTACAGCTCTCTGTAGTTGTTATGGTGCCAGGAGTGCCGTGGCGCCCTCCCAGAGTAAATAGTCAAACGGTTTAAAAACTTAGAACACTCCTTTCCCCACAAGGTATCCCCACAAATTACATATCCCCTGATAGCCCCGATCTGGGGGACAAACATATCCAAATTTTACCCAGATCGGTTCAGGGGTACTGAAAAAGTGTGGAGGGTCCCTTTTACTGACCACACACGCAGCTCCTGCCCAAAACAGTTCCATGAATTCAGCGTGTGCGGTCGGTCAATTCACAAAACTGAAAAAAACGAATAAAAGTCTCGAATGGATTCCCCTGGCTCATAGTAGCGATTGCTCCCCTTGTCTGTTCGCACAGAACTACCGAATGAGGCTTTCCTGGCTGTTCGGGAAATATGAGAAGCTGGCGTTTGGTAGTTTCCAGCGGTAGTTCGTGAGGTTGAGTGTCCAATTTTAGTTCCAGACACTCGACGACCAAGTCCCGCTGGCTCTCCTCATGCGCACAAGATGGCTGCTGTTTTCTTTTCCAAGTGGCGTTCGTTTATACGAACAGCGGCCGCCCAGGGAGCACTTAATAGCTAGTTGTCTTTGAAGTAAATGAGCCAGGAGGGTGGTCGACGTTCGGTAGTTTCAAACTACCGAACCAATCCATTCAATATACAAGCATTCACATGTAAAATACCGAGTAAAAAGGGAGAAAATAACAGGTAAAAGTCTATTTTCTTCACACTTGGGGTCTGCCAGGATAGGGGCTGTAGTAGGGGATAGAGCCTCTAGTAGTGTGTGTGAGAGTAGGCAGTGTGTGTGTGTGTGTATGGGAGGTACTGAGTGTGTGAAGGATGCAGGGTGGTATGGGAGACAGTGTGTGAGGGGTGCAGAGTGTGTGTGTGTGTGTGTGTACGGGAGGCAGTGCATGTGGGCAAGTGTGTGTATAGGGGTGCAGTGGGAGCACTGTGTGTAGGAGGGGCAGTGTGTGTTTGTTTGAGGGGTGTAGTGTGTGCGTGGGACTGCAGTGTGTAAATGTGGGGTGCAGTGGAAGCACTGTGTGTATGAAGGTGTAGTGGTGGCAGTGTGTGTATGGGAGTGCAGTTGGGGAAGTGTGTGTATGTGTCACATACTCATCCGTGGTTAATGACATTTACTGTCCACACAGGAAAAGTTGTGCCGAGCAGCAACCTAATCCACAGAAGGGTTAATGCTGAGCAGTAATTGTGCAAATGAAACCTGGTGTCATGTATTCATCCACTTAGAGAAAAGTGATTAATGACATTTACTGTCCACACAGGAAAAGTTGTGCCGAGCAGCAACCTAATCCACAGAAGGGTTAATACTGAGCAGCAATTATGCAAATGAAACCTGGTAACTGACTTTGGGGTCAAAGGCCGGTTACAGCCTATCAGAAAGAAAGGAGGGGTATTTAGGCCCAGTTCTCAGCCTGCTCAGTGCCCTGTCGTGGTTTCCCTTGTGGTTGTCCGAGAGCGCGTTCCTGTTTATAGTTTTCTACCTGGTTTTTGACTTTGGCTTTGTTTATTGACTTCTCTATATTCTGGTATCCTGACTCCTGGCTTTCCTCATTGCTGTGTCCCTTTCTGTGTTCCCTGACCTCGGCTAGTATTTTTGACTATTCTTTGTACGTTAAATCCGGCCATTCTAAGGACCGGTAATACGTTACTTATTTGTCATCCGTGCTGTACAGTTCTACGTGCTGGATCAAACAGTAATCCTGACAGTATGGGGGTGCAGTGTTTGTGTGTGGGAGCACTGTGTGTATGTGGGTGCAGTGTGTGTGTGTGTGTGTGGGGGGAGACATGTATGGGGGTGTAGTGTGTGTGTGTGTGTGTGGGGGGAGGAGTGTGTGAGGGTGTAATGTTTGTGTGGGGGGAGCACTGTGTGTGTGGGGGTGCAGTGTATTGCAGTGTTTGTATGGAGGCCACTATGTATGTGGGGTGCAAGTGTTTGTATGGGAGACACACTATGTGTATGTGGAGAAGTAATGGGGGTGCAGTGTTTGTAGGCACTGTGTGTGTGTGTCATGAGGTCACAGTGTTTGTATGGGAGCACTGTGTGTATGTGGAGAGTGTGTGTGTGTGTGTGTGGGGTGCATTGTTTGTATGGGGAGCATTGTGTGTATGTGGAGAAGTGTGTGTGTGTGTGTGTGGGGTGCAGTGTTTGTATGGGGAGCACTGTGTGTATGTGGGGTGCAGTGTTTGTATGGGGAGCACTGCGTGTGTGGCGTGTAGTGTTTGTATGGGGAGCACTGTGAGTATGTGGAGAAGTGTGTGTGTGTGTGTGGGGTGCAGTGTTTGTATGGGGAGCACTATGTGTATGTGGGGTGCAGTGTTTGTATGGGGAGCACTATGTGTATGTGGAGAAGTGTGTGTGTGTGTGGGGGCAGTGTGTACGGGAGGCTATGGGGGCAGTGTGTATGGAGGACTATGGG
>OW240922.1:50366578-50370852 GCA_933207985.1 Pelobates cultripes | reverse complement strand
TGGGGGCATGTGGGGGCAGTTTGTTTAGTGGAGCAGTGTGTATGGGGAGCTGTGGGGGCAGTGTGTATGGGGGCATGTGGGGGCAGTTTGTTTGGTGGGGCAGTGTGTATGGGGGGCTGTGGGGCAGTATAAAACAAATTATTTTGTTTTTTTAAAATTAATAAAATATTATTTATAATCCCCCCTCCCTTCCTACCTTTGCCCAGGGAGGGGGGATATCGCTTGTAATCCCTGGTGGTCCGGTGGAATCCCTGGTGGTCCAGTGGTGAGAGTGAACTCTAGCCTGCAGCTCCTGAGGCTAGAGTTCACTCTTGCGAGAACGGAGCGTTGCCGTGGTAACCACGGCAACGCTCCATTCTCGCGAGAGGAGACCCGGCGGAGCTGCAGGCTAGAGCTCCTCCTGGGTCTCCTCTCTCCCAAGTCGGCCGCCCAGTACTATGCCTGCGGTCCGGCGAGGGAGATCTCTGATCTCCCCTCCGGTCCGTGAAGGCACTTAGCAGGGCCGGCGCTTGGACAGCACCGGCCCTGCAGGAGAGAGCATCGGGTCTCGAGGGGGCAATTGGATCCGCCACTGCGTCTAAGGGGTAAATAAATAAGACTGGAAAGACTAGAAATGCGTTGGTGAACCATGCTGTAAAAAGGACATACTCTGTACAATTCACAAATCAATATTGAGCATGTGCGCCTGTACGTTCAGATATCCAGCTAGATATTGACTTTCTCTCATGCTATCCGACTTTCTGACTGAAAGTTTTTACACTGATAGGTGAATTAGGATATAGATAAGTTGCGATGCCACACCTATCAGACATATTGTGACAACATAATTATTATACTAAAACATGTCATCTTTAAGTTGAACCGGCCTTTTCTCGTACTCATAGAAGTCGCCATGGCAGGCCTGATTTAATTGATCTTCGCAATAGCAGTATTGCCCCTCTACAGTCTGTAATGAACGCCAGACTGATTTTCCTCTCTAGTCGGTCCTCTCCTACCTCACCCCTCTGTCAGTCCGTCCTTAAATTGTCTTCCTGTATACTATAGGAGTCAATTCAAAGTATTAACCCATACCTATAAAGCACTGAATAATCTTAGCCCCTCATATCTCCTCACAGATCCATAGGTTTGCCCCTTCTCTCTGCTCTGCCCGTGACCTTCTTCTGTCCGCTGCTTGCACCCGTACGGCCAACTAGCACTTGCAGGACTTCTCGCAGGCGGCTCCCTTCTATGGAATAGCCTGCCTACCGCCATCAGACTCTCCCCTATTCGTCAATCGTTTAAGTGCCTTAACCCCTTAAGGACACATGACATGTGTGACATGTCATGATTCCCTTTTATTCCAGAAGTTTGGGGGTTAAAACCCATCTTTTTAGGAAAGCTTATGGCCTCCCAGACTAACCTCTACCTCACATACCTGTCTCTTGCTCTCTCCTAAAGGGCAGCACTTTACTCTCCCTCCAGCTCTGCTTCACTTCAACCTTATTTGATTGCTTATTCCTGTCCTAATGTGTTTCATACTCCACCTCCTATAGACTGTAAGCTTGTTTGTACAGGGCCCTCTTCAACCTGACGTTCCTGTACGTTTTCTTGTAATTGTCCCATTTATAGTCAAATCCCCCCTCTAATAATATTGTAAAGTGCTACGGAATCTGTTGGCGCTATATAAATGGTGATAATAATTTTCATATTCTTGTTGATACTGATACTAGTTACCTATGCTATTCTTTTGGTTTTCTTCAGTAGTGATACTTTTCTGGTTCTCAACCCTTTCTACTCTATGTCTCCTATATAAGTTGGTTTTATCAGCTTGGCCCTCGCTATATTAATCACTTATCTACGTTCATCACTTATCTGTCTCCGGGCTATCCCATTATTTTCAGGCAACAGGCTTATAAATGTGACAAGTTCACGATTCACTTAATTTCCAGAGTTTCTGCATTATTAGAATTTTGCTATATGCCTCAATGCTATTAATTTATGGTTGACGTCATAGGCTAGTATTTTCATATTCATGCCACCTGGTTTAGTCTAAGTCGCTGGTGTTACCCCTCAATTGTTTGCAAGGTATATATTGGTTGTCACTTACATTTTTACAACAATTTCTTTCACCCTCATAGGGCTCCCATGTGAGGCAGATTCTGCTATTTCAATGTACACAGTATTACTCCTCCAGGTTCTAAGGCTGATGGCTACTTTAGAAGCTTGATGTCCTCTTCTGGGACCGTTAGAAATTATGAATAGTCTTTGAGAGGTACGCCAAGCAGATGATCTTTGTAAATAAATAGACAGACATCTTACCAGATCTAAGGAAGAAGGCTTGGGTTCTGACTCACTTTCAGTTTCTTCCGACTGAAGAGCTGGGAGTACTATCTCCTCGTTGATGTTAAATGCTGAGACCACCTTAGGTCGAAATTCGGGAATAGTTCTCAGGATTACTCTGTCTTTGTGAAACACTGTAAAAGGCTCTTTGGCTGATAGGGCATGGAGCTCAGACACCCTTCTACCTGAGGCTAGGGCTACCAACAGAACTGTTTTTATGGTAAGAAAATGAGGAGAGATGGATTCTAGTGGTTCAAAGGGAGGACCGCTCAGAGCTCTTAATACCAACGGTAGGTCCCATGGTGGAGCAAATGGCTTGATAGGAGACTTTATCTTTAATACTGCTGACATGAACCTGGTCACATCCTTGTCCAAAACCCATCTGTGATCCATTAGGGCTGAAATAGCCGAAATATGAACTTTAAGGGTGTTTTAGCTTAACCCTTTGTCAAGACCTAGTTGTAGGAATTCCAGAATATCTGTAGTAGAGATTGACTGTGTATTAATTTGTTTAGATGTAGCCCAGGAGAAAAAGATGTCCCAGATTCTGTAGTATGTGGTGGACGTAGAGCGCTTCCTTGCTTGTAGTAGAGTGTCTATTACTGCCTGTGAGAATCCTTTTCCTTTTAACCCTTCCCTTTCAACTTCCATGCCATCAGAGAGGCTGGGTCTGGGTGGAGAGCTGGGCCTTGACGTAGAAGCGAATTAATCTTTGGAAGCTGCCAAGGGTCTGATTTACAAAGGCTCTGTTATGCTACAAGGGTTTTTGGAATTGGAACTCAACTGCAGCTTGTAGAACTCCTTAATTACAATAATAATGAAACGAAGAATCTTTTAAATTATCAATACTGTAGCTTTAAGAAAAGAGAGGATTGCTGGCAATTAGAGAATCAAACAAAGTTTTAATGATTGTGATAAACTTTAGTGAATAGCATATAGGCAATAATTCAATAAGTAGAAATTGCTGGTAATAGCAAGCAATACAACGTTCATTAATAAGTATTTCCTCAGAGATGAATTGAAGAGTATGCTTTATGATGATGGGAGTAATCTTCAATAGAAAAAAGATGCAAGTAGCAGAGAATATTTGCAAAGCAAGAAACAGTTCATAGTGGTTAAGCTTGATGGGAGTTATCCTCAATATAAATAGTATGCATGCAGTAGAGAAGATATCAGCAAGCAAAAACAGATCATTAACAACTGAGAATCCAGATAATAGATTGAAAGTTATACTTAAGAGTAATGTGAGTTGTCCTCCAAGAGATCGGTATTAGAGTCCAATTGCTAAATAATAAAGTGTCCGTTCTACGGCAATCCTATAGCGAATGAAGCATAATCCTTTTAATAATTCAAAGGTTTAGGAAGGCTTGCGAGTGAAGCTTGTGGTGCCGGCGTCTATACCAGGAAGTAGGTCCCACAATCACCAAATGGTTTGTATCTGGCGCGGTCTCTCTAAGCAGTGTCAAAGAGCCGCGTCAGAAGGGGGCGGGGCCGGCTCCGCATAGCGGAAATGCCGAACCCGGAACAGATACCGCATGACAAGGCTCAATAGAAGGTGAAACCATGGTCTGCGTGGCCAAAAGGGGGCTATGAGAATGATGGATACTTTCTCTTGTCTCAACCGTCTCAGAAGTGGAAAGATGAGTGGAGTAGGAGGGAATGCGTAACCTAGGTTGAACTGCCAATCGCTCAATAGAGCATCTCTTCCTATAGCCAGAGGATCGATATTCTCTGAGAAGAAGTCTCTTACTTTCCTGTTCTTGTTTGTTGCCATCAGGTCTATTTGTGGCATGCCCCATATTCGTTTTATCTTCTCGAATATCTTGTCTGACAAGCTCCATTCTCCTGGGTCTATTTCCACTCTGCTCAGGAAATTTGCTATGGAATTCTGGATCCCAGGAAGATGTATTACTTTACCTGCTAGATGTGTTTGCATAAAGGCCATCAGGGGTTTC
>OW240922.1:50326578-50361578 GCA_933207985.1 Pelobates cultripes | reverse complement strand
CACTAACACACAAACACTAACACACACACAAACACACATTTTTTTTTTAAATGTAATCCCCCCAGCCTCCTTACCTTTTGGAGTGCTGGGGGGATTCCCTGGGGTCCAGTGGGGCTCCTGGGCGGCCGGCCGGTCGGGCAGGAAGGCGGGCGCGCGAGGGAGCACTCAGTGCTTCCTCTTCAGCTCCCTCGCGCGCCGCGTAGGGATGCCGGCGCCGGAAGATGACGTCATCTTCCGGCTCCGGCATCAGTGCGGTGCGCGAGGGAGCTGAAGAGGAAGCACTGAGTGCTCCCTCGCGCGCCCGCCTTCCTGCCCGACCGGCCGGCCGCCCGCCGGGGTCAGCGGGGCCCACGGGGCAGGTGCCTCGGGCCCCCCAAGAGAAACTGGGCCCGGGGCAGCTGCCCCGTTTGCCCCGCGTTAAAGACGGCCCTGTCTCTGAACAGTGTCTGGGAGGCTGTGGTTGCTGCTGCATGCAATGTTGATGGTGAACAGATCAAAACACTGACAGAATCCATGGATGGCAGGATTTTGAGTGTCCTTGCAAAGAAAGGTGGCTATATTGGTCACTGACTTGTTTTTGTTTTGTTTTTGAATGTCAGAAATGTATATTTGTGAATGTTGAGATGTTATATTGGTTTCACTGGTAATAATAAATAATTGAAATGGGTATATATTTGTTTTTTGTTAAGTTGCCTGATAATTATGCACAGTAATAGTCACCTGCACACACAGATATCCCCCTAACATAGCTAAAACTAAAAACAAACTAAAAACTACTTCTAAAAATATTCAGCTTTGATATTAATGAGTTTTTTGGGTTCATTGAGAACATGGTTGTTGTTCAATAATAAAATTAATCCTCAAAAATACAACTTGCCTAATAATTCTGCACTCCCTGTATATATATCTCCAAAGGGAAGTCTGCACTCTAGGATTTATTTTAAAATTTAGCATTTATTTCTACATATAAAAAACAACACTTACATAATGTGGTAGAAGTGCATATATGGTCAACGTTTCAGTCCCAGTTTGGGACATTTGTTGTCTTGAGAAAAGTGGGACTGAAATGTTTACCATCTATGCACTTCTACCACTTTATGTGTTATTTTTTTTATATGTAGAAATAAATGGTCAGTTTTTTTTGTTTTGTTTTGTTTTTTAAACTTGACAATGTTTATTGATTTTGGGATACAGAAATTATTTTTTACTTTATTTCTATTTGCTCATTTCTCCTGTAACCTCTGAGCTACGAGTTTGCTTGTTTTGTTGCCTTGCATATAGAACCTAGCTTTCATTTGTTTTAATTGGTACCCCATCTTATCTATCGCAATTTGTTGCAATTTTTTGGTGGTTTCTATGATTTGGTCTCTCAGGTTCTCGCTGGGAGAAAGTTGATTTTTATGTAGTGAGATCATACATTGTTGCTTGGTACTTTAACAGCTGAGATTGTGAACTTTTTTTTTTTTTTTTAAAGGATGCTCTGCGAATCAGTGGGCCTCTAATGACCGATTTATGGGCCTGCCAAATTGTGTTGTGTGGGAGGTCTCGGTTGACATTTTCTTGAAAGTATTGTTGGATCGTTTGATCCAATTCTTTGTTAAAAGTGTGCTTCCCTAAGGAGCGAGTCATTGAGCCTCCACAGGCTCCTGTAGGAAGGTTCAAACTTATCCTTAAGCATTCGCGTAACTGGCACGTAGTCAGACCCGGTGATTTTCCCTATTTCACAGTCCGCAATTTGGTTCATATTCGAGAAAGATATAAGGTAATCGTCTATTCGTGAGTAAGAATATGTACAGTGGAGAAGGTGTATATATCCCCTCTCTCCCATGTGTGTAGCTCTCCAGACATCATAGAAATGATGGTTATGTAGAAGTTTCCTAATTGCTCTACTTTGTTTTTTTTAGTATGTTGTATCGGCTACTGCTTTTTGCTAATGTTGTATCCATCGTGGGATTAAATACATGTTTGAAATCCCCACAATTAATGGTGATGCCTTGTTGTATGCATTGTAGTTTGCTTAAGGTTTTGTGCAGAAAGTTACGCTGGTCAGTGTTTGGTGCGTAAATATTGGCTATCGTGTACGTGGTATCATTGAATGTCCCTATGACAAATGCATATCTACCCTCAGGGTCTATCTCTTGCGCTATCAGGTTGAATTCAAAATTTTTACTGACAAGGATAGAGGATCCTTTAGTTTTGTTGGGAGCAGTGGCATGAAATTGGTTCTGAAAATCATGTGGAAGTATAGGTGTGTCTGCATTGGTTTTGAAATGTGTCTCTTGTAAGCACAGAATATCAATTCTCATTGATCTAATGTCTCTGGTTTCTGGGACATTCAGTCCCCTTACGTTATGTGAGCATATCCTCATGGGGGCTTATAGGCATATATTGCTTGCAACTTTAGTGTAGGTTCGTGTATTGTAAAGGGTCCTCCCTGTCCCAGTTATTTCAAACCAAGCGGGCCCCTCAATATTGTACCTCTAGGAACGAGTACACATAGAGATAGACTGAGGGAAATGTTCTCTTCTATGAAGAGTCAGGGGGAGTCTGGTCTCAGAAGGTCAGGGAAATGGAGGAGTCTGAGTAAGTATCCCATGCAGGAACAGATACAGTACAGAAAGAAAAAGTAGGACGATAACAAGAACATAACTTAACATTATACAATACAAAACAAAACCTGAAGTAGGCATGGCAAGGCACCCTAAATGAGTGCTGCGGGTGTGGAAACTAGTTGCCTCTGTCCTGGAGACAGAACCATGATTACTTGTACATGACTGACCACCTGCAACTATGTGTGTAACTGTCTGTCCGTGACTGTGTGTCTGACTTTCTGCCTGTGACTGTGTGTGGCTGTCTGTCTGTGACTGCCTGTACACGACTGACTATACATGTGTGTGTGTGTGACTGTGAAGGGGGTAAAGGCTGGGCTAAAGGCTAGTAAGAGTAGTCTAAAACAATAGAAACCAGACCAAATGGTCTAAATGGATTAAACAACAACAAGTAGGCCTATGTAAATAATAAGAAACAGTGAAGAATAAAAAATCTCACTTAATACAACAGACTAAAAATAGATCCGTCCAGATAATAAAATATAATATGGAGGTTAAAAAGTTATTTAAAAGTCTCACTAATATATTTGGATAAGGTAGGGGTATTGTAAAATCCAATGGTAAAATAGATAAAAGGAAGGTAATACATTTACATTTGTGAGAGCTTTAAGCAGCTCTGGGGTGAAGGGCGTGTAGCGGTATAATCCCCGCTAAAGGATATACTGGAAAGGTGCGTCCATTACTCCGGCCTGATATATTCAGTGCTCCATATAAAAAAACCAGCAAGGGGGGGGAGGGGGGCCTGACCAACATGAAAGGCAGACGTACTCCTGCAGAGCTCCTCAGACAATAGGGCAATCTATGTCAAGTTTGGCCCCACCTAAATCGAAAATAGCAGCCCAAATCGACTTATCTGACCCACGAAGGGGCACAACACTGACACGGAGGTCTGCGACCAACCTGAGGCTGGCTGACCGACCTGGGCCATGAGGCCTGGTGGTTGTAGAGCGGGAGAGACGGCCGATCTCCCGGTCCGGCACCACAAGACTCCGACACAGTGCAAGCAGGAGCCCTGTTACTCCCCCCCCGGACCGTCGGGGGTGATCGTGGTCCACCTCTGAGAACAAACCCAGAACGGGGAGAGTGCAGGGCGAAGCCACCTCGACTTACATACTGCTCAGCGTGACACCCAACATGGCGGCTGCCACGTGCCTCCCCGGCCACAAGGACTCAGACCAAAGCATCACACAGAAGCTGGACGCAATACTAGCCAACTTCTGGTGCAAGATAGAGGGCAGAACACAGCCATCTACCTACCAACAGCCACACAGCCAAGGAACAGAGAGGCTGCCTCCAACTCAAAGGAAGGCTCTGAAGGCCTCACCTGCTGGATCAGCCACTCCACGACGGCGGATCAATCCACAAGAGAGGCAAAAACACCACAGGAGACACCACCGAGGACACACAGTACAAAGAATGGCGAACAGCAGCCTAAAGCGTCGCACTCCATTCCAAATCACAGCTGCGGACGACCGGAAAAACGGCAACTGGGGGGCAATGCCAGCCCCACACCGAGAGAGTGACCAGCGATGGCCCAACCATGACCCACACACCGGGCTCAGACACCAAGCCTCCAGAACAGGAGTGGGGTGATTGATAGGGACTAATCATGCACAGGGACTAACAGTGCACCGCTGTATACGGTAACAGGCTCAACCCGACAGATCCGTAATTGACTCTCCGCTAAGTTACCTGAAGTTAACCCCTCTTACATGTGTCCCAACACTATTTTGTTGTTAGCCCACTGCCTGTGCTCATAACCTCCCCTGAGCGTCCAAACCTTATCGCACCCTCATAACAGAGTGCCATTGAAGTGGGAATATTCATTAAATCAAAATACCAACCAATCTTAAAGTACTCACATAGCAAAGCCAAGCAAGCCCTCATGTGTCGATTCCTATACAATGGACGTATACACTCAACAAGCCCTGCTAATATTAACAATCAGTTGTACTCACAGGCTCTCAATATTTACTAACCTGAAAATACTATAGACCTAATACCTAGGAGCCTTTCCTCATCTAACAAACTCCCCTATCTTGCAACTATAAAAGTGTTCTTCATAGTAATTGCATATATTCTCATATCTAGACTGTATTGCTAAGCTCATCACTGAACATCACTTGAATAACATAGATATGTGCCTAGCTTATACCAAATTGTTTCGAGCATGTACTTAGCTTGTATTATCAACTTATTAAAAAAAATTGTGTGTTTTCTCAGAATGCTATACAACTATTAACAAATAAGTGTTATCAAATTCTTGGCGAATGCTGTTGTGGCATTGTTGACATGCAAATGTTATTTCATTCACAGCAAAAATAAAGAATTAAAAAAAACAGCAATAGTGCTCTCAGTATATAAGGATAGAGTAATAAAATATATATAAAATATACTCACAAGTATAGAGCAAGAGGTACTGCTCTATCAATACAGCGTTGTTGGAATGATCCCCTCCTTGAGTCAGGATACAATAAAAGATGCCAGGAAGAAAAAATAATAAAAAGTGCATATAAAATGAAAATTGGTCCTATAAAAAGGGTAACCAAAAGACTTTTATTGTTAAAACACACAATTTAAAACCATTAACGCGTTTCACCTTTAAGGCTTTTTTAAAATGGTATTTGGCATCATTCCTGGTATGAAGAGTTTATATAAGGTTATGTAAATTAAAATTGGCGCCAAAACTTGGATCAGCCAATAGGAAACAAGTTCTCATAAAACATGTTTAAAACAAATAATACCTGTATAGCTGAATAGATTGATCAAATATGAGCTAGATAATATAATTATATTTTAAAAACGAATAAAAATATTATTACATTAAAATAATAAAACTGCCATAGCCCCCCTCCCTGGCCAGGTAACAAGAAGGGAGGGGGGACAATAAAAACACATAAAAAAATGAAATATTAAAATAATAATATAAAAATAATAAAAATATTACAATAAAATAAAAACGTATTTTAATAATAATAAAATAAAAAAATATGAATGATAAAAATGCCCTCCCGCCACCCAGTTTACACACATACACTGCATTCTATACACACACACTGTATTCTATACACACACACACATTCTGCATTATATACACACTGCATTCATACAAACACATACTCTGCATTATATACACACACACTGCATACACACAAACACACACATTCTGCATTCATTATATACACACACTACACACAAACAAACACACTCTGCATTCATTATATACACACACTACACAAACACACACACTGCATTCATTATATACACACACTGTAAATAAATATTGAATTAATGTAATTTTATTGGGATCTAATTTTATTTAGAAATTTGGCAGTAGCTGCTGCATTTCCCACCCTAGGCTTATACTCGAGTTAATAATATTCCCAGTTTTTTTGGGTAAAATTAGGTGCCTCGGCTTATATTCGGGACGACTTATACTCAAGTATATACGGTATATATTTTTATTTAAAGGATATGCATTTTTAATTATTTAAAAGATATGCTCTTTTTTATATAAGTTATGCTCTTTTTAAAAAGTTATATAACTTTGTGGTGAAACCGACCTCGCCACTGGGCATTGGAGAAGACTGATTGCCAGCCTCCTGCCATGTGACTAGGGCCCCTGGGATGTATTGCCCTTTAAAGACATGATTTGGGCATAATGGATTTGTGTTGTGCTGCTGCTGGCCCTTTTAAGAACCATCTGGGGACATACTGTGGAGTTACTGGGTGGCCACCATTTCCTGTATCAGAAGCACATGGTGAGAACAATGGATGGCGGCCATTTTAACTCCCAGACACTGTTTGGACTTTTCAACACGGTGCCATCTCGCCAGTATTTGGTGCACAGAGACATCGTGCAGTGGTTTTGGACTATACAGCAGGGGACACATTATACAGTGATTGTTTTTCATTTAGCCTGTATATGTTCTGCAGAATCTGCATTAAACTGTATTTTCCAAAGTACTGAATGGATCTGGGTGAATTTTGGATATGTGGTTCACCCAGATCCCCCAGTTCCAAGGATATACTTTTTATGGGGTTATTGCATGTTTTGGGGTCCCTGTGATGTGTTTTATGAAACTGTATTTCTCTGGCTGTGATAATTAGATTACCCATTGTGTTCAGTAATCATATCACAGCCAGAGGGGAGGATTTTGTGTGGGAGTGTCTTTCTGTAATGTACGTGTGTTATTGGTTGTTATGTAAAACCCTGTGGGCAGTACTAAGTTTGTGAATTGGGAATAAAAGAGGCTGTATGTGCCAGTCCAGTGAGTTCCTGTTTTAGCCCTCAAAGTGAAGTGTTGTCTCATTATTGGGGGAAGGATTTATTGTATGCTGTTCCAGTTTGACTGCTAGGAGAGTAAACCTATTCGTATGGTTCCTATTCAACTGTCTACAGCATTCATATGCTTGAGAGGATTCATATGCTTCTCCGGTTCGGTGGTTGTGGTGTCTGCTGCAGTGCTTGGAGTCCTCAGGAAGCGCTAGGAGCACCCTTTAACGGAGGTACCCAGTCGGGGTGCCAGGCGATCCGTTACATTGGTGGCAAGCGGTGGGATGGCGTCCTAGTGCAAGGTAAAGCAGCTCAGAGACACAGTTCGTTTGGAGTTACAAATTGAGGGCAACGCTAGCACACGTGCAGCGCCCCTGGGAGCAGAGGTATCCAGCGACTTGGAGCAGACAAGTATGGAAGGCTCTGGCGATGATTGGATGGCCGAGGTGAGGCAGCAAGTGGCCCAGTATGGGGATGATGTACCCATGGAGATACGCCGGGTGATCTGGAACCAGGTTATGGCCGAGTGAAACACAAGGCTGGCCCGAGAATTCCGGCTGACGAAAGAGAGAGAGTATGCTCAGCGGAAGGAGTGTTACAGCAGCCGAGTAGAGGCTGCATCCGAGGAGGCTAGCCGTTTCCCCCTGAGGCGGCCGCTGGAACCCGAAGTAGTGGTCCTCATAGACTGGTCCTGTGAGGAACCACAACAGGCAGGTGGAGATGGGACCGAGGTCTCTCCACCGGGCCCACCGGGATGCTGGGCAGCCGGCCCAGATCCCCAGCAGCAGCCGGAGTTTCCAGGTGCGGAAGCAGGTGGTCCTTACTCGCAAATGTTGAGGCACCTCACAGACTGGTCCTGGGAAGACCCATAGATGGCAGGTGGAGATGGGACGGCGGTCTCTCTACCGGCCCTACAGGGATGCTGGGCGGTCGGCCCAGATCTCCAGCGGCAGTATGTATCACAGGGAGCTGAAGGTGCTGTCCTTCCTCCCCAGCGGCAGTGTGAGTCCCAGGGAGCCGAAGGTGTCGCCCTTCCTCCCCAGCAGCAGTGTGAGTTCCAGGGAGCCAAAGGTGCTGTCCTTCCTCCCCAGCAGCAGTGTGAGTTCCAGGGAGCCGAAGGTATTGTCCTTCCTCCCCAGCGGCAGAGTGTGTCCTTAGGAGAGGAGACAGTTGGTCCCTCTCCCCAGCAGTCCAGTGAGTCACAGGGAGCTGAAGGTGCTGTCCTTCCTCCCCAGCGGCAGTGTGTCCTGCAGGGAGCAGAGACAGTCGGTCTCACTTCCCAGCAGCGGGGCAATATATTGAAAGGAGAGACAGTCAGTCCCCCTCTCCACCAGCAGAGAGAGAGTCAGGGAGAGGAGCATGTTATCCCTTCTCCCCAGCGGTTGAAAGTGTGTAAGGGAGAGGAGTTTGTTACCCCCTCTCCCCAGCGGCAGCGTGGCCCACCATGGGGAGACACTAAGCCCCCCACCAGCGCAGTTGGGACCGTGGTCTCTGCGCCCAAGCTACAGGGAGTACGGACAGTCGGTCCTGCTCCACAGCGGCAGAGAATTCTACCGGGAGGGGAGAGTCTCGTTCCCCCTCCACAGTGGCAGCCTAGCCCACCAAGGGGAGAGGATAAGCCCCACACCGGTGCAGATGGGACCGTGGTCTCTGTGCCCAAACCACAGGGAGTAGGGACGGTCGGTCCTGTCCCCCAGCAGCAGGGCTGTATATCCCAGCAGCAACACCAGGTCCAGCGGTAGGATCCTACTATGCCATTCCCTCACCTGGGCTCCAACCAGGCTACTGCCGTGGTAGCGCTGGCACCAGGGCAGAGTACCGCTGGTCTTTGCCCACCCAGCAACCCATCGATCCAGAGTGCTAGTACCCCCCAGAGCCAAGGTGGAGCTCCTGGACCTGGACCAGTGACCCACTACTCCAGGTGTAGTAACCAATTTTCGTGGGTGGGTTATATTGCGGATTCTGTTTTGTGGGTGGGTTGCTGGACTAACCAAGGCACTGACTGACAGGAGGTCAGATACCTTGTTAGTCTTTTTGGGAAAGGGGAGAAATGTGGCAAAACCGACCTCGCCACTGGGCATTGGAGAAGACTGATTGCCAGCCTCCTGCCATGTGACTATGGCCCCTGGGATGTATTGCCCTTTAAAGACATGATTTGGGCATAATGGATTTGTGTTGTGCTGCTGCTGGCCCTTTTAAGAACCATCTGGGGACATACTGTGGAGTTACTGGGTGGCCACCATTTCCTGTATCAGAAGCACATGGTGAGAACAATGGATGGCGGCCATTTTAACTCCCAGACACTGTTTGGACTTTTCAACACGGTGCCATCTCGCCAGTATTTGGTGCACAGAGACATCGTGCAGTGGTTTTGGACTATACAGCAGGGGACACATTATACAGTGATTGTTTTTCATTTAGCCTGTATATGTTCTGCAGAATCTGCATTAAACTGTATTTTCCAAAGTACTGAACGGATCTGGGTGAATTTTGGATATGTGGTTCACCCAGATCCCCCAGTTCCAAGGATATATATATATTTTAAGGGGTTATTGCATGTTTTGGGGTCCCTGTGATGTGTTTTATGAAACTGTATTTCTCTGGCTGTGATAATTAGATTACCCATTGTGTTCAGTAATCATATCACAGCCAGAGGGGAGGATTTTGTGTGGGAGTGTCTTTCTGTAATGTACGTGTGTTATTGGTTGTTATGTAAAACCCTGTGGGCAGTACTAAATTTGTGGATTGGGAATAAAAGAGGCTGTATGTGCCAGTCCAGTGAGTTCCTGTTTTAGCCCTCAAAGTGAAGTGTTGTCTCATTATTGGGGGAAGGATTTATTGTATGCTGTTCCAGTTTGACTGCTAGGAGAATAAACCTATTCGTATGGTTCCTATTCAACTGTCTAGGGCATTCAAATGCTTGAGAGGACTCATATGCTTCTCCGGTTCGGTGGTTGTGGTGTCTGCTGCAGTGCTTGGAGTCCTCAGGAAGCCCTAGGAGCACCCTTTAACGGAGGTACCCAGTCGGGGTGCCAGGCGATCCGTTACAAACTTTTTTCAATAAATTGTACAACTTATAATTTATATTACTTCCATCCTGCTATATATGCCTAATGTGGTTTTATGCAATTTGTTTTCATGTAATGTTTATGCTTCAAAATATGTGTAACAGACTGCTACATTTTGCTGTTTTTACTTTAAGTTTTGAGATATTGAACTTTGCCCTTTGCCCTGTCATGTGAGGAGGAAGGGTGGCAGGAAGAAGAGGACAGGGGAGAAGCCATGTTCTCTGAGTCTGTATAAAGAAAGTGTGCTCCTATCTGTTTCAATGGTCTATTACTGCTGGAACAGTGAAATAATAACAGGGGAGGCTAGTGCACTGCAACTACAAGACGTTGGAAACTGTCTGCTGCTCTGCTAGGAGAATTAGAAGACTGTTATTTAATGTCCAGCTCCCGGCAGATTCTGGAACTTTCTGCAGGAGTGTGAATGAGCTCTTGCATCCTGTCAGCAGAAGGAAGAGAAAGGATTGCCATTGCTGTTCAGCTGCTGTCCTACATTCTGCTGGATCTCTCTGGAAATATCTGCAGTTACAGAAGTCACTCAAATGTACTGTCTCCAGAGATTGCTTCAGGATCATCCCTTATAACTGTACCTGGGTAGCGCTACCTACACCTAAGGGGCCCAACATTGTGCACATAATTTACCTGCAGGTACCTAGGAGTTTAACTGTTCAGATGTAGTTATTGATGTTATTAAGAGAGGTTTGTTGTCTGCATTCCTGCTGCTAAAGACTTGTGACTGTGTTTAACCCCTTAAATCCGGAGGGCGGTGACCGCGATCTGCAGTCTCTGATCGCAGTGACAGGCTGTCACTGCGATCAGTATTTTCCGTGTGTCAGACGATTTCAAATCGGCTGACACACGTGGCCGGCGGCTTTCTGCTATGCAGATCGCAGTCGGGGGGACTTACCTGGCCCCCCAGGCAGTCCCCCTGGGGTCAGTGACCGCGATCTGCTAAGTCTGAGATCGCAGTGACAGCCTGTCACTGCGATCTCAGAGCGCTCTGATCGCAGTGACAGCCTGTCACTGCGATCAGTGTTACATGTGTCAGCCTAATGGCTGACACATGTAACAGGCGCAATGATCCCCCTGCAGATTGGTAGGGGGGAGTGCTTGTACCACCCAGGCACTCCCCCCTGTGGTCAATTACCCAATCTGCAGGAGGTGATCACAGTGACAGGCAGTCACTGTGATCACTGATCCTGTGTGTCAGCCAGTGATGTGAAATCACTGGCTGACACTGTCTCTGCCCCCTCTCCTGTAATAAAAATAAAATATTAGTGAAAAAAAAAAATTACAGTTACAAATAAAATATACTTAGATCATATATATTATATATATATATGATCTAAGTATATATATATATATATATATATATATATATATATATATATATATATATATATATATACACACACACACACAAACATTTACACATACACGAAGTGTATTTAAATATTAATATATATAATTATTTATATATATATTACTATCAAATTACACGTAGACTAATACTGATTAAATATATATACATATAATTATTGTTATATATATATATATATATATTTATATATAATATAAAAAAATGTAAATACGTAAAAAAAATAAAATTAAAAAAATAATTAAAAATAAATAATAAAAAAATATATAGATGTTTATTTCGTTCTAACTGTATTGTGATATTAATATATATATATTTATATCAAAATACACGTAGAACGAAATAATATATATATCTATATACATAAATATATACGTATATATCACTATATATACCTATATATAAATAAAAATATTTAAAAAAATTATATATATATATATATATATATGTATATATACACATATGTATATATATACATATATTAATTCTACACATATATTTATGTAATATTTTTACATAATTAGGTATCCTAATTAATTACAATTAGCGGGACCTGCCTGACAACCCATGCCGAAAGTATAGGGAATTTAATTTGCTAGCACTATATTTAACCCTATAACTTTCCAAGACACCATAAAACCTGTAAATGGGGGTACTGTTTTACTTGGGAGACTTCGCTGAACACAAATATTAGTGTTTCAAAACAGTAAAATGTATTACAGCGATGATATCGCCAGTAAAAGTGACGTTTTTTGCATTTTTCACGCACAAACAGCATTACACGGACAATATTATTGCTGTGATACTTTTTACTGTTTTGAAACACAAATATTTGTGTTCAGCGAAGTCTCCCGAGTACAACAGTACCCCTCATGTACAGGTTTTATGGTGATTTCAAAAGTTACAGCGTCAAATATAAGGCTTGTGTTTCATTTTTTTCACATTAAAATTCGCCAGATTGCTTACGTTGCCTTTGTGACCCTATGGTAGCCCAAGAATGAAAATTACCACTATGATGGCATACCATTTGCAATAGTAGACAACCCAAGGTATTGCAAACAGGGTATGTCCAGTCTTTTTTAGTAGCCACTTAGTCACAAACACTGGCCAAAATTGGCGTTTTTTGCATTTTTCATACACAAACAAATACTAACGCTAACTTTGGCCAGTGTTTGTGACCAAATGGCTACTAAAAAAGACTGGACATACCCCATTTGCAACACCTTGGGTTGTTTACTATTGCAAATGGTATGCCATTATGGGTGTAATTTCAATTTCAAATGTAACATGCTATATTTGACCCTGTAACTTCCCAAAACGCCATAAAACCTGTACATAGGGGGTACTGTTTTACACGTGAGACTTTGCTGAATACAAATATATGTATTTTATTGCAGTAAAAGCAAACAGTATTATGACATTGACAGTTAAAATGTCATGTAGAACTAAAAAATAACAAAATTTCTTATTTTCTCCCATTTTTTTCATATTAAATTATGTTTCATAGCTAAATATTTGATATTAAATGAAAGCCCTGTTTCCCCTGAATAAAATGATATTTAATAAGGGTGGGTGTATTTAATATGAAAGAGGTGAATTACAGTTGGACAGACATGTAGCGCAAATGCCAGGTTTTGTTTACATTTTGTTTTGTTCACAACGTGTACATTTGGCTCCGTCCTTAAGGGGTTAACATTAGCCAGGAACTGCATTGTTATTTCTGCTGTTATATGTCTATCTCTTTAACCACAACACAGTGTGTATTTCCATGCTAGGAAAGTTGATTGAGAAGAATGTTATCACATCAGATATGTTTGATGAATATAGAAGGAGACAAGTTCTAAGAGGAGCTCTACCAAATGATCCTGTAGCTACAGCTTTGGTCAACCTTTTACGTGCTAAGGGGTTGTTGGATTATGCTGAAACAATGAAAGAAGACAAAATAATACATAAACAATTTGACCATATCCTAAAGAATCATGATGGCATAAAGAAATCATCATCACATGAAAATCAAAAAGCACCTAAAACTAACTTACCAACAGCCGTATTAAACAGGGAAGAGACCAGCGAACAAAGAAGCTCTAAAAAAAGTTCTCAGATCTCTCCTCAGCCAGGGAAGAAAGGAGAATTTAAATGTTTTAGCTGTGGGAAAGTAGGACATGCCTCGAGCAAATGTCCCTTGAAAGATTCTCTTATTTCAGAGGGCTTAGTTGTTGATCCAGGCCCTACATGTGGCAGACCCTGGAAGAAGCGGTTTTGGAAAAGAAGAAAGAAGTTCTCTGGTCACAACTTGGCTGGAAATTCTAGAGTAGGACCAAAATCCCTTGTATCTCTTGTGATTGAAGGCATCCATGCATCTGCCCTCCTAGACACTGGGTCTCAAGTAACAATAGTCTTCCGGTCTTTTTATGAGGAGCATCTGAGCCATTTACCAATGTTACCAGCAGATGATGTAAAATTGTGGGGGCTTGGTTCTCAGAATTACCCCCGTTGAGGGAGTTATTAAAGTACAGATTGTGATCCCTCAATTGGACACTGGAAAAGAATGCCCTATGAATGTGGAGGCTTTGGTGTGCTCAAATCTAAATTGTCCCGAAGTTCCCATTATATTGGAGACTAATACTCAGTTGGTGAGAAATGTGTTTTCGAGGCTACTTGAAAGAAATGGACAATGCCTGCTTAAACAAATTGAATGAACTAGAACCACAGACTAGCCCTTGAAGCCAGAACAGGTCAGTTACATTATTGGGGGCCAACGCCTGTCGACCTTCAACCAGGGGAAATGAAATCCATTACTGCTGTTGCAGTTTTACGGGAAGGAATGCTATCAGGAGAGTGTCAGTTTTGCCTAGAGTCTCTTCTTGAAGAGGATTCAATTAAAGGCTGGACTATCATGCCCGAGGTAGAAGATTGGCGAAGTAAGAAAATTACGTGTTTGCAGTAACCATTCACAATTGATCACCGATTGATGTATGCATAGAACATTGCCAGAAGCTGGGAGTGATCCATCTCTTGGAAGAAGTAAGGCCCATTTTATCCTTGCCAGTTGGATTGAACCACGATTCTGTCCAAGAGTTGAAATTTGATTTAGAAGGTACCAGACTACCTTCAGAATGGAAAGATAGATTACAAATGGCCCTTCAGGCTAGAAAAGAAGTTTTCTCTAAAGGGTATATGATGTAGGCTGTGCCAAGAGTGCTCAGCATGCCATTCGGCTAAATGATTCTACCCCATTTAGAGAGAGATCTCGAAGAATAGCTCCTCGAGACATTGAAGATGTAAGGGATATCCTTCATGAGATGGAGCAAGCAGGAATTATTCAAGAATCAAGAAGCCCATATGCATCACCTATACTGGTGGTCAGAAAGAAAAATGGATCAGACATCTTTGTGTTGATTAACGTACACTGAACAAGAGAACTATTCCTGATCAATATACCTTGCCAAGAATAGAAGATCTTTTGAATGCCTTGAATGGCAGCTGGTGGTTCAGTGTCTTGGATACTATCAAGTCCCTATGAAGACAGAGGATCAAGAAAAAACAGTTTTTATTTGCCCTTTAGGATTCTTCCAATTTACTTGCATGCCTCAAGGTGTTACCGGAGCCCCTGCAACCTTCCAGCGATTAATGGAGAAGACTCTAGGAGATATGAGCCCTAGGGAAGGTCTAGTTTATCTAGACTATGTAATTGTATGTGGAAGAACCCCTGAAGAGCATGAGAAACGTCTGTTAAAGGTAATAGATCGTCTACAAAGGGAAGGCTTGAAGTTGTCTCTTCATAAGTGTAAATTTGCTCAGACTTCTGTAACCTATGTTGGAAACATTGTATCAGCAGATGGTGTTGCCACAGACCCAGCCAAAGTAGAAGCAGTCATCAACTGGCCTAGGCCCAACAACATTGAAGAATTGCGTTCATTCTTCGGATTTTGCGGCTACTACCGTTGTTTTGTAGAAGGCTATTCAAAGATAGCCCGAAGCCTCCATGACCTCCTAAAAGGGAACTCTAGGAAGGTTCGGACCGGCCACTCTAAGGAACCTATAGGAGAGAAATGGACTCCGAATTGTGATGAAGCTTTCCAACTGCTCAAGAGAAAGATGACTGAAGCACCCGTGTTATCTTATGCTGATCCCAATATGCCATATATTCTCCATGTAGATGCAAGTTTGGAAGGACTAGGAGGGGTTCTCCATCAGGCGTACCCTGAAGGCCTAAGGCCAGTAGCATATATTAGTTGGAGTCTTACTGGAAGTGAAAAGAACTATCCAGTACACAAGTTGGAGTTTCTTGCTCTGAAGTGGGCTATTGTGGATAAGTTGCATGATTATTTGTATGGTGCTAAGTTTGAATTGAGGACGGACAATAACCCTCTTACCTACATCTTAACCACAGCTAAGTTGGATGCCACAGGACATCGGTGGCTAGCAGCACTATCCAACTATGATTTCTCTTTAAAATACAAGTCAGGTCCTAAAAATGTGGGGGCAGATGCTCTATCTAGGAGGCCTGGATTGCCTATTACCAACGAAGATGGAGAGTGGGTTGAGATTCCAGGCCCAGGAGTCAGAGCCCTATGTCAGACTTCTATTGTGGAAGATTCTCTTAGTTGTTCCCCCAAGGCAATTCCTGAAGCCATGTGTCTTCCAATTACTATCCCTGAATGGTCTGTTATCAACTTAGATGAGAAAAAACAAGCTCAAGCTCAAGACCCAGTAATTGGCCATCTCATCAAAGCTGTGGAGAAACAGGATTTCCAGTATATGAAGGATTTACCTGTTGAACTACAAAACCATTTTAAAAGGGAATGGAGTCGATTCCATTTTAAAAATGGAATCCTATTCAGAGTCATACAATACCATGCTCACCCTGGCTGAAAACAGTTGGTCCTCCCTCAAAAGTTCAGAGGAATGGTGCTTAGATCTCTACATGACTTCCATGGCCATTTAGAAATTGCCAAGACTTTCGGCCCAATCCAGGATCAATTCTACTGGCCCTACATGAGAGAATCTGTGGAGATGTATTGCTGAAGGTGCAGAACATGCATCCAGCGGAAGACCTACCCACGCTGCCCCATGGGTCACCTAACCAGTTCTGGCCCTATGGACTTGGTGTGTATGGACTTCCTATGCATTGAACCTGACTCTACTGGTAAGAGCAACGTGTTGGTGATTACAGATCATTTTAGTCGATATGCTCAAGCCTACGCTACCAAGGATCAGAAGGCAGCTACAGTCGTTAAAGTGTTATGACAGAAATTTTTTACCCATTATGGGTTTCCTAAACGATTACATTCTGACCAAGGTTGAGATTTTGAAAGCAGAAAAATTAAAGAAATGCTGAGACTGGTACATATGCCTAATGTGTTTTTATGCAATGTGTTTTCATGTAATGTTTATGCTTCAAAATATGTATATGATCATAGATCATTCCCCTCTTAATCTAGGCAGTAATCTGAGTTTTTTACTCCTCCCCCCATAAGTATTTGTCCACTGACTCCAACGGCACGAATACTACGTGCCGCCGTCAGTCATTCCCATTTTCAGAGCGGCATATTCTAACTGCTCGCCGCTTCCCTTCCAGCCCCTCCCCCTGTATTTGCAGTCTAAATGACTACTGGCGAGAGCAAGCTGCTCGTCACACCTCCTCCTTCCTAACCACACCCCCCTCTAACCGGCTAGCGCTGACCGGCAAAACTATATTACCCAAGGAGCTTTGCTCCAAACAGTGCAAGTCATACAGAGACACACACATACAGACACATACATACAGACACACACACATACAGACACATACAAAACATTTAAGTCACCTTCTTGTTTCCTACCTTTTGCATGAGGGTGACTTCCCTGGGGTCCAGTGTTGGCTCAGCCTGATGGGAGTCAGAGTTCCCACTCTGACTCCCTCCTCCTTCCTCCCGCGCGGCTCTCTGATAGCTGGGAGGAGTGACGTGCAGTTACTTCCTCCCAGCTATGTCTGACATCATCACAGGGGGCCCGGTTACGCTGTTAAAGCGCCCAGCGTTGACCGTGCCCCCTGACAATCCATCTCCATTGGGTGGCCCTAACAGCATGGACCACCCGATTGACCACTTGGAGGGCGGCCCTGGCGGTTTGCCTTGCGGGCTGGGGCCACAAAAAACTGTGGCAGGCACCCAGTTGCAGGGGTCCGCAGGGCGGCCGGGCACCCTGGAGTGACGGGACTGGTCACAGCTGCGACCCCTGTGACCGTGGTATGTACGCCAGTGACCTACAGAATTGGAATAACCCTTTTAAGGAGGCCATTCTTCCTGTTCCAACAGGCTTTGGATAATTAGATTTTGAAGTGACACAAACAAGAAAAACCACATTCTTCATTGTAATTAATAAAGCAACAAAATATTTTTAGTTCATAGTGATACACTACCCTGAAAGAGAAGTAATGATTATATGCTGCCAAAGTGATTCTGCTATAATGACTCAAATCAATGCAATCTCCCAGCTATACTTTTCTTTCTGTACTGATCGGTAACCTAGCAATTGGAAATTGCAGGATGTACTTTTGCAACTAGGCCCCAAGTTCCAAAAGTTGATGATTGATGGCTTGTTCAGAGAGAATACACAGTTGTGATGTATTTTGCTATACATCTTATGTTAGATAGTCAACAGTTAAGAGAGATCTTTGCCAAAAACAACACAGATCTGCTCTTTCTCAGCATTTGTACCATCAAGCAGAGGAGGGGGAGGACTGAGTATCATCTGGAATTGACAACATATCTCCACCCTTGCCTGTTCCTGTCTCAATGATGCAAGATGATGAGCACATCATTCCATCATTGCTGACTATTTATAACCCATTTTCCTCTCATTGCCCTGTCATTGTTTCCCTTATCCTTTGTGTTTTGAGTATATTTGGTTTATTCTGGTTATTACTTAGTTTTGTTATGACTACCCTAATATGTGCAATCCTGATCGCGCTGGTTTATTTATTTTGAGCATATTTGGTGTTCTTGACCTTGCAGAGGCTCAATTTCATGTGAGTGCAATTTAATTTTATTATATCTCCCCTATATTTATTTTATTATATCTCCCCTACACAATATGGTCTTTTATTTTGCTTGTTTTCTATACTATTGGAACCAAGGGACATAATAAGCCTCCTTAAGCAGGGATTGTACTGATCACGTGCCTAGAACTGGAACTCTTGCTTGCTCCAGCTACCTGTAAGTGCATTCCTATCTTCATTTTTCATATTGTGAACAATACTCCTACATTCTCCCATCTTTGTTTTATTCCATATAACACCTGAGAATACTGCAAGGCACTACTCCTTTCTAAACAAGTTGGCTGGAAGAGAGACTGCGGATCGGGTTGTTAAGCTGCCTACCAACACATTTTGAGCACTAAACCATCCTATATACATAATAATAACATGGCCCAATGCTCAGGTAATTACCATAAACATCAGAAAAATACATCAACCATAAGACAAAAATGTATACGCATAAATTGGATTATATCAGAAAATAGGATAATAGGAATACAAATATGCTGTGAGAGGAAATAGGATTCTGATACCAAAACAAAATTGCTCCCCAGCGTTTCGGCCAAATGCCTTTCTCTAAGGAGGAGAACCAAACAGTTTATTTCTATATATACACATAAAATCTACTATGATACTATAACGGCAGCAACCATGCATGCTCTGTGGGCTTGCCACCAGTGCTGATCGCACTCATAGAAACATAGAATGTGATGGCAGATAAGAACCATTCGGCCCATCTAGTTTGCCCAATTTTCTTAATACTTTCATTAGTCCCTGGCCTTATTTTATAGTTAGGATAGCCTTATGCCTATCCCATGCATGCTTAAACTCCTCACCTCCATGGTGGTCTTCTCCAACAACCTGATTGACACCAGCAGCTGGGCATCTGAGCCTATTATGGCTTCTTATTTTCCACCCCTATACATGCGTGCCTCTTTGCGCAGTCGTTGTGCATGCATGGGCTGACATCATTGGGGAAATTTCCCTGAAGGTAGACATATGAACCAGAGCAGGGAATACCTCTAATTTATGTTTGGGGGACGTTCCTCCAAACATAGATTAGATAGATTGCCTGCTCAGGGTCAAAATGGGAAGGGAATGCCCGCCTGCCAACATCAAGGCAGACCCCTTAAACTGGTCCTACACTGACCCTTCACCTTGCTTCCTTGAGCTTCTGGCAAAGATATCTCTAATGAGACAAAGAGGGGTATTTTTTTACATACCCTCCTATATACTTATTAATCCTTAATAGGGAACACGTGGGATGGGCGGCAGCATTGTAACAAAGCTGTGTGATACAAAAAATTTATACAAATGCAGAAAGATAAGTCCTGTGCTCAATCCCATCACTCCTGGGCGTCAGCAACGACCACAGTACACATCAGCCCCAATATATAGTAAAAACCAAAGAAAAAGAAAGTAGAGATATCTTTGCCAGAAGCTCAAGGAAGCAAGGTGAAGGGTTAGTGTAGGTCCCGCTTAGGGGGGTCTGCCTTGACGTTGGCAGGCAGGCATTCCTTCCAATGGCCATTTGAGTAACTAAATGACCTCCATTTGTCTAAATATATATGGGGATTAAGGAGAGAGCGCAGGTAACTTTTTTTTCTTTGTTTTTTACTATATTTACTATATTTTGGGGCTGATGTGTACTGTGGTCGTTGCTGCCGCCCAGGAGTGATAGGAGTGAGCGCAGGACTTTTCTTTTTGTATTTGTATTCACTTTTTGTATCACACAGCTAGGTTACAATGCTGCCGCCCATCCCATGTGTTCCCTATTAAGGGTTAAAAAGTATATAGGGGTGTATATAAAAAATACCCCTTTTTGTCTCATTAGAGATATCTTTGCCAGAAGCTCAAGGAAGCAAGGTGAAGGGTCAGTGTAGGACCCGCTTAAAGGGGTCTGCCTTGACGTTGGCAGGTGGGCATTCCCTCCAATGGCCATTGGAATACATGATATAGGACAAATAATGTACACGTATAATGCACAAAAATTAACAAAAGGTACATACATAACAAGTAATCAGACCAAAAAGCATGCCATTGTAATAACTAATTCTAAACTCCGTCAAATGGACAAATATGGTTATATCAACCAATTGACACATGAATCAAATACCAATATATGATACTGGTATATCTACCCTTGACATTCTACATAATGACCAAAGTGACAAAATCATGCACAAACATCAACAGAGTTCAATCAAATATGATCAATTCAATTTATTATACATAACATATATGCCAATAAAATAAAGATTGACAATAGAAGAAAATGTCACATGCAGGCTAAATACATAAAAAATATATAGTAAACATTGCCTTATTTTCATAATTAATGACTATGGACCAAACGAAAATAAAGTGTAAACCTTGCTAATGTTGTGTTTTCTGATTATTCCATCCAGTAGCATTGCTCTGTAAATATGTAATTATGACACATATTAATTACCACTTTGCATAAGGATCTCAAGATAAATCTTCTACAGCTATAGCTTCAAATATGCCATATTACATTCCTAAAGTGTTAAAACAGTGTTGGTTGAAAGATAGTTTTGATTCACTGCCTACTGCCATCATCCAGGTATAACAAAAAAAAAATCCACACATTCAATTAACTTTTGTAGCTCAAGAGCAATGCCTGGTGACCTAGTGGGCAAGACGTAGTATTCTAAACTTATAGTGTTACTTATTTTCTCACACAAATCTCTTGGCTTTCTCTGGATTTATGCCAAGATTATTTCTTATGTAGTTGGCAATGGTTAGCACTGGGTGGTTGAACAAGTACATGGGGCTATGTGACTTAATAGCCAAATATATATACTCCGTTGCAGTATCTGAAAATGTTATTGATGATCTCACAATTCAGAAATTTTCTGTCATATGGTGGCAGTACCTGTGGATTTGCCCTTCCCCCTGGAACAAGCACATGAAAGATAATAAGTTGTGCAAATCCCTCCTCCTTGCCCTATAAAGGGCTACTAAGGCAAACCTACCCCAATTCCTTCCTTGTCCCTGTTAGGGACGGATCTGCATCTGTTTGGAGGTGAGATACATGAGTTGATGGTCTGGGGGATCTGGCCCGATAGCTGCCCACGTGGTATGCTGTGTGGCCATGCTCCTGCTGCTGGGGTTATGGAGTGAAGCTCACGTACGCTCTTATGCCGAGAAGGGTTCCAGCATGTGCATGGAGGCTGTCCTTGGTGCAGGTAGGAAGTGATTACCCTGCGCACAGTGGTGGAACGCATGCCCGGGAGGTGTGTTGGGTTCCACCAAAAGTTCCGGCGGCACTAATGCGCATGAACCAACCAGAACTTTATTAAAAAATTTTTTTAAAAGACTGCGAATTTGGAAAAAGTGTCAGATATAAAGCTGTGCAGGTACCCACTGACAGCATGGATGCTTGCCAGGAGAGGTACACCGTGTCACCAGCCCCCCCACACGGCTCAGAGGTATGTTGAGGTGAGATTAGCTAATCTTTACACCAGTGGCGTACACATGACCCATGGGGCCCCGGTGCGAAAATTGATCCGTGGCCCCCCCCCCCCGCGCGCGGGCCGGAACACATGACGGTGGGCACCTGGTCGCAGGGGTTACAGGGCTGCGACCCCTGCGACCGCTGTATGTACGCCAGTGCATGCAGATGCACACACACTTAAAGGACCACTCTAGGCACCCAGACCACTTCAGCTTAATGAAGTGGTCTGGGTGCCAGGTCCAGCTAGGGTTAACCCATTTTTTCATAAACATAGCAGTTTCAGAGAAACTGCTGTGTTTATGAATGGGTTAAGCCTTCCCCTATTTCCTCTAGTGGCTGTCTCATTGACAGCCAGCTAGAGGCGCTTGCGTGCTTCTCACTGTGATTTTCACAGTGAGAGCACGCCAGCGTCCATAGGAAAGCATTATGAATGCTTTCCTATGTGACCGGCTGAATGCGTGCACAGCTCTTGCCGCGCGTGCGCATACAGCCGACGGGGAGGAGAAGAGGAGGATGGGAGGAGGAGAGCTCACGCCCAGCGGGTGGAAAAAGGTAAGTTTTACCCCTTTCCAGAGCCGGGGGTCCCTGAGGGGGTACTATAGTGCCAGGAAAACGAGTATGTTTTCTCTGGCACTATAGTGGTCCTTTAACCACTACAGACACCCAGATCACATCAGCTCAATTGTTGTCTGGGTGGTCCCTCTAGTTTTAACCCTGCAGCTGAAAACATAGCAGTTTCAGAGAAACTGCTATGTTTCACTGAGGGTTAATCCAGCCTCTAGTGGCTGTCTCACGGACAGCCGCTAGAGGAGCACACTGAACGTCCATAGGAAAGCATTGAGTAATGCTTTCCTATGGGCGGTTTGAATGCGTGCGCGGTCGCATTCGGAGCTGAGAGGCTGAGGGATCCTCAGCGCCAAGGGAGTCCGGCGCTGGAGAAAGGTAAGTGCTGAAGACACACACACACACACACTTACAGTCGCATACACACTAGCTAACAGACACACACATTTACTGACAGAGATACAGTCAGCGACAGACATACATACACACTCACTTACAAAACATACACTCTCATTGACAAACACACACTCACTAACAGACATCAAACAGACTCACTAACACACACACACTCAGTAAGACACACACAGTAACACACTCACTGACACTCACTAGCAGACACACACACTAACACTCACACTAACACTCACACTAACAGACACACACTAACACTCACTCTAACACTCACACACACTAACACTCACTCTAACACTCACACACACTAACACTCACACTAACACTCACTCTAACACTCACACTAACACTCACACACACACATGATTTTTTTTTTTAATATAATCCCCCCAGCCTCCTTACCTTTTGGAGTGCTGGGGGGATTCCCTGGGGTCCAGTGGTGCTGCAGGCAGGCGGGCGCGCGAGGGAGCACTCAGCGCTTCCTCTTCAGCTCCCTCGCGCGCCGCGTAGGGATGCCGGAGCCGGAAGATGACGTCATTATTAGGGGCATTATTTTAACACATGAATATAGCAAAGAATCTATTAATTTTTTGGACCTTAATATTTTTATTAAAGAAGGCCAACTCCACACAAAAACTTTTTTTAAAAAGGTGTGTGTTAATACAGCCATCGACAAAACTAGTTGTCACTACAAGCCTTGGCTTGAGAGTGCTCCAAAGAGCCAGTTCCTACGTCTTCGTAGGAACTGTTCAGAAATAACAGATTTTAATGAACAAGCTAATATTCTAAAAAATAAATTTATGGAAAAAAGATATTTAGAATCAGAGCTTAATAACACAATTAATACAGTTAAACAAAAAGAACGAAAAGATCTTCTGATTTATAAGAATAAAGAAAAGGATGAATCTATATCTCTTCCTATTATTTTTAACTTCAATAGCAAAAGTAATAATGTCAAAAAAAATTATAAAAAAACATTGGCATATACTTAAAGAAGACGATATTTTAAACTCAATTTTACCCAACCAGCCAAATATCGTGTTTAGAGGGGCACCAAATTTTAAATCCATTTTAACCACCAATTTTACTCGAGAATCGCCAGTTAGGGGTTTCTCCTTCTTCCCACAAACAAAAGGCTTTTATAAATGCAAACAATGTATAGTGTGTAGAACCACGGATCCATCTACCCCATCTAAAATTACTCAGTTTATGTCCAATAAGACTAAAAAAAATGTATAATATTTATGATTTTATCGGCTGCAACACTAAAAATGTTATTTATTTGCTCGAATGCCCATGTGGTCTCCAATATGTGGGGATGACCACAAGGTGCTTAAAAACAAGATTGAGCGAACATTGCAGAAATATCAAAAATGGATACTTAAATCATACAGTATCCAAACATTTTATTATGCATAACAAAGATCCTAAACTTCTAAAATGTATTGGTATAAAAAAATGTTCTACCCCCTGGCGAGGAGGAGACATAAAAAAACTACTTGGGAAAATAGAAATGGAATGGGTGTATAACCTTAAGACCCTTATACCCCATGGCCTTAATGCAGACTTTGACCTATATAATTTTTTGTAATACAAAAGTATTTTACATGTCTGTTTTACACCTATGCCTTTTACTTTGCTCAACTGTATTTTTTATTTATTATTTTCTGTATTTAAAATATTGTTTTATTATTTCTTTATTTATTTTATTTATATTTTATATATATGTGCCCCTTTAGTATATGGCCCCTTTAGTATATGGCCCCATTAATTATATGTCCCTTTTATTTTGCCTCTCTTTTTTATATATAGCTCCCTTTTTGGGAACTTTTGTCTTCATGTCCCTTTAATTTGAACGAGCTTATCTTCAGCCGACTACATTTCCCATTAAGCATAGCGGCATTTTGTCCGAATACCGGAAGTGCCGCACGTCACGTGCTTAATTTCGTTTGCTTAATTTATGCTTCCAATACTTTTATTTTTACTAGCAGAGTGTCTAATGTATTTCAGATTTTGCCCTCTATGTGGGCTTTCGTTTCTATGTCCCCCAATATGTGGCAGTGCCTATATTATACTCCTAGCCGCCATTCGCGGCTTATTGACTACATTTCCCATAAAGCATAGCGGCATATAGTCCGAAAACCGGAAGTGCCGCGCGTCACGTGCGCATTTTTAATCACTTAATTTATGCTTTTAAAAACTTCGTTTTGGTTATTAAAGTCAATTATGAGTGTTCTTAGACCCTATATTTTGGTTTTATTGCTGTATTTTAAAGTTTTTATACTGCCAAATGTAACTTAAGTTTGATTGGATGGACCATTTTTGGCGCCAAATTTAAACTCCTATATAATACAACTAGCCAGGTAATGTTTGCTATTCCATTTGATAAAGTCTGTTGACGAAACGCGTTATGGATATTTTATATTGTGTATTGTAATATTAAAGCAATTTTTGGTAATTTGTGCCAACTATTCTTTTTTATAGTTTTATATACACATTACTTTTTTTATACCTGTCTTTTTATACCTGGCTTTTTAGTATATTTTAGTATATTTTTAGCATTTTACTATTATATACCAACACTGACTTCGGAAGTCTCCTGCACTCCAAGAAATCCTAAAGGTGGGGATTAATCCACCTATGCTGATACATAAGAGCAGTTGGTCTGCTCCTCATTTGTTAGTACGTTTTCATTTACTTATAATAAGACTACTAAAATAGTGAGCACTATTGGTTGTCTCTCTCTTTCCTTGTTTGAGAATTGGACACCACTGACGGAGAGTAACCCACAGCATATCCCACAAGCGGGGATTATACCGCTGTATGCGCTTCTATCCTAGAGCTGGACATAAGCTCTATTAAATGTGAGTTCTTTAATATTATTTTTCCATACGTCACTTTTGGAATTATACAATATTGCACTACTGGTCGTCGTTCTCTCTCCCCTTTTGTCTTTTATATGAGTGGAACCTATACAGCTTATGAAGACTTCACTGCTGCAATACTTACTATAAAGACTATCCGCTAGGACACTTAAGTTGAACTTTTATTTCTATTTTTATTTTTATTTATTACGTTGGACATTTTTTCTTAGTCACTCTATTTTACTCTCTTATTGGCGCAGCCTTTTATTATTGTTTTTACTGTTTTGTTTTAAAAGGGCTTGGAGGGTTTCCCTTTTTAAGGTTGCTGCCTGTTTATTAATTAGCGCTGTCTCTCCTTCCCATATACTCCTTACATTTGGTTGCAAGCAGTGGGATGGCGTCCTAGTGCAAGGAGAAGCAGCTCAGAGACACCGGTAGCGTTACGGAGCTATAATTGAGTGCAACGCTAGCACTCGTGCAGCACCCCTGTCTATAGTGGAAACCAAGGCGCGGATCGGAGCGGTAGTGGCCCAGAGTGAGGCCAAGCAAACATGACCTATTGCTATGAGGGCGACGCTTACATCACGGAGGTAAAGAGGCGGCTAGTCGAGTATGGCCCAGACCCTTCGGAAGAGGTGATCGTCCATATCATGCAAGAGTTGGATGAGGAGAACCAAGCAGCACGGCAATCTGAGTTCAGATTGTGGAGACTCGGACTGGGGACAACCGGTCTCCCTCCCCAGCGGCAGTGCACCGTGCAGAGGGAAGAGACAACGGTCTCCTTCCCCAGCAGCAACCAGAGGTACCGGAGGTAGTGGACCTCATAGACTGGTCCTGGGAGGACCCCCAACAGGCAGGTGGAGATGGGACCGAGGTCTCTCTACCGGCCCTACAGGGATGCCTCCCTCCCCAGCGGCTGAATGTGTTGATGGGAAAAGAGACAACCGGTCTCCCTCCCCAACAGCAACCAGAGGTAACCGAAGTAGGGGACCTCATGGGCTGGTCCTTGGAGGACCCCCAAACGGCAGGTGGAGATGGGATCGAGGTCTCTCCACCGGCCCTACAGGAATGCTGGGCTTCCAATAGCTGGGCTTCCAAGAGCTTCCAATAACTGTCATATATTCAAACACTGACTGAACTTAACTGTCATTTTGTTTTTCCTCTGAGGAGGAGTTGTTTTGCTGCGTGAGTGCTGTTGCCTGTGTGTGCTCATTAAACAGACCTGCTTGACCCTTTCTTGAAGCCTTGGCTCATGCTTGGGGGATGCGATAAGTCTGTAGTGCTGATGGTGTCAGTTGGAGTGCTTGGAGTCCTCGGCAAGCACTAGGAGCATCGATTGGCGGAGGTACTGGATCGAAGTGCCAGCCGGTCCGTCACATATATTATTTCAAATAGCTGACATGTTAACCAATTTAAATAGACTAGCCAGCCGGTCATCTGTATCTTAAGCCCTGGGTAAACATAGGCAAAGTGTATTATTCCCAGAGCTACAGAGAGAGGAGGCAGGTGGTCCTTATTCCCATGTCCTGGGGGATCTCATAGACTGGTCTTGGAAGGAACCCCAACTGGCAGGTAGAGATGGGACTGATGTCTCTCCACACTGGCCCTTCAGTGATGCTGGGCAGTCGGCCCAGATCCCCTTCTGCAGCTGGAAGTACCGGGAGTAAGGACAGGCGGTCCTACTCCCCAGTGGCAGGACATCTCACAGGGAGAGGAGACAACTGGTCCCCCTCCCCAGCGGCAGTGTATCCTACAGGGAGTGGAGACAATCAGTCTCCCTCCCCAGCAGCAGTGTGCCTCCCAGGGAGAAGAAGGTGTGGTCCTTCCTCCCCAGCAGCAGTATGTCTTATCGGGAGAGGAGACAGTCGGCCTCCCTCCCCAGCGGCTGAATGTGTTGGTGGGAAAAGAGACAACCAGTCTCCCTCCCCAACAGCAACCAGAGGTAGCCGAAGGAGGACCCCCAAACGGCAGGTGGAGATGGGATCGAGGTCTCTCCACCGGCCCTACAGGAATGCTGGGCAGCCGGCCCAGATCCCCAACTGCAGTTGGAGCCCCAGGGAGACGAGACAACCGGCAGCAGGAGTACCAGGAGGAGGAGGTAGGCGACCCCTCCACAGCCAAACCCTAACCCGGTACTGGGTTTAGTGGAGAAGATGTTAGCCTCCACTGACCCCCTTCCAGCAGAAGCGCTGGCAGCAGGGCAGAGCACCACCGGCCTCTGCCCACTAGTTGCCACTTGTGCCTGAAGAGGACTAATTACCAGCCTCTTGTCGTATGACTATGGTCCCTGGGAGATTTTGCCAGTTAGAAACACCATTTGGACTTATTGGTGTTTTAAAAGACTCTTCTGGCCCTTTAAATGGTACTGGCACAGTTCTGCAACTTCCAATAACTGTCATATATTCAAACACTGACTGAACTTAACTGTTATTTTGTTTTTCCTCTGAGGAGGAGTTGTTTTGCTGCATGAGTGCTGTTGCCTGTGTGTGCTCATTAAACAGACCTGCTTGACCCTTTCTTGAAGCCTTGGCTCATGCTTGGGGGATGGGATAAGTCTGTAGTGCTAATGGTGTCGGTTGGAGTGCTTGGATTCCTCGGCAAGCACTAGGAGCATCGATTGGCGGAGGTACTCGGTCGAAGTGCCAGCCGGTCCGTCACATATATTATCCTCCACCCTCTCATTATCTTTATGGCCCTTACCCATCACCCGGGTGTGGGGGCCGGAGGGGGGGTGGACAGTAGGTCCCCCCCCATTATCATTTGGCCCCCACCTGCCGCCCAGGGGTGGGGGTCGAGGGGGAGGACAGTAGGTCCCCCCCCTCATTATCATTATGGCCCCCACCCACCGCCCAGGGGTGGGGGCCAGGGGGGGAGGGCAGTAGGTCCCCCCCCTCATTATCTTTATGGCCCCCACCCGCCGCCCAGAGGTGGGGGCCGGAGGGGGGGTGTACAGTAGGTCCCCCCCTCATTATCATTTGGCCCCCACCTGCCACCCAGGGGTGGGGGCCGGGGTGGAGAGGACAGTAGGCCCCCCCATTATCATTATGGCCCCCACCCACCATCCAGGGGTGGGGGCCAGGGGGGGAGGACAGTAGCCCCCCCCATTATCATTAAGACCCCCACCCACCGCGCAGGGGTGGGGGCCGTGGGGGGGGACAATAGGTCGTTTAGGGGTGGGAGCCAATAGTTTTTTTGGTTTTTTTACAGTGAGCAGCCACAGGCTGTTCACTGCTTACTAGACATGCCCCTACTCGCGGTATAGCGAGTAGGGTCTGAATTTACTAATACTAAGTAATTTTTACTTAGTATTAGTAAATGTGGCTGAAAGACTAATTTAGGTCTTTCAGCCTTTTGGTAGATAACTCCCTGATACCGTGGGAATTAGGGAGTTATCTACTAAGCGGCTGCAAGATGCAGCCACAGCAAGAATAGGATCGGAGTTTCATTCATTCGAATGAAGTTGCGATCCGAACAAAGTGCTGAATTGAGTTCTAAAAGAAACGAACATACTGTTCTCATTCAGTTAGAACGCAATTCGGCAGTTTTGTGTAAAATGACAGGAAGCATCGCGGGAACACAGAGGAAAGGTAAGGATCATGGGAAAATTAATCTGACCAGCGGAAATGAAGCACACTTTGCTCCTCCGCTGGTCAGAGCTGGTCAAGCAGAGGAATCCTCCATAAGGCAAAGAGTCAATACTTTGTCTTATGATTTTAAAGAAAACTAAAGAAGACAGGAAGAAAAGAAGAACAGAGCCTGAGAGAGGGGGAGAAGAGGAAGAGATTGAGGAAGGGTAAGTTCGGCATGACAGTGCCGCTTTAATTAAGCAGGAGCTTCGAAAGCAACCTTGTGCATTGTGTTGGCCACTGATGGTGAATTCTTGTGGCCTCAGGAAGCTGTAAAAGGCCATGTGAATAGTGGCTTCATCGTTAGTGAGGGGTTTGAAAGGAGTTGAATCTAGCAAATCAGACAGGTTTTGGATAGTAAAAATCAAAGAAAGTTACAATGCTGCCGCCCATCCCATGTGTTCCCTATTAAGGGTTAATAAGTGTGTGTGTGCGTGTGTGTTTGTGTATATATATATACTCTCCGTAACAATCAAATGTCCTGAGAGTCTTTTATTCTGTAATTGTTTTTATTATGATCCCTGAGGAAGTTTCTTTGAAATAAAATGCGTAGGACCAGTGACCTATTATTTGCTTTTATATCTTTTTAACACATTTGGAGTTAATAAATTCTTTATGGTTCCTGATTGCTGCCCGGATAACGATCAACACACAGAGGATCCTAACCTCCCACAGAGGGATGACAATCTTATGGCACCTTAAACATTTGGAGTCTGTGAGTTCCACAATTAGTGGGGGGAACCACTCTTTGATTATCAACAGTGTTGCACTATTATTTGTTATCTTTTTTTCCTTAGATACTCAGCTGTATCCCAATTTCTACATTGTACAACAACCCATAATGCCTATAACCACACCAAAGTAAACCTTTGTTAGCTGATGAGTCCCATGAGTGTTGTATTAAACGTGAGTTCAGTGAATGTATATAGAAGTTAGTTTATATGTGTGGGCCCAAGTTGGGCCTGACATGATTGATCCAGTCGATAGCGACACTTCACCATGTAGGGGGCCAAGACATATAATAGAAGTCGATATGATCCCGTAAGGGGCCTTATACCGGAAGCTGAAGTAGGCATTACCGTGAAGCTACATATTACTGAAATGCTGACTACGATAGTAGTGAAATTTGTCCTGAAAGAACAAACATACAGTTAGTAGAAACTGATTAACGCGGCCGTGGCAGGCCCGCCATGGCGACTTCTTTGAGTATGAGGTAGGACCTGTTTTGTATAATAATGATGTCACATTGTGTCTGATAGTTGTCAACTTATCTATTTCCAAATTCACCTATTAGTGTAAAACTTTCAGACCGAAAGTCGGCCAGCATGACAAAAAGTCAATATCCCGTTGGAGATCTGAAAGTACCGGTGCATGTGCTCAATATTGAATTGTGTAATGATCGTATGCGTACGGAGGACCCTGTGAGGGTCAGCGTCCTGTTGACGGCATGGTTTGACAACATATTTCTAGTCTTCCCAGTCTCTCATTTACTTCTACCTTAGAGGACACGAGGGCTGAAAATGTTGCATGGAGGTTGATGTTGCTCGAGCCACTCGTGCCTACTCAAGCATCAGCATTGTATGTATTGGTATGCATGAGCCTGAACCATTACGCTTTCCCGGCCGTTGCTGGGAAAGGAACGTTTCATCTGCGTAGCTCTGCCTGAATACGAGGAATGGTCCATGACCTGATGGAACCTGCTAGGTGTCACCTTTCGTGTAGGTGTAGTGGACCCGACTGGAGTACTAGGGGTTGACATATCATAACCTTTTACAGGTATCTGTAAAGGGATAAATAATTAGCTTGGATCAGGATTGTTTTACTGGCTGGCTGGCTAGCCAGTGCCAAGTGGCGAAACAATTCACTAGGTAGGTGACAGGTGAGGCCCTGCTAGTTGCCAAGTGGCTTGAGAGGCTCTAGCTTTGATGGGGTTTTGGTGACATTTAAATCATGAGGTAGATTGTGTGTGACAAGTGAGGCCCTCTCTATGCCACTGTGCGAGGCAGCTAACTATGTTTTGGCCCGGGGGGGGGGGCGTAATACCTCATGCGTGGAGGATGGGTGTTGGCCTCGTGGGACCACTAACTCCAAGGCAGAGATGCGAGAAACTTAACATCTATTGGTCACCTAGATCCCTATAAGCCAGCAAACCTACTCACTAAAAGGTCTATATTGCAGGGGAGCAATCGTGGCTAAAACATGCCTGAATTCATATAAAAGTTCATGTAGTTCTGAATGGTATGGTTGTAACTGAAATCTTCAGTATCCCCTACCAGAGGCAGAGAGGTGAAGGAGAGGTCTATAAGCTACGAAAAGAACTATAGTGGGCAAATGGGTGTGAGGTCTGAAAAGCAAAAGATGCTCCGAATTGGTAACCTGAAAAATAGGATTTGTCAAAACATAAGGAAATGCATGTTAGCAAGACATTGTGAGTAACACCATACCCCCTATGTACACCATGGTGTCCCGGAAAGCCACAGGACAAAATATCTGCAGACAGGAACTTTAGCGTTAAACCATGCAATCATATTTAGGGAAATCTCAAGATATGATTAGACATGACTCATAACTAATATGTAAGTAAACCGTATACTGTACAGAAATGCATACGTAAATATAGAAAGTGTAGCTCAAGGTGTATTGTCTATTGTAATTCATTTAATATGCCACATTGAATGAAAAAAACCTGTTTATGGCAATATGCTATGCAGGTTGAGGAAATAGTACTGCTACATAACAGTAAAATAATGATATCTGTATACTAGGTGCCTATAAGTGTACTACCCAGAGTTTAAACATTACATTTATATTGTTAATCCAAAATCTATAATTGTTTTAAATGAAATGCCCCAATGAGGTGCCTAATTAACCTGTGGCAGGTTGCCCATTACTGGGCATATGAAATACTCGTTGTAAAGGCATAGTGATGCCAAGAGTAGGACATATGTGTATCCTGGTTTGTATCCCCAAGTTTCAGGGTGTCTGGGCTGGTGGATGGAGTTTAGTCTGGGCTTCCGTGTCAGGTGAGTAAAAACACTATTCCCTTGCCAATGGAAGGGGTCTTGTAACCTAAACACACACATACACCATGACACACACATACCATGACAGAGACACACACACATACCATGACTCACACATATACCATGACAGACACACACCTTGACAGACACTCACACACACACACACAATGACAGACACACATACCATGATAGAGTCATACACTCACACTGACAGACTGACTCACATACTATTGCTTGTATTGATACCTGTGGGGTCCAGTGGGTGACCGGCCAGGGTATTGTGCAGTCGGGGCGGCATGCTGAGGGATCATTCTGGCGGGCAGCAAGTTGGAGGATTATGGATGTGGGTGGCATGCTGGGTGGTGATCTAGGCGGGCGGCTGGCTGACTGCGCGAATAGTAGGCACAAATAGGGAGCAGTGCTATCTCTGCTCTGCTCCCCAGCACGCAGCCTAATGAGACCGGGGCCGGAATTTGACGTCATATACCTGCCCCGGCCTCATTAAGTTGCGCGCGGGGGAGCAGAGCAGAGACATCACAGGTCTCCCTCTGGCCGCTTGCAGCCTAATTGTGGCTGCACCAGCTGTCTGCCCAGCCCCAGGTGCTGCGGCCCACCAGGAAATTCCACGGTATCCCGGTGGGCCAGTCCGGCCCTGCTGTCCACTTCAATCTTTGGTGGTATGGTCTCTTGTACTTGGCTCAGTACAATAATGTAAAGTTTGACATTTTTGCAGAAACAAATCATAAATATATATGAAAGTTGATGCACAATAATGAACCGGGAAGTATTGTGTTTCATGGGGATGCTATTTCCTGTTTACATAGTTCACATGTTCTCTCTGTCATATTCTGCTGTTGCATGCAGTCTAAATATACAGTAAACATTGCCTTATTTTCATAATTGATGAGTATGGATTAAATGAAAATAAAGTGTAAACCTTCCTTGTGTTATATTTCCTTATTATTCCATCCAATAGCATTGCTCTGAAACTATGTAATTGTGACACATATTTAATTAACGTTTTGCATAAGGATCTCAAGAGACATCTTCTACATCCATAGCTTCAAATATGCCATATCACATTCCTAGAGTGTTGGTTGAAGGATACAGTAGCTTTGATTCACTGCCTACTGCCATCATCCAGGTAAAAAAAAACCTAGTGACCTAGACGCAGTGTTCTGAATTTATAGTGCTACTAATTCTCTTTCAGAACTCATGTTCCTGGAATAGGATTTAATGCCAAGATTACTTCTTATGTCACCAGTAATGGTTAGGCCTGGGTGCTTGAACAAGTACAAGAGAGCTATGTGACTTATTTGCTAGATATATTTACTTCATTGCAGTCTCTGCAAGTGTTATTGAAGATCTCATGATTTTTTGGGCAACAGACACAATATGCCAACAGGAATCGCACTTAGTCCACATAGCCAAGTGTGAGGAACTGACTCTGCTGGGTTTCGAACCCTAGTTTACATGCTGCTAAACCTCTTCCTTACCAGTACATCAGCCTGCCTTTTGCAAATTTACCTGAGATCTGATAACCTTGACTCTGCAAGCAATGATATCAGTGACAACGCTCTTCAGCTGTGTCTGGTCAGGTGTCTGGTTCTTGGCCTATATAAGCCACTTCCTGTCTCTGTACCTTTGCCAGATTATTGTGGTTCCTATACTCTCTAATCAAGCTTGTTCCTGTTTCTCCTACCAATTGCTGAATTTGACCTCGGCTTGCCTCACTACGATTATCATCTTTCTGTTCCAGTCTCTCATCTCTGCTTAAGACAGACGGCCACTCAAGGCTCAGGGGCTCAACCACCTGGGTAACAAGTGGCTACCTCTGGCAGAAAACATTGCTGATCTGGCTACTGGACTCCAAAACTTTGTAACATCAATATCATTACAGAATAATCTGGCCCATTCATGGAGACCATTCTATAGTGCCAGGAAAACGAGTATGTTTTCCTGGCACTATAGTGGTCCTTTAAGAAGTACCCACGGCGGAATTTGCCTATAACAATGTCCAACACTGCTCCACTTCTCTGAGCCCTTTTTTTGCCAATTATGGTTACCATCCAACCTTTCTAGTGAGTCTCCCAATTACTACTTGCATTCCTGCAGTCACTGACCGGCTAACTGCCTTACGAGATTCCCAGGAACTGTTGAAGGAGACTCTTTCGGAGGCTCAGGAATGTTACAAAAGAGCTGCTGATAGGCATCAAAAGGAGGCCCCAGTTTATCATGTTGGTGACAAGGTTTGGCTGTCAACAAAGAATCTCAAGCTTAGGATTCCTTCTCATAAATTGGGTCAAAAGTTCATGGGACCTTTTGAGATCATCGCTCAGATCAATGTTGTCACCTTCCGTCTGCAACTTCCGGATTCCATGAAAATACATCCGGTGTTTCACGTTGCATTGCTTAAACCTTTTCATGAAAATACTTTCCCCGGTCGAGCCCTGCCTGCCCCACCACCAGGCCTTGTGGATGGTGAAGATGAATACGAGGTGGAAAAAATTCTTCCGCAACAAGCTTCAATATTTGTTTCATTGGAAAGGCTATGGTGAGGAGGATAGATCATGGGAATATTCACATTCCTGATCTGCTTCGGTCTTTCTACACACAGTACCCTGCTAAACCAAGAAATAGGGCATCCAGAGGCTGCGCCTGTAGAGGTGGGGGTAATGTGAGAAA
>OW240922.1:50301735-50320252 GCA_933207985.1 Pelobates cultripes | reverse complement strand
TATTTAAACCCCAGAATACCAGGGCTCATTGCCCTGTCGTGGTTTCCGTTTTCTGGTATCCGAGGGTGCATTTTCCTGATCTTGTTATTGTTATGACATTATGATAGGCCCATGGATCCTGCAGAACTATGTAAACATGATAGCCTGTGAGAGTAGGGTGGAGGATATGGATCACAGGTTAGACCAACTTGCCCAAGCATTCCAAACCTTGCTACAATGCATAGCTCATCTTGAGTCAACTCAGGAACAGCAGGCTACTCTTCCGCCGGTTTTGGCTGTATCTATGGTCATGGGCGTCCGCACTTGCCCCCCCCCCTGGATTTTTCAGCTTGTTCTGATATTTTTCGTGTGAGATTTAAAATGAACTTCAATACCGGTGCCGGCCAGTAGGTGGCGCTGTGTATGGAGAGAGACAGGGATAGGAAGCTGCATCTTATCCCTGCTTCTCTGCTGATTGAAACCGCAGGGGAACAACACATGCAGCCAGAGACAGCCTACAGATCAGGTAAGTGAGGGATGGGGGGAGGGTCAGCCTGTAGATTAGGAGAGTGAGGGGGGGCATCCTATAGATTAAGGGAGTGAGGGGGGCATCCTATAGATTAAGGGAGTGAGGGGGGGCATCCTATAGTGATTAGGGAGTGGGGCAGCAGCCTGGGGATTAGGGGAGGGAGTGAGGGGGGGGGCATCCCATAGATTAGGGGAGAGTGGGGAATCCTATAGATTAGGGGAGTGAGGGGGGCATCCTATAGATTAGGGGAGTGGGGGGCAGCAGCCTATAGATTAGGGGAGTGAGTGAGGGGGGGCATCCTATAGATTAGGGGAGTGGGGGGGAATCCTATAGATTAGGGGAGTGAGGGGGGCATCCTATAGATTAGGGGAGTGAGGTGTGTGTGTGTGTGTGTGTGTGAGAGGGTGTTTGTGTGTGCGTGTTTGTTCTGGTCCTGTTAGTGTGCTGTGTGTGGGTGTTGTGTGTTTGTCAGGGTGCTGTTTGTGTGTGGGTGCTGTGCGGGTGTTGTGTGTGGGTTTTGTGTGTTTGTGAGGATGCTGTTAGTGTGCTGGGTGTGTGTGGGTGTTGTATGTGTGTGGGTGCTGTGTGTGCGAGGGTGATGTATGTGTGTGGTTGCTGTTTGTGGGCTGTGTGTAGGTGCTGTGTGTGCGTGCTGTATGTTTGGGTGGAGGTGGGGGCAGATTAGTTAATATCCCAGTCCTGCTGCCTTCCCTGGTGGTTCAGTGGAGAGTGAACTCTAGCCCGGGTTCTCTGCTGCCTCCCTACATGCTGCTGTGGACTGGTGAGGTAGAACTTTGATCTCCCCACCGGCCCATGGAGGCTTAGACCAGAGCCACCGCTCGGATAGCGTCGGCTCTGCATGAGCCGACCGGGGAGATCCAGAGATCTCCCCTGCCGGTCTCAATCCATTGGCGTGCCGCGGGGATTAGGGTGTGCCCAGGCACACCCGACACACCCTGTGCGCACGCCTATGGAAGTGAGGGATGGGGAGACAGCCTACATGAAGAGTCAGCAAGGAGCAGGAAGGTAAAGTAAGAAAAGGAGAAGGAATAGAAATGAGCAGGAAGGGACATCAAGGAGCAGAAAGGGGCAGCAATGAGCTGGAAGGGACAGCAAGGAGCATAAAAGGTAAAGTAGGAGAAGGAGCACAAAGGATCAAAAATGAACAGGAAGGGTCAGCAAGGAGCTGGAAGGTAAAGCAGCACAAAGGTAAAGTAGAAGGAGCAGAAAGGGTCAGAAATGAGCTGGAAGGGGCAGAAGGAGCACAAAGGTAAAATAGGAGAATGAGCAGGAAGGGCCTGCAAGGAGCAGGAATGAGCACAAAGGTAAAGGAACAGAAAGAATCACAAGGAGCACAAGGAGCACAAAGGTAAAATAGAAAAGGGAGCAGAGAGGGATCAGAATGAGAAAGGAGCAGAAGGGCGCTAAATAAGCAGAAAGTAGCAGAAAGGTAAAAGAGCAGAAGGGGCCAAGGATAGAAAACAGTGTCAGAAGAAAAAAAAGACTGTCAAATGAAGGAGAGGAAAAGGAGATTGGAGCAGGAAGGACAAATGAAGTGAACCTCCACTTTATTCTGGACACCACATCATAAGGCTTTGGTTCCTGGGCCAGGCAGGGAAACGCTGGACCTTCTCATCTCCAAAGGTAAAAAAATATCAGTATTAATGTGTTCACTTTTATTTACTGAGTGTCAGGAAGCACAGAGTGCCGTTGGGTAGGGGTGTTGCTGATTGGCTAGAGCGGTCAGCTGGCACTCTAAGCCAATCAGTAGCTCCCCATTCATAAAAAAGTAAAAATATTTTATGAACCGGGAACTAGCGATTGGCTTAGAGCGTCAACTGTCCACTCTAGCCAATCAGCGGCACCCATGCCTGACGTCAATCTGCACTTCCTGACACTCTGTTTCAGAAGCCAAATACCACTGAGCGACCTGGAGCTGGAGGAAGCCTTTGGGGTTAAACCATTTGAGAGCGATTTAACCCCTTAAAGGAAAGCGAGCACCCAGGGGCTTCCTGGCATCATAGCATTTTCATTTAGGTGAAGTTGTTATGGTGACCAGAATGGTTCTTTAATTTGCTTAAAGGAACACTATAGTGTCAGGAATACAAACATATATTCCTGACACCATAGTTGTGAAAACGCTATTCACCCTGGCTTTATGTGATAATGGCTATGCCCCTTCCCTTTCATGACACTGTCAAAAAGGTACCAAGCATGGATGTCATTACAATTATGCCCCCCCCCCTGGAAAAATTCCTGCGGGCGCCCATGTCTATGGTGTTTAAAGCTCCATCCATAACCCTTTCACCTCCTCCTCCTCCTCGTTTTGGAGATGATCCTAAAGAATGTAGGAGGTTCCTCAATCAAATTGAGTATCATTTTGAGTCTTCTCCCGATTCATTTCCATCAGGTCAAAGATTGGCTACCCTATGAACCAGCTAACGGGCAAGGCATTAACCTAGGCCAACCCTTTATGGGAAAGTGGCAAATCCATCACCCATAATTACAGTGAATTTTTAGCTGAGTTCAAAGCGACCTTAGAATTTAGAACATTAGCCTCTGAAGTAGACTGGACCAACAGCGGGTTGTTTACTGACACACATAGTAACACTGTGTAGATTTTGAATCTAGACCAGATTCCTGTTGGGCTGAGCACCCCACCCATCCACTATTGGTGCCCCTTTTGAAGGTGACCACAGAAAAGCTTAAATTGAGGAGTCTTTTAAAGCAGTTTAAAATGCAAGTAAGTATTGCAAGTTAGCATGTAGTGTAGGACCCACCGATATAAGGGGTACCGTGACTTAGTGGTGGGCTTAACACAATATGGCCATATGGTAGAACTGAAAAAAATAGGTGATTTTAAGTAGCTTTGTTAAATGTAGAACAGTATTTTTGTTTTTGTGTGCACTGTAACTTTAACACATAGAAACACTTACGCTGACTGGATACCTTGGCTCCAAAGGAGCCTGCCTGTGGCCTACCTCCATACCTTGTGCCGCCTGGTGATCTGGCACTGCTGTCATGTATTCGTTAGTGGTCCGGTGGTATGTGTGACACTCTGCACCCTCTGCTGAAACCCTCATCATATCCTCAACATACCATTTCAGAGCTCATTGTTTAGTCAGAGCACAGACTGGGAATCCCTTTTGCTATGCTCTGACTTAACTGAGTGGAGGAGCCTCGAATGAGAGGATATGACAAATGGTTTAAGCAGAGGGTGCAAAGCAACAGATACATCACCAGGCCACCACAGAAATATGAATGAGTTGAGTCCACTCCATGCACGGCAGCAGCAGGCTTGTAAATCAAGTAACAAATAAAATATATAAAAGGTGCACTGTGTCTTAAGACCATTAACATTTCATACAGAAATTATCTTAAAATTGTATGTATGAAATTTTAATGGTCTTAAAGACACAGCGCACCTCTTATATATTTTATTTGTTGTATTAGGAGTGTTTTAGAGTTTATTCACACAATAAACTTGCAGCTTTAATATATCAGTCTTTTATATTTTATTCTGTATAGCAAATTACCCGAAGCGCTATTTGTTCACTTGCCTTGTATTTTTATATATTTTGTAAATAAAGTAGACAATACAGAAAAAAGGGAACAGGTTTAGTGCTAATTAATCAAAATGAAGGCAGCAAACCAAAAGAAGGGGATACCTCGAAATGCTTTAGAACAACAAAGAAAAATTGACTGTGCCACAAAAGTACAGGAATGACAATAAAGTGCTATTATCAATAATATACAGTGGGTGTGGGTAAAGAAAATAGTCCAAAGCAGTCTTAATAGGAATTGCAATAGGAATTCTTTGGTAGACAGTAGATCCTTGTATCAGTGAATATGATGGGTAGAAGATTTTTTTTGTGTAATCCATACATATATGCAAGACAAGAAAATTAGAAATGCAATACTGCAATATAATCAACTTAAATGAGTAATAGGTAAAAAAACAACCTTACTTACAACGTAGCTTACTCATATTTGGTGGAGCTATGACCAGCTCCAGTTTTAATAGCGTTTAGTGGTATAATCCCCACTTACAGGATGTGTTTGTGAATGTCCGTAGACACATCCACAAGATGGTGTTGTGGGACCCAAAATGGCAAAAATTATAGAAAGCCGATAATAGTGCTCTCTATTACGATAAAATTAGTCAAATATTAAAAATATTAAATACTCACAAAGGTGGAGCAGACAAACTGCTCTATGGATAAGGTGGTATGATCCCTACCTGGAAACGAGGACGCAAGGAGGTAAGTATATTTTTAAGAATAAAATTATTTAAAACAAAAGATAATTGGCACAGTACGCAAGTATAGTGACAAAAAGTCATTTATACAAATAAAATACAACGTGACTATAGTCACCAGATCCCTCTACAGCTTAATGTAGTGGTTCTGGTGTCTATAGCCTGTACCTGCAGGCTTTTAAATGTAAACACATTGCCAGGAGCGGACTGACAACGACAACTCATGGGGCCCCTGGGCAATAGGAGATCATGGGGCCCCCGTGTACCCACCAACTTGCAAGAGACACAAATATGCATCACGCACACATGCATGTGTTACAGAAAGAGTTGTAATGTGGGGAGGAAGAGGCTTCAGTAGGGGACAGGAGTCGTACTGTGTGGGACTGAGGCTGTAGTGGGAAGATGAGGGCTCTAGTGGGCAACATGCATGACGTCGATGTTGCGCGCCCACACGCACATTGATGAATTACTCCTCTGCTCCCCCGGGCCCTAGCTCCACTTCTGGTAAGCACTGCTGGGCCCGAGGGAGGCGTTGGACTCGAGTGGTTGGCGCAAATTGTGTGTCTGTGCCAAAGACACACACAAAGTGGCTGGTTGGCGGGCCCCCTACCTCGGCCGGGGCCTCGGACCATGTCCGAAGTGCCCGACCGCTCAGTCCACCCCTGCACATTGCCTTTTCAGAGAAAAGACACTGTGTGCAGCACTGCCATTGGCTCATATGGCAGATAATATGGGTGGGGTATTGTGATGGGGGAGAGTGGCAAGTTTTTGTTTGCCTAGGGTGGCAAAAATCCTTGCACCAGCCCTTTCTATGCATGTATCTGTTCGCACAGGGCACATCAACTCATAGATAACATGGTCTGTGTGACAATATATTATATATCTGATCTTGTATACCTTGCCTGAATGGGAATGGTTAAAGCTTTTGATGGGATTAAGTACCGACAAGTTACACAACCTAAACACCTTCTGCAACCATTGTTGGTCATGTTTTTCTCTGTTGTATCATAACAATGTACAGGATATATCTATACTAATGAAATGGAAAAATCAATCAAAGTATTGATTATTTCTTTGTGTATCTGCCCCTGGCCAAATCAATGAAACGATGCGTGCACGCTCCCTGAAGTAATTCACACCAGACACAGGTTCCAGGTTGTTGAATAACTTGAGGAATGTTTATTCAGAGGGGACGGCAGGTCCCTTTTAAAGCAAAATTACATCATAAGCATTGTCAGAGATAACATGGAATAATACATCAATAATTGGTTAGGTGTTAAGTGGTCGCTCTAATGCTCTGCCTACTGTAGGTGATGTCACCGGGACCATGAGGGTCTCCCACGGTTTCCCGGCGCCATCTTGCTGCACGAGGTAGTTAGTTGGTGTTAAGAAGGGAAGGGGGGGGAGGAGGGGTTAGAAGCTTCTAGCAGCCATTTTGATTAAAACACGTGTGCTTAGCTTTATATATGATATATCGTGGAATGAGTAAATAGACATTTTCACTAACTAGGAAATATGTGCAGACCTTATTTCCACAACAGTCCCCCCTAAAATGGCTATTTACCATAACAACTGCTACTGTCCCTAATATGTCCCTAGCTGCCTGCAGCTCATCTGTCTTAACAAGCATCGAACACTTCACTCCGTGGGTAACCCGCAGCGGCTAGTCCACCACATCTCCACACGTGAGACTCGCCTGCTAAGACAGACGCTTTCCCTACACTGTCCCTACAGGAGAGCAGTTGTCTGTTTGAACTGATGTGATTGGAGGGGTGTATGTGGAGTGTCATCTTTGAGGTCTGTGATGTCTTGATGTAGGAAAGTAGGGGTCACGTCATCTATAGTCTTATCTACCGCTTTCTGTAAGTACTTCTGTATGCAAGGGAGCACGCAACAGGTTAAAAATAAGAAGATGATAATCATTATAAGAACAGCTGTCCCTACCTGGAAGAGAGTCCTTTGCCAACCATTCATCCACCCAAACCATCTGTCCCAAGTGTCAGTGACTCCTGAATTTTTCTTTAGTTCATCAGAAAGACTATCTAGCTTTTCTATGGCCGTAGTCACCTTACCATTTGGCCCAGTGTTGTCTGGAATGTATGTGCAACATGTCATAGTCTCAGGGAGGATCTTACATACTCCCCCTTTCTCAGCTAAAATCATATCTAGGGCCATTCTGTTCTGAAATGTCATTTGAGTAGTGGCTTGTAACTGTTCTGCTAGGCCCTGTAGGGCATCCCTTGTGTAGTTAACGAAGCGCTGCTGATTATAATAGATGTAGTTGATCCAATTGACATTTTTGTTAGCAGTTATCATTGGAATTAGGGATTCAAATCCTGCAGCCACTTCATCTCTTGCTTTGAATTCGTTAGGCACCCCCCTTGGCACACCTATGGCATCAATATACACATGGGGGTCGAAGCTCCCTCGGATAGGAGCCTCTCGTTTGGTTCTAGAGTGTACATGTGTAAGGTTTAACGTGTTATGACTACCATCTGGAATAATGTGGATAGGCATTATGACTTTGGTTAGGGCACACTCCCCCCACCATTGCCCAGCTAATTGGGACCTCAATTGTTTGTCACCACATAACCAATAGATATCACCGATTGTCTTTGTGTGGTTCATTAGCAGTGATACAGGTGGATTATGGTAAGTTGAGCAATATCCTGATGGGAATTTGCCCAGATACAAACCAGCATTCTTAGGTATTGTATAACATGTGTAATTACCTGGGTAGACGGTGACTCCATCAGGTGGTTTTACATGTCCATGAGTGATTGGGCAAATTCTCTTCCATGATTCACATGTTGAGGAGTTGGTGGTGGATTGTGCATAAAGACTCAGAACACATAATTCTACTTCAGGGGGTAAGCTCAGAGGTACTGTACCCAGATGGGGCCTGGCTCCTCCACATACATAACAGTTAGTCTTATTATGTGAGTTGGCATTATACCTCATCCATTCTAGCCACAAATTAGTGTCTGAAAACCCAGTCTCTACTGCCATGGTATCTTCAAAGGTGGGGTTGGCTGTAGCTACCATGTCATGTAGGGTCTTAATATGTGGCTTTAATGGGTTAATGATCATGTGAGTGGTCCCTACCCAGTCTGGGGAGGTGAGCATGTCTTGTAGGTAAAATGTCCCCAATGCATTATGTGAGCCACCTCCCTTCCAATACATTCCCATCACATATTCCCCTGCATCCCTTGGGCTGGGGTGTTCTATATTCAGGGTAAGTTTAATGGGAGTTGACCCTGTGGGTTTACTCAGAGTCATTCTAGAAAGTAGGGGTTTCCCGTCTTTGTCAAGTCTGTCCAGTGCAACTTGAGGTCTGTAGCCCCATGGTCTACCTGTATTCCACCCGGCAGCTTTCCATGAACTACAATGGTGTCCCCAAACTCCTCCAGTCACACAAATGTATGGATCCTTTTTGTTAGGTATGTCTTTGTATATGGCTGCATATTGTGTTTGTGGAAATGTACAAGTAACTATGTCACCGTAATCAAAGGTGTATGTGGCTACATCAGTATTAGAAGAATTGTACCAGAAAGTGTAAACGTGATTATCTTTGGTTATGGCCACTTGTTGGGCCCAGGCAAAGTGTAGCAACATAAGAAAACACAAGACACATAATAAATTCATATTTCAACAGGATCAGCCTCTTCTGGAGCTGGCACTTTTTTGCAATGTGAAGCGTGTATCCAAGAACTCTTTCCAGCTAGTTTAACTGACGTTGCTGTAATCAGGAGCACTTGATAAGGACCATTAAATCTCGGTTCTAGGGTGTGTTTTCTGAGAAACTTCTTGACCATAACCCAATCACCCGGAAGCAGCTTGTGTGTACCTGTATTCGACTCAGGATCTGGAATAGAAGAAAACACTTGGGCATGTATCTTGGTCAAGGCATGTGAGAGGGCAGTCACATAGTCTACCATAGCATCTGACTGAATCTGAAGCTGTTGGGGAAAGTAGCAACCTAACCTGGGTGCTGTACCAAACAAAATCTCATAAGGTGACAAGCTATATTTTCCTCTGGGAGTGTACCTTACACTAAATAACGCTAGTGGGAGACTCTCGGGCCAGGGCATGTTAGTTTCTTGTGACATCTTAAGCATTCTGGCTTTCAAAGTGCCATTCATGCGTTCTACCTTACCGCTACTTTGTGGGTGGTATGGTGTGTGGAATGCAAGGGTCACCCCCAGTGCTGACCAGACTTCCCGTGTTAGCGAGGCAGTGAAGGAGGTCCCTTGGTCACTTTCAATTACTTCTGGAACTCCATAGCGGCAAACAATTTCTGTCAAAAGATACTTGGCTGTAGTCCTCGCGGTGAGATTAGTCACTGGGAAGGCCTCTGGCCATCCTGAAAACATGTCCACTATGACCAATGCATATTCATAACGTCCACTCTTTGGCATCTGAATGTGATCAATCTGGATCCTCTGGAAGGGGTATTGTGGTTTAGCTAGGTGATTAGGTGCGGTCTTTATGATCTTTCCAGGATTGCATTTAGCACATATAGTACAAGATTTACAGTAATTCTGTGTTAAGGTAGTGATGCCTGGTGCTTCAAAATACTTGTCAATCAGTGAGTTCATCAGGAGTTTCGACAGGTGGGCTGGCCCATGGGCCCATTGGACCACCGCTGAGTACATACTTCTGGGTAAGCAGAACTTGAGATTGATGGTGTAAACATCATCACGGAGTACAGCTCCTTTATTCTTCCAACTTTGTTTCTCCTGGGGAGTAGCAGCAGCTTGTTGTTCCTTCAGAAGCCTAAGATCTGTAGGCAATGTTTGCATAGTGTAGATGGGTAATGTATCTGTGGCCACTCTTCTGTCCACTTCCCATCCTTGCCGTGCTGCTTCCTTAGCTGCCTGATCAGCTAAGTGGTTGCCACGTGCTTCTTCTGTGTCTAGTCTTCCGTGGGCTTTTACTTTCAGTACTGCCACCTCTGCTGGAAGTTCCAATGCATCCATCAGTTCTGCAATGGCTGCCCCATGTTTTACTGGGGTACCGGTAGCCGTAAGAAATCCTCTGGTCTTCCAAATTAAGCCAAAGTCATGTGCTACTCCCAGGGCATATCTTGAATCCGTGTAAATATTGACACGTAGACCTTCAGACAATTTGCAGGCCACAGTCAGGGCTGTTAGCTCGGCTTCTTGAGCAGACTTAGCTGGTTGTAGGGCAGCTGCTTGTAATACTTGACATCCTGTGGTGACTGCATACCCAGTGTGATATTGTCCCTGTTCATCAGCAAATCTTGACCCATCCACAAATAGTGTTTGGTCCGGGTTGAGTAATGCAGCTTCATAGACAGTTGGTAGGTGTGTAGTTTCCATTTTCATTTGTTCAAAACAATCATGAGGAATATCTAGGTCACAGTCTGTGGTGAGTGGATCTTCACAGGCTTCTGTGTGGTACCTTGGGTACCCTGCTGTACAGTAGTTAATAGTCTTTTTGTTGATCCCCGTAGAAGTCAGTTGTTCTTGGGTCATTTGGCTCCAGGTTTTGGCCATCGGGCCTAGGTCTTTCCATGAGGTGTCGGGATCTGGTGAGAGGTATGTGTGGGATAGCTGTTTCCCAATGATGATAGAGATGTGTTACATTCTCTGGAAGATGGACTAAGATGAGCATGGTACCTGTGGGGTCCCAGAATAAGTCAGTCAGGGTAATTTGAATTTCTTTGAGCTGGAATAGTTCTTCCTCATAGTTCATATCAGGGCCTGGTACGTCCTTAAACCACAAGGTACAGTGAAGTAGGGCCTCTGATTGTTCATCATGTGGAGGTGCAAGTGCAGGCAGCTGCAAATCTGTTCGAACCTCTGGGTTGATATCCAGGCTATACCAGTAATGCACAACTCCCCCTTTGGGAAGTGGCAGAAGAGTGGCTGGGTTCAGGGAAAGACATCTCTGGAGTTTCACATTGTCAGGTAGAAGTAAGGAGGTTTGCAGACGGAGGTGACGTTGGGAGGAAAGGTGTTTAGGTTGAACTTGTTGCAGGATTGCAGTAATGTCATGAGGGGCCAACACTGTGAGGTGATGGCCAAGAACAAAATCATTGGTCTTGTCTAGGAGGGCGCTGGCGGCAAACACCGCTCTGAGGCAAGAGGGGCTACCCCTCGCAACAGGGTCAAGCATGCAGGAAAAATAGCCAATAGGTCGTTGCCTTGACCCATGTTTCTGGGTAAGGACTCCGGAAGCATGTCCTGACTTTTCAGAGACAAACAAATTGAAAGGAAGTTGGTAGTTGGGTAGGCCCAAAGCAGGTGCAGAAGCAATAGCTCTTTTCAGATTGTGGAAACAGGCGATAGTTTCTTCAGTGAGGTGAAAGGGCTCACTCCTGAGGGCATCATAGAGTGGCTGCATGAGCTTTGATGCTTCGGGTATCCAGGACCTGCAATATGTGATAAGACCCAAAAAGGCATGAAGAGTCTGATGTGTCGCAGGTAAAGGGAGTTGCAGAATAGCTTGCACACGTTGAGAAGTTAGATGTTTGGTGCCATGGGAAAGGCAATGTCCCAAGAAGACCACAGAGGGCCGGCACCATTGTAGCTTTGATTTTGAAGCTTTGCAACCGGCTGCAGCGAGGAAACATAGGAGATCTTCTGAGTCACGCTCTGCAGTGGGCAAATCAGGAGCACAGAGAAGGAGATCATCAACATATTGAAGCAGGACAACATCCAAATGAGATTTCTGCCAGGGATCCAGAACCAGGGACATGGCATGAGCAAACTGTGTGGGGGAATTCTGAGCCCCCTGAGGCATAACAGTCCAGGTATATTGTTGTCCTTCATGAGTGAAGGCGAAGAGAAAGCGGCAGGAAGGGTCAAGGGGGACACTGAAAAAGGCATTAGCTAGATCCACTACAGTGAATATTGTGGAAGTTGGTGGGACTTGGGACAAGAGGGTGTGAGGGTTTGGAACAATAGCAGTGTCTTTTATGGTTACTTCCTTAACAGCACGGAGGTCCTGCACCATGCGGTACTGGTCGGGTTGACCCTTAACAGTTCGCTTTTTAACAGGGAAAAGTGGTGTGTTACATGGAGATGTGCACTTGATGAGGGCACCTTTGGCAAGTAGGCTTTCAACTTGTTTGGTGATGGCTTCAGCTTGTGCTGGCTTCAGAGGATACTGAGGTCTACGTGGAGGTAGTGCTGCAGGCAGGAGCTGGACCAAGACTGGGGGTACATGTAAGCGCCCAATATCATCCGGGCCGGTGGACCAAAGTTCTTGGGGGATACGATCCGGAACACTGGGGGTGTGTGAGACCCGTGCATTCCCTGTACTGTCAGTTAGGTTCAACAAGATGGGGAGTGAGCAGAGGACAGAGGTATCTTTTTGTGATAAGGGGGTTGTCAACTCAACTTGACCATCTGCAGTAAAGGTAATAGAAGCCTGGAGCCGAGAGAGAACATCAGCACCTAGGAGGTTAATGGGGCAAGTAGAGGAAACAACAAACCGGGAGAGGATGTGTGATCCTACGTGTAGGAGCTTAGTAAGGGGGTTACTGCGTGGTGTACCATCCACCCCAACACAGGAGACATCGGTGTAAGATAAGAATGAAGGGTCTGGCAGGTCTTGTTCCCTAAGGACACTACGGGCTGCACCTGTGTCAACTAGAAAGGTGGTTGGGTGACCCTCCACGGGGAGAACTACAGTAGCTAAAGGCCCTCCCCCATCCCCCGCAGACACTGCCATGGCAGGTGTTGCTGACACAGGCTTGCCAGTTACCTATTGTAATAAATCTAGTCTGGTCCCTGGTACCGGCGGGAAGTGGAAGGAGGGTTAGTAGAATGCATGGACGGATGGCGTGGCGGGGTTGTGGCTGACTGTCTTGGAAATCATCGTTGTCATACCCTTCAGCGGAGGGCGAAGTGTATGCACGAGCTTCTGATGCAGGGAGCCGGGCTTGGGTGTATTCAGGAGGAGGAGGAGGTGGAGGAAGTTGAGGCAACTGTGGATGGGGCAGGGCAGGGAGGTAACCAGTGGAGGGGAAGTTATAGCCGGTGACATGGGGACTTGGGTACCGGGGAGTCTGTTGGCGGATCACTCTAGGGTGTGGGCAATCTCTTCTAAAGTGACCTGGCTGATTGCAATTAAAACAGGTCCGGATGGTCGTGATAGTCCGGTCCCGGGAGAAGGGAATTGGTGCAGGCAGTGTCTGGGGTGACTGAGTGTACTGCTGGGGGAGTAACTGAGGAACTTGGTTAGAACCTGCAATTGGTGTGGAGGTAGTGTACATCAGAGGACTAGTTCTTCGCTGTGTGGGTTGCAAAACAGATTCTAAGCCTTTGGCTACCAACAAAAGAGTGTCCAGTGGAATAATTCTATACTCTGGGTGAGCTAAAATTAACCCCTTACGAATGTGTTCCCTAAGGCCTGCCACAAAAGCTGCAGATAGCATCTGGGTGTGTGCTTTGTTATAGGTGCTGAACCCTAAGTCTGAGAAAGTCTGAGTCAATCTAGAGTGATACTTTTCAACTGTTTCACGTTTATCCTGAATTATGTCATTTATGCAAGTAGCCTGATCAGCTAGTTTATCCTGTGCCCAGGCTCGAAGCTGTTCACAGAAAATTTCACCAGAACGAAAGTCAGTATCAGAAGTAAGTGGAGCGTCGTTAAAGCTCCCTTCCATGATTGGCCAGTATGCATCTCCAGCCTTTATTTCACACAAACTAATAAGATCCCGCCAAGCAGCGGAGTATGTTTTATGGATCTGGGCCATCCTGCGGAAAAAGGGCATGGGGTGTTTCTCAGGATCAGGGAGTGAGGTTACCAGGGTAGCAGCTTGGGAAGGGTTGAAGGTAACATACATGGGTGGTGCTCCATCCGCTCCATGGTTAATCTGGGCATAACCCTGAGGGATAGAGTGCCGTTGGGGGAGCCTGTTCCCCCCCAGGCGAGGTGAGCCCTGGTCCACCACAACGGCCTCCTCGGGTGCCAGCGGGCCGCGGTGAAGAGTAGTCTCAGGGGTAGCTGTGGCGGGGGCGGCAGGGAGAGGTAGTTGGGTGGAAGCCCGAGGCCTGGGGGGAAGCACCCATTGCATAGGGTTGGTCCGATGTCACAGACACCTCGGACCCAACCACCATGATTGGATAACTAGGACTGGCGGAAGGGACATGAGGAATCAATGCCGTGGAAGGGGCTGCTATGGGGGCCGGTTGAGATGGGCGTGAGAGGTGAGTGTTTAGGACATGAGCAAGAGCAGAAATTGGATCGGAAGGCTCGGGGATGCTAGCGGGAGACAAGGAAGGGGTCGGAGGTTCGGGGGGAGGAGGTGGAGAAGGGGGTGGTAAATCAGTGGGAGGCGGCACAGGGATCGCGGAATTAACCAGGGAGGTAACAGCAGAGAAGAGGGCGGATATCGAGCTAGACAGGTCATTGGCCATGGATGGGTCAGGGGTCACCGGGGGAGGGGTCGGAGGGATGGGAACAGGGGGCTGTGTCGTAACAACGTGGGTGGAGGGTTGGGACGGCAAACCAGTCGGGGGAGGAGGAGGCAACGAGGTAGAGGGGGCCGGGACTTCGGGAGGAGGTAACACTGTAGAAGGGGTTGGAGGGGTGGTAACAGGGGGTTGGGTCAGGGCGGTGAGGGCAGAGATTAGGGACGGCAAATCAGCCGATGGAGGAGGAGGCAACGAGGTAGAGGGGGCCGGGACTTCGGGAGGAGGTAACACTGTAGAAGGGGTTGGAGGGGTGGTAACAGGGGGTTGGGTCAGGGCGGTGAGGGCAGAAATTAGGGACGGCAAATCGGCCGAGGGAGGAGGAGGCAACGAGGTAGAGGGGGCCGGGACTTCGGGAGGAGATAACACTGTGTGGATAGCGGAGGGTCCTGGAGGATGGGAGGGGTGTCTGTGCATAAGGGAGCAGAGGCAAGGGGACCAGGATTAACGGGCTGGACAAGATTCATGAGAGTGGAGAGTAGGGATGAGGGATCCTTGGAGGAGAAGGGCGAAGGGGAATGAGAAGGAGGGAAGGGCAGAGAGGGTGAAGGGGTAGGGGTCACGGGACAGGTCACTTTCGAAAGGCTAGCGAGAAAAGAGGAAAGGTCTGGGTCCGGGGGTATGGGAGAAGGAGGGTCCGTGGGGGGACAGGGGTCCGGAGGAACGGGGTCGGTGGAATGGGCAAGGGTCGGGGGAGTTGGGTGTGTAACAGACGAGGAGGGTGAGGGAGCGGGTGTTGCTAGGGATGGGGTACTCGAGGTGGAGAGGGAATGAGAGGAGGAAGAGGAGGGAACTTCGGTGGGTGAGGCGGGAGTAGTCAGGACGGGATCTTGACGAGGATTCGGAGTGGGAACAGGCACTGAGAGAGGTAGCGGAGGACATGGAGGTGGGGGGACTTCAACAGACATGACGGGAGAATGGATGATGGAGGGGGCTGGGTCATAGGAGGGTTGGTGCATGGGAGTGGGTGGGAATGAGTGAAGTGGCACTGGGTAATAGTAAGCACCATCCGCACCGAGTACGGGGCACAGGGGGGTGGGAGCTGAAGGCACACCCCCGGGGGGTGGGGTCTGTGCTGTGACGGGGGAAGCAGGGCGGGAATTTACTATTGTGCTCTGGGCGCCATCATAGGGCGGTGGTCGCGGGACAATGGAAACAACATCATCATTGTTAACACTCCTATGGTAAACATACACGATTTGCCCCTCAAACTCCAACTCTTCCTCGACCCATCCTTCCCGTTTCAGACCTCTAGCTACCCGATACCAAGCCTCTGCAACCTTCATGAGTCCATTATCCAACAACAACCCTTCCTTGTCTATGAGTAACTTCCTCCAAAACTCAGGCTGCAATCTCCCACTGGGCGACATCTGAAAGCCACACACCTTAGCAATCTTTCTAAGTTTCAACATTGCATCTTCCCCTGCCCTTTCTTTCACAATGTCACAAGCCAGCAAGCCCTTAGCAGGTCTAGCATGTTCCTGTCCCATCTTGAGTAATCGAAGCGTGCCACGTACTAAAGACAGATAAATAGAGGAGGTACAAGGGAGAAGTAAAAAGAATGTCTACAGTGCTCGACTGCCACGAGAACTTGAGCCCCGTGCGTCTTCCCCAAACGTAGACCAGTCACGGAGATCCGCCCACGCGGGGTGGTGGTCACGGACGGGAGCGAATGAGCGTGGGTGACTAACACAGCTCTGGGCAACAGGCACAGGAGAGATAAAGAACAAAGGAGAAAATAACATGGCTGCGCTAATGAGAAGACATTTGCAAAAATCACAAACATATAAATGAGCGTAAACTCCGGAATCCAGAACTAACCACACAATACACACACACACACCAAGGGTACCCACACTGTAACAACAATTAAACAAAAACCACAGAATGATAGAGAGTAAAATGGCCATGTACATGTTAACACCACTGGTGCCAAATATTCAAAGTATAGCAATCCCCAGCCGTCACCCACCAGGCTGGTCCCGGTATAACACAGGTACCAATGAAAACACTGCAATAATCAAACAAAATCCCAGCCCCACCGGCTGTAACGCGTTCCCTGCCCGCTAGGCAGTCAAGCAAACATATAATCCCAGCCCCACCGGCTGTAATGCGTTCCCTGCCCGCTAGGCAGTCAAGCTAACATAAAATCCCAGCCCCACCGGCTGTAATGCGTTCCCTGCCCGCTAGGCAGTCAAGCTAACATATAATCCCAGCCCCACCGGCTGTAATGCGTTCCCTGCCCGCTAGGCAGTCAAGCTAACATATAATCCCAGCCCCACCGGCTGTAATGCGTTCCCTGCCCGCTAGGCAGTCAAGCTAACATAAAATCCCAGCCCCACCGGCTGTAATGCGTTCCCTGCCCGCTAGGCAGTCAAGCTAACATATAATCCCAGCCCCACCGGCTGTAATGCGTTCCCTGCCCGCTAGGCAGTCAAGCTAACATATCTTAAAAGAAGGAGAAACACACACACACACACACAAATGAATACAGGAGGCAGATAGACAATCGACAGGTTCACTTTAAAAAAGGCACACCGGATGAGTTAATTACCTGTCTCTAGTAGCCTTCTGGAAGCCGGAAGTGGACTCGGAGACAGACCGACACAAAACAGGAGAATAACACAGGCAACGGCTGTATTATGGAGGTGATCAGGCTCCGCTTGTCCCACTTTCCGGAGGTCCGCTCCGGTCCGTTGGTTCCGGCCCTCCGAACCGGCCCTCCGGTGGCCCCACGTTGGGTGCCAATTGAAATGGAAAAATCAAAGTATTGATTATTTCTTTGTGTATCTGCCCCTGGCCAAATCAATGAAACGATGCGTGCACGCTCCCTGAAGTAATTCACACCAGACACAGGTTCCAGGTTGTTGAATAACTTGAGGAATGTTTATTCAGAGGGGACGGCAGGTCCCTTTTAAAGCAAAATTACATCATAAGCATTGTCAGAGATAACATGGAATAATACATCAATAATTGGTTAGGTGTTAAGTGGTCGCTCTAATGCTCTGCCTACTGTAGGTGATGTCACCGGGGCCATGAGGGTCTCCCACGGTTTCCCGGCGCCATCTTGCTGCACGAGGTAGTTAGTTGGTGTTAAGAAGGGAAGGGGGGGGGAGGAGGGGTTAGAAGCTTCTAGCAGCCATTTTGATTAAAACACGTGTGCTTAGCTTTATATATGATATATCGTGGAATGAGTAAATAGACATTTTCACTAACTAGGAAATATGTGCAGACCTTATTTCCACAACAGTTAATATGTTTTTACTTCTTTTATAACAAAACATTGTTAATTTTACCACATGACAGGAGGCTTCATATTTGCATATCTTTCTTTACTGAAAACTCCAGCAGCATAGAAACAGTAACAACCAATCAGAGAAAAGATATGGTGCCCATATAAGGCCCTGTCTATGACATCACTTCCTCTTTCTTTGCTGCTCCAGCCATCAACAGGTCAGAGTAATTGTTACCTCTCTGTCTATATACTTGTCTTATCCTTTTATTGCCATACTACTATTGTACTTCACACTCCCTGTCTACCTATCCCTGTCCCCTTTATTTCCCTTACAGTTCCCCTGTCTCATCAGATTGCCTGAGCCTTGTTTTATTGTACCGTTTTTCGGTCCGGCAGGCCGCGGGCGTCACGGCTGTCCGTGCCGCGCTCTCCGCGCGGACCTGCCTCTATACATACAGGGGGGCTGGGTGGGGACGGGTGGAGGGTAGCCGGGGTTAAAATTTTCACCTTGCCGCGTTTTCCCAGCCCGCTCGCGGGTAGTACCTACACAACGCGGCCGGCGGCCATCTTGGATCTCGCGGCTCGCGAGACCCGCGACGGCCGCCCTGCCTTCACACTCGGCGGCTCGGGAATCACCCGATCGCCGCACAGTACACGGGGGACTGCCCTTAGGGCATTTTTTTTGCTGCCTTCCCCAACCCTCAGTCTTTGCATTTCGGTTTTTCCATTTTTTTGTTAGGCACTCTTCCACTACCTGTCACAAAGGGTTTTGCCAATCGATGTGAAGGGTGAACAAGCATGCACAAATGATTATGCTAAGGCTGTAAATATCAATGTTAAACTGATCATACTATTTAAAGGACCCCTGCAAGGATTTTTTATATATATTATACCACCCCTCAGGGGACTTGGCACTACTGTACCCTTCTAAGGGAAGAGCATACCTGTTACCCTACACAGGGTCATAGTATAATACTGCACCCTAGGGTGCATGCTGATGTGGGTGTCCTCTGGGTATTTTTCATGGCACACCACCGGGGGTGACCCCCCCAGCCACGCATGCTAGGGCA
>OW240922.1:50280671-50301635 GCA_933207985.1 Pelobates cultripes | reverse complement strand
ATTGATCACTGACTACAGTGATCAATTGGCAGGGTATACATTTTAATGTCATCTGATTTTTTTTTTTTTTAACCCCTGAGGGTTAATTATTTTTTTTTAACCCTCAGGGGTTAAATTTATTTTATTAATTAATTTAAATATTAAAAAATTATATATTTAGCTAGCTGGGATGGGTGGAAGTTAGTGGGGAATTGGGGAATTTTTTGTTAGGCTAACTAGGGGTTAACGTTAAAAAAAGTTTTAAAATAAGCTTTAAAAAGGTAAAAAAAAAATTTTTTAAAAATGTTTTAGTAACGTTTAAGTAAAAAAAAAAAAAAATACCACCCCCTTTACCCAGTCTAAATAAAAATTAACCCCTTCCCTGCCAGCTGATCACTGCCTACAGTGATCAAAATACAGATCACAGTATTATACTGTGATCTAATTTTTTTAACCCCTGAGGATTAACTTTTTTTTTTTTTTTTTTAACCCTCAGGGGTTCCATTTATTTAATTAATTAATTTAAATATTTTATAATTAAATATTTTGCTAGCTGGGGTGGGTGGGGGTTATGGGAAAATGGGGAATTTACGGTTAGTGCTGCTTACTGCTAGTTAGGGGTTAACGGTAAAAGAAAAGTTTAGAAAAAAAATTAAAAGTGTAAAAAAAGTTAAGATAGTGTAAAACATTTAATAAGTAAAAAAAAAAGTTTAAAAATGGGTTTTACAAAGTAAAAAAGTTTTACAAAGTAAAAAAATACATTTAAAAATGCTCATTACCACTACACTTGGTACAAGCTAGCGGAAATATTATCCCACGCTAAGGTTCAAAATATGCCTTTTGAATTACCCTGGGCTGTCTTCTTTAAGAAATGATATGCCTTTATGGTGTAATTGGATGATATAGCCTTGTAAAATACTCTAAAATGGGACATGGACACAGCGTAAAAATTCAAAATTTGAGAAAAACTGGAATGGCTGTGTCTCAAATGTGCCCCTTCAACATCCACATATACCTGGCAAAGGTACATACGGGGGTATTGCTGTACTCAGCCGACATAGCTGAGCAACATATGACGTATTATACAGTCATAGTACACATAAGGTTTGCAAAATATGCTGCGCAAACTCACTTTGTATGTCAAAAAGGCAGAAAAAATACTTATTACCACTACACTTGGTACAAGCTAGCGGAAAAATGATCCCACGCTAAGGTTCAAAATATGCCTTTTGAATTACCCCGGGATGTCTTCTTTAAGAAATGGTATGCCTTTATGGTGTAATTGGATTATATAGCCTTTTAAAATACTCTAAAATGGGACATGGACACAGCGTAAAAATTCAAAGTTTAAAAAAAATGGAATGGCTGTGTCTCAAATGTGCCCCTTCAATGTCCACATAAACCTGGCAAAGGTACATACGAGGGTATTGATGTACTCAGCCGACATAGCTGAGCAACATATGAAGTAGTATACAGTCGTAGTACACATAAGGTTTGCAAAATATACTGCGCAAACTCACTTTGTGTGTCAAAAAGGCAGAAAAAATGCTTATTACCACTACACTTGGTACAAGCTAGCGGAAAAATTATCCCACGCTAAGGTTCAAAATATGCCTTTTGAATTACCCCGGGATGTCTTCTTTAAGAAATGGTATGGCTTTATGGGGTATTTGGATTATATAGCCTGGTAAAATACTCTAAAATGGGACATGGGAACAGTGTAAAAATTTAAAGTTTGAAATGAACTGGAATGGCTGTGTCCCAAATGTGCCCCTCCGATGTCCACATATACCTGGCAAAGGTACATACGGGGGTATTGATGTACTCAGCCGACATAGCTGAGCAACATATGAAGTATTATACAGTCGTAGCACACATAAGATTTACAAAATGTACTGCGCAAATTTACTTTGTGTGTCAAAAAGGCAAAAAAACGCTTATTACCATTACACTTGGTACAAGCTAGCGGAAAAATTATCCCACGCTAAGGTTCAAAATATGCCTTTTGAAATACCCTGGGATGTGTTCTTTAAGAAATGGTATGCCTTTATGTTGTAGTTGTAATATGTAGCCTGCTCAAGTGCTCCAAAGTGGGCACGGACGCATCAAAACCCTCCATGAAAATTCACACTTAAAAACCTTAACTTGTTACGTCTCTTTTATAGCAGTGTAACTTCACAAAATAGTGTCTAGGTCATACATTGGGCATATTGTTTTACTCAGAAGACTTAGCTGAGCATAATTTGGGGGGTTTGAACTTAGTGGCACATATGAAATGTACAAAATACCCAGCAAAAATGTAATCCGTATGTAAAAAATGCCCAAAATTATTTTTTACCACATACTTTGGCATATATTGGTGAAAAAATGGGGGCATGTTAAGGCACAATATGCACCATATGAGATACCCTGGAGTGTCTACTTTTATAAATGGTAGGCCTTTGTGGGTTTTTTTTGAACAGTCAAACTGCTATAATACCCCAAATTGAAGCATAGGCCCATTAAATCCGCCTCTCAAAATTCTACTGTAAATGTTGAAACGGACAGGTCTCCTATATGGCACTGTAGCTTCACGAAATAGTGCCAAAGACATACAATGGGGGTATCGTTGTACTCAGCAGAAGTAACTGAACACAAAATAAAACTTTGTACAGGAATAGCACACACCAACTTTACAAAATATACATGGGAAGTTCTTTGTTATAAGTTTGTGTGCCAAAAACTCCAAAAAACTAAATTTTACTCCAATATTTAGCAGAGATTGGCGGTGAAATGGCTACTTAGAAAGTGTCAAAAAAACCTTAGGACAATAGCCTGTGATGTCTACTTTATATAAATATATACTTTTGTGTGGCAATTTTGTTTTCTTTTATGGCTATTAAGCTTACAAGACAAACATACAAAATTCTAAAATCGCTCTACATTAAAAGTTTATTTTACTCCTTGTGCTTTATGACCTGTAACTACCAAAAAAAACTTTAAATCCCAGACACATTATATATTTTGTAAATCAGAACAACTAAATAAATTTATTTTTAATTACTTTCTTTAACCTGCACTAATTAGGCACACATTATTATTGCAAAAACTGTACAAAAAACACAAAATATTTCTTTTTTTTGCATTTTTCTGTATTTTTTAAATAATAAATAAGCATTTATATATATATATGTTACATCAAATTAAAGCCCTTTATGTCCTTTAAAAAACAGTATATAATATGTGTCGGTGCAATAAACGAGAGAGATGCAAATTGCAGTTGAACGCATACAGCAAGAAAATGCAAAAATTGCTTGTGTCATTAAGCGTAAGACAAGCTTCTGAAGCTGTGTCCTTAAGGGGTTAACGGACTATGTTTATGTTGTTGTTGTTTATCATGCGCTTCAAAGAAAGAGGAAGTGATGTCATAGACAGGGCCTTATATGGGCACCATATCTTTTCTCTGATTGGTTGTTACTGTTTCTATGCTGCTGGAGTTTTCAGTAAAGAAAGATATGCAAATATTCGCCTCCTGTCATAACTAAAATTAAGATTATTAGTACACTAAAGCTAATATAATCTTCAATTTCTTTAAGAACTTTAGGTAAAGAAGTATCACGACTCAAAATGTTCCAATGTTTGTTCACTTTGTTTAACAGTGAGAAAGTTGACGGATTATTAATTGTTTGAAACACATTTAAAAATTCCTTATGTGCATAGTAATATACAGTTTGAGATCGACGATTCAGAATATCAGGGACTTTTTCAAGATGTACAAATATATATTTCTTAGCCGTTCCAGCACACAATTTCTTTCAGTGTATTTATTCTGTGGGATTTAGATCAGTGAAATGTTTTATTGTTTTAGTATAACTTTGTATCCATAAATGTAGCCTTTTGAGTGGGTTTGTGTACTTCAATACTATCGTTACATTACATTCCTTTGGACTATTACACAATAGAAAAATGAGCTATGAAACCAGTATAACAGAGAACCCAAGTGATGTTCAGGGGTAATACAATTAGAGACAGAGACCCATGTTCTAGCTAAATAGAGACCCTTTGTGATTGGTTTGGGGTTACACAAAAATGGACAAGGGATAGGAACATTTATTTTAATAATTAGGAAACTTGTCACTTATATTTGTTATACTGTTTTTGATATTTGTGGATAGAGAAATTAACTATATTTAATTTGTTCTCTTTAACTAGTCGATAGTAAATTGAAATATTATGTCACCCGTATATATGCATTAAGTGGTGATTAGCTTATGCGTATATGAACTATATATTTTATAATCATTATAATAAAAGTTACTTTTTAATTAGAAATTTTTTCCACATTTTGTCGTTTTCATCTTTCGCCAAATGTATATTTACAATTTGTTTTTAGTTACTGATTCAATATATTACAAATAAAGGATTTCTAGCTAATGAGAGCATTAGTAGGCAGATAAAACAAACCAAACCAGAGTCTCTTCTTTCTGGTAGAACGTACAGTTCGGTATGGAAATGAGGGAGCAGCGCCTTGTAGATAGTCTCGAATCCAGGAGATGGTCAGTGGACATGTGAAGAGAGAAGAACCAAGAAAAAAAAATATAGTGTAGTATCTTCAGACAGTTGGGGAAAGGAGTATAAAAAAACACATGTACTGTTCAGGAGCTATAGATCAGTTCCAGGTGATTGAGCACCTGGGCAGTAAAATACCCACCAAAGGATGTAATGGTCCTGTAGGACCTTGGCAGATGTTGTATCTGGATCTAATGACAGTAGAAATTGTGTGCATCTGCAAACTTGAAAGCAGTGGGTCACTGTTGTAGATTTGTATGCATAAAATAGAACAGCAAATAGTGCGCACTGGTATATAATCAAACTTAAAAATAAATAAAATAAGAGTTACTCACAAAAGCAGAGCAAACAAAATCTTAATTTTTTGCTCAATCCCAATCGCATAGGTGGTATAATCCCCATTAAGGATATAGCCACAGTTTTCCTCTTGATAAAAATGTTCTTAAAAAACTTCCAGGAGGGTCCCGAATAGTGTTAAAACAGATTCAATATTTTATTATAAATACAAATATTAAAATACACTAACGTGTTGCACCAAGTTATAGGCATTTTCAAAGTGTTTACAGATCTCTGGACCTCATCTGTTTATATAGCAGTAAAATAAAAAATAAATGGCTGCATGATGTCATAGCCATGTGAACATAAAACTAATGATGATAAAAATCAAAGTTAAATAAAAACACAATAAAACATATAAAATAATAACATGCTTAGTGCTTAATGCTTACAATACAATTAAAAGGAAAAAAACAAATGTTAAGGGGACTACCAAGATGACCACCTCTCACTGATGTCATCGTACAGGAGTAGAGCAAAATCATAATTTATTATAGAGCAGCTAGTGACTGTAAGATAGGGAAGAGGGGAGATGGGGGAGTGTAATAGATATTAAAGAGAAACATGTATTAGTAGAAGACATAGAAAAAGGATAGAAAAAGGTGTGGCCAAACTTACCACCTATTCGTGTAAAATACAAAGCCGCTCAAAGTCCTGTAAAAAATTGTCCTCAGCAGATTTGGTAAAAGCCTTGAGCGCATTGTAAGGAACTTTGTGCTTCTGTTCGGTAACTGCTGAACTCGCTGGGGACACTTCTACTGGCCACCATTCGCTCAATTGCAGCTGGTTCGCCCAGTCTTCTTTCGCCATCAGATACGTCAGTACCTCTGAAATGGTTCAGGCCATGATTTGCTCTGATGGGTTCCCTCTGAAATAAGCCAGGCAAATCTGCATCTATTTATGGAAATCTGTCTCACTGGCCGCCGGTACAGTGAGATCACCGTTGAGTTGATCGCTTTCCATGAGTGCTGTGATTATGTCAGCCTTGGAATGGTTACTGGCAACTTGTCCTCTGGCTTCCAGCAACTCCTTGAGTGTTGTTCTCTTTAAAGCGATGTAATTCATTAATCCGTTTGACTGTTCATTCAGTTCCGTTCATCTTGGTAGTACCATTGCATTGCTACCATCAGATGTAGTGGCCTACGGGTAACCCAATTGGTTACCTTCGCTAATTCCTTCCTTCAGCCACGCTGGAACCATTAACACAAGCAGATATCCATTCCCCCAGTAACCAGATGAAACATAGTCTTGGGAGTCAACTTAGTTTATTCAGACCAAAGGGATCTCCAACACAATAAAACAGCGATTTCAATCCCAGGATTCTCTGCGCCTGAGAGATAATTGCGTGAGAAAAAACTCTAATCCAATTATCTCTCAGGTACAGAAAATAATGCTTCTTTACCTGCTTGGATTTTTGCTTGGTAACATTTCAGCACTACTCATACTAGGGCGAAAGGACATCTCTGGCGGCGGAAACCCCTATTCTCACGGGGTGGCCGCAACATTTAGTGGCAGCAGTTGGATGGTCCTTGGTTCCCCAGAGGACATGCTGAATGAATGGAGACCCAATATAACAAATTTAAACAGCTGACTTTGAAAGACTTATCGGAAAGTCATGGCCGCACAGCCAGCAACCGACCACGCAGGGAATTAATTGTGGAACTCATGGAAATCGACCGAACTACTACAATGGCCGAACCTATTATCCCAAATGCAGAAGAAGACGAAATACTGCCGTCCGTTCGGTTGAGATTAACAATGTATGGACCTAATCCTCACACCGAAGGCAATACCAGCTATGCTTGGCATAGATACAGCAACCCATGAACCCAACTGTGGAAAACGTTGTACACCGTTCACTGTATTTAAAAGCTTCCTACAGGCAGAGAGAGAAATCGATGGATACCTTGCAAACTTCGAAAGGCAGTGCGCACTGCATAAGGTACCCCCAGATAAATGAGTCACCATTTTATCTGGTAAATTATCGGGTAGAGCTGCTGAAGCCTTCCAGACGAGAATGTACCACACTACCCAGCAATTAAGGAAGCCTTACTCGCCCGGTATGCCGTTATCCCCGAGGCATACCGCCGGTGATTCCAGGAATCAAAGAATCGAGGGGGGGGGGACTCACACACTGAGTGGGCATGCCGCCTCCACTGTACGGCATCCCACTGGGTCACTGGATGCCAAGCAGTATCGGCAGAGGATGTGTTACAGTTATTTCTCCTGGAACATTCTTTTAATTCTCTCCAGCCAGAACTCAGAAAATGAATTTGTGACCAGCGACCCCTTACCTTGCCCGAGTCTGCCCGCCTAGCCGATGAGTATATGGACATGAAGTGGATGGAACAGTCCACTGGGAGGCCTTCTCTTCGCCCAGATTTTCGGGCTTTCGTCCCTTCAGCTTGTCCAGAGGCTACCATCCCTCCAGGCTCCACTCGTTACCAGGGACCCCCTAGGTTCCAACCAAACCGTATCAAGATTCAGTGTCACTACTGCAAGGAGAAGGGACATGTATGCAGCGTTTGCCCCATGGCACCTCCCGGGGTTCCTTGGGGCCCCCTAAACCATACTCCGGCCACCCACTGTTTGGAGACTGAGGCTAACCATGAATATCTGGGAGTACTCTGAGGCTAATCCGATACAAGCAGCTACCCAAGACAACCACCACCATCACCGGCAAGTTGTGCTGGTAGATGGTCAAGAGGCACAAGGATTACGTGACACTGGAGCTACCCTGATCCTCATACAGCGCCACTTGGTCAGAGATAAGGCACATACCGGACAGACCATAGCTGTTCGAGTAGCTGGGGGAGCTATTTTTTTGCCACCCCACTGCTAGAGTCCACCTGGATTGGGGGTCTGGGTCTGGCACAGTGATCGTGGGGGTTATGAGCTAATTGTCAGCTGAATTACTATTGGGGAATGATTTGGGTCCCTTAACCCCTGCCTATGCTACCACGGAACCTGCTGAAGCCAATCCAGTTACCACACGCTTGCAAGCCCAAGCTGCTGAAGCCAGCAAACCAGCATGGGAGACCCAGGTAAGATAAACACCCCCGACTATGACAGTATAACCTACCCCATTAGACTGGGACACCCCAGGGGAGTTTGGAAGGGAGACCAAGGAAGAACAGCTCAATGCCAGTCCAGGCCGAACTGAACTTCTCTTTGAATTTATCTGAACAACAATAGACAGGACTTAAACAAGAAATTCCCACTTGGCCTACTGTAAGGTTTGCAGTGATATTTGCACTAGTGCAAGCTCTGTGTTTTGTTTAAGTCCTATTTTATTTCTGATTCTTGCATCTTTTTGTTTCATCTAATTTTTGACACTGTATAACATTTCTTTAGTCTTTTTTTGGTATTTAAATATTAATAATCTAATTCTGTCTTTGGGCTCTAGTATCTGCATTCACAAACCTGACGATACTGACTTAATAGTCTATCCTCTGTCCGTACTCCCACATCTGATGCTCGACTCCAAGACTTCTCCAGGGTTGCACCTTTTCTGTGGAACTCCCTTCCCTTCTACGTTAGACTTTCACCCAGTCTCCACTCCTTCAAAATATCTTTGAAAACACACTTCTTCAGGTAAGCGTATCATTTAAATTGTTAGTGGATTTTCATTCCATCACCGCCTCCATGACTCCTCTCCTGCAACAATCAAAAATAACCTACTAAGTTCCCAGTGAATACTTTTCTAGCAACCTATTTTATTACCCCTACTTTGTGTCACTATACCCCACTCCCTCTAGCATGTAAGCTCTGTTACACAGTGCATATAGGAACAAAAATTAAAAGTCCATACAGAGTCCAAGATTTGAGTCAAATCTTGGACTCTGTATGGACTTTTAATTTTGTTCTATATTTGTTTTTACTTTTAACTGCTGAAACTTTGGCATTTCAAGATCTACCACGCTGCTGCCTGGTTCCACTCTATGTGGAGATATGCCCAGATTCTCTACCTGTTTGTAAGTGCAATCTAATAAAATCCCTTTTTGGTTTTAACAGTACTTCACCATGTATGGCTCTTTTTCCTCCATTTATCCAAATAATTTATGAGGATTTCCACTGCTGAGATTCACCAACTTTCTAATTCGTTTTTAACCCCTGGTGGGGTGAGAAGCCTGTTTCATCTTATGTTTGTGAGTTTAATACTAACACCACTCACTGTGTTCTAACCTTTACTGTATTACGCTATGTGATGTTTATTACTATTGTAGCTCTGCATTGATCCCATTATCCTGGTCCACTCCTCCAGGTTATGTTTAAATTTTAATTCCCATACATGTACTGGGTGGTTTTTCCACTTTTCTCTGTTTTTTTACATTTATAAATTAACTTCATTACAACCCCCTGGCTGTCAATTGGAAAATTGGTCCTGTGATTGCCTGGTAGTTTAGCTTAGTGAAGCTAAACTCAAAAGGCAGGCAATTGCCCAGGTCATCTGCCATGAAAATACTTTTCTGCCTTGGGAAGTCTGTGATTGGACTGTGATTGGACAGCCACAGATAGCCTGGGCTGAGGAAAAAGGGGAGGGTTTGCAAAGGCTGCAGACAAAAGATCTTCAGTTTTTGGAAACAGTTTTAGATATAACCCGAAATGAAGAAATACATGATCACATGCATTTTTTTTCATGGGGACATGTCTACTAAATTGTAAAAAAAAACAAAAAAAATCTACTGAAGTGAACCTGTCATGACAGATTTAGGGTTACTGTTTTCTAACCATCTGGCTTGACTTGTGTTATAACAGACATGCAGAGCACAGCCTTCTTAGCTCTGTGCTAATCGGCACAGACTGAATTGACTGAGAAGATAGAAAGGATTGTTTTTTTAACCACTGATTTCAGAAAAATGTAAACAGTTGATAGCAATTCTACTTGCACTGTGAACTGGTTAAATTTGACACCCTATCATTTAAGATTAAGTTGTATTGGTCATGACTGGTACCCTTTAACACCAGCATTTTATTATATCAAACAATTATGTATTTCTTTCACAGCCACTAGATGGCATTATGGTAACAAATACTAAACTGAGTCAAAATTATGGATTTGTGCAAGAAAATTAAATTTAGTCTGGATATGCAAGGGACTGAGGATTAGGAAATTAATGTTCTCTTCTTTATTGTATAATCATATTGATGGTACACTCAACTGTATACCACATTATTACAGAAGAAGAACTCATTATTCCCTTTGTGGTAGTATGCAAATGGATAATATGATATGATAATTGTAAACTGGCTTTCAGGTTTGCTATAGTGCTATGAATATACCAGACCCAAGATTGTGAGGTATAGGTGAGAACATACAAAGGATAAAATAGTAAAACAGGCTTGATGTTTGCTATATCTGTATGTTTATGTGATATGCAGAACACACAGAAACAGCATAATTAAACATTAATGACTTTTCATTATTAAATTTCCAACCCATTATCACAGGATTAAAACACACTACATTTCATAACTGATCCCCTGTTACTAACTTTATTTCTTTATATTTTGCACCAGTGGCTAGTAATTTGGCAAAAATAAGTGCACAAGCTTTCCAAGTCCTTTCCTTTCTTTTATCCTGTTCTGGTTTAAATGGCCAGAGTATATGAGCTGTTAAGATGCTATAATGCTAGGAATACAGATTTTTATTCCTAGAATGAAAGTATCCCTTTAACTTTTGACACCATGCTATTGCTACATCAATATCTTTGTGTGTCTCACAAAACATAGAGCCAGCATAGTTTAAAAGGACATGTATCACTTGACAATTATTGTTTTAAAGCAGGAAGCAAACACTTTTAAACACATATACAAATCAAAAGAAAGTATGAAAAATGTTGAAAAATTTAATAAACATGGTATTTCAAGTCTGGTTAGGGGTATCTGAGGAGGTAAATATAGAGGGAGTCAAGATGTTTTTTAGATTTTTACTTCTTCTAAAAATTACTCTGGGATTGTTGGCAATGCTCAATTTTAACCAAGGATCCATCCAGCCTATAATGGCATAATTGCAGATATTAAAGACAGTAGAAAATATTGGACCTGTTCCTGGTCACATCTTTGGTGCTAATGAAAAATTTGTGGGGTTGTATAGTATTATTGTGGTCCCAGTTAGTAAGCATCGATATTATAGCTCTGTGTGTCTCAGAGTCAGGATACTGTACAGTGGTGACAGAATTGGCTATGGGTTTAAAAGCTGTATTAGGGCAAGGGATTCTATCCATATTCCTTGCCTTGTTGTAGGCAAGTAGGATTGATATAGAAGGATATTCTTTATCAAGGAATTGTTGGCAAAGGTTTAGAGCTTCTTCCTCAAAGTGTTCTAACATGGAGCAATTATGCTGGAGTCTAATGAATTGGCCTAGTGGTACATTTGCAATCCACGTAGGATGATGGCCACTGGTAGCATTTAGGAAGCCATTTACGTCTACCTTTTTCTGAAATGTCCTAGTAAGAACCTGGTCTTTTTCTCCCCAAAGTATATGGTCAAGGAATTCTATCCTAGAGCTCTGCTTGTTAAAAGTAAATGAGAGTCCCCAGTAGTTAGAATTGAGCTCAGTCACAAACTTGTCAATATCATCCCAGTCCCCCTTCCAGATGATTAAGATATCATCAATAAAATTACAGTAAAATATCAGATGATCTTTCTAATAGGGGTTCTCTAAAACATGTGTCCATTCCCATAAGCCCATACATAAGTTGGCATAAGAGGGGGCAACGCTCGCCCCCATGGTATTCCCTTTTGTTTGGAGATAAAACCTATTATCAAACTTAAAATAATTGTGTGTCAATATAAAATATATCCTTCAATGATGGACTCAGCCTGAGAAGATGGAAGGAGTGGATCGGAAAGCAGGAAGTGCTTGTATGTCCAATTCATTGATAATGTTGGTATATAATGCTGTAACATCTATGGTGAGTCAGCTATATCCTTCATGCCATTTTACATTTTGCATTAGAGACAGAACATGGCTGGTGTCACGTATATAGGAAGGAAGATTCACCACATATCTTTGTAGGAGGATATCCACCCATTTAGAGACGCTAAGGGACATCACAATCCTATATCGGCACAGTGCTGCTAAAAGGTTGCCTACCTCTGCCCTATAGTATTGTTCATCGCCCAAAATTCTATTGGCTTCCTTCAGGTAGTCCTCTCTATTAAGTACCACTATGCCTTCCCCCTTATCCACCCCCATAATAATGATCTCTTGATTGCTCCTAAGATCTTTTAGGGCTCAGGCCTCTGGTTGGCTGAGGTTGTTAGAGTGTCCCCTCATATGTTTACCTTTATTGTCTGCATCCAACTTTTAAAACTCATTTAAAACAAGATCATTAAAAACTAGGGATGAAATGACCTTTGTCTGACACAGGATAGTAGGTAGATGGAGGTTTCAAACCTGTTGGTGTGTTGGCATTAATTACCTCTAGGGCATCCATATTGAATCATCCTGGTCGTTCATGAGAGAAACCAGATTTTTCAGAATCATCCTATCTTGAGGATTATTGAGAAAACCTGGGCAGCCAACAACACTGTTAGACTCTTTTATATTAAATGACCTTGTTAAAGTTAATTTCCTTTTGTTGAGCTCTTTAAACAGCTCAAACAAATTGAAGTTTTTCGAAGTAGAAAAATGTAACCCTTTATTTAATAGAGAGAGTTCCGCTGGTTGTAGGTTGTATAAGGAGATATTAAAGATCCCTTTCATGAAAGGCATCTCAGCTTGTTGGGATTGATATCCCTTTCCTCTAAATCCTCTAAAGTTCTCATGAATAAGGGAATGGTCTGGATGTCTGTGATGGCCCTTCCCATAAAAAAAAAAGAAAAGAAATTCCCATTTTTTCCGAGGGTTTCGTTTTAGGTCTAGCCCCCAGATTATGGGGGAAGGTCTTATTCGACAGCCAGTCATTTGTGACTTTATTCATGCCTGTGTAGGACATCCCCCTCGGGTTCTCTATATAGATGATGTTTGGATTGCCCTGATCAGACCTATTAAAAGATCTTTTGATCTTAGGGCTAAATGTTTTATTGTGGTTTTGGTAAATCTTTGGATTTCTGCAGGTTACCTCTGCATACGATCTCTCCCCTTGTCTAGGCTGGACTCGTCTATAAGAACGTAGCTGATTTCTGGGAGTGGAATTTGGCTTGTTAGTGTGACACATTAATATGAGTGGGGTTTCTGGTTATAGATCTATTTCTAATTTTCTTCCTTTGCCAACTTCTTATTTGCCCTTTCTCATATGCTTGTCCCTAGCGTGTTTGAGGTTTTTCTTTTTATTACGTCCTTCTCGAATGAGATCATCATTTGATGTATTCCATCATCCAAATTGGAGATGAGTTCTTTGATCGGAAGAGCTAATATTAGAGTTCAATCTTGGTCTCTGTTATTTTTAACCTATATTGTCTATATTTGACCAAAATCGTTGTCTAATGCTCCAAACCATTTGTTTTCCAATTCAATAATATCCATAAAGAAAGGTCTTTTCTCAAATCTGAGTCCTTGTGGGATAAATCCTTGTTTCCGGTATATATCCACCTGGAGTGAGAGTGAGTGTGGAAAGCATAAAAACGAAAAAGCATATAAATATAGAAATTTACCTACTTTACCTACTTTTTCGAGCCTGCAGAGTGAGGCAAGACTTTAATTACTTTTTTTTTTTTAAACTAACCACAATTCATCTCCATGGCAATCAGACACATTAAATCCCCTAGTGGTAGAATGTGTAAAGTGCAATAACAATTTAAAACCAATAATTCAACTGGAAAGAATCATATATCATAGGAGACTGACTGAACCCAAAAGTAACATTAGCGGTTTGATATATGAACTTGTCAGAAGATGCTAGTTTGTATGTGTGGGAATGACATACTGACATTGCTACATGACTATTTGACATTGGGATTGCTACGTGATTATTTGTATTTAGGACCATGCTTACCAACATGATATTAACATAAAATGATTCTGCCTGAAATATATGCAATGGAACAACACAAGGTACGAGACAATGGGAAGAGACGTAGGAATGTAACCATATATTAGTCTATTAATAGGCAGCTGGGCCGTCCACATTAATTGAACGCCGGAGGTTTTGATTGTCTTGGTAACATATTTGAGACTTACCTGTGCACAACTAACATACCTTTTACCCAATTCAATACCCATTTACTGAAGATTAAACACACATATGGAAGGTTTTTTGCTGTTGAGCTTTGGGGTTCATTTGTCTACACCAATCAAACATCTAGATGACATGGAAAGGAGAACCTTGGTATGAAAGAGTGACAGATGGGCTTGGGCAGGGATGTATTTACCACAAGGCAAACAAGGCATTTGCCTAGGCATTTGCCTAGGGCGGCACTTTCAGGGGGGGCACCAAAAAATGCCACCCCAACTCCCAGACAAATGCCTTGTTTGCCTTGTGTTCTGGGGTTGTCCACCTTACTGTGAGTGAGCGAGCGAGTGAGTGAGTGTGGCTGTCAGTGTGTGTCTGTGAGTGATAATGGATGTGCCTGTGAGTGTGTGTCAGTGTGTGTATGTCATTTTATGTGTATCTAAGAGTGTGTGCCTGTCAGTGGGTGGGTGTGTCAATGTGTGTCTGTCAGTGAAAGTGTGTGTTGATTAAACAGTGTGTGCCAATGACTGTATGTGTGTCCCAATGACTGTGTATCTGTCAGTGAGTGTATATCAGTGCATGTATCATTGGGGGTGCCCAAATTTAGTCGTGCCTAGGGCAGCACAAATCCAAAATACACCACTGGGCTTGGGTACCTTAAAGAGACAATATAGGCATTGACACAACTTTAGCCTAATGACGCAGTTTTGGTGTGTAGATCATGCCCCTGAAGGAATATTTCCTACCTGTTTTATGTTAAATTTTGTATATATTGTGTATTAATATTGTTTTTGTATTTTATTGTACCCTAATGTATCAATGCAATGTTTTGTGGACCCAGGACATACTTGAAAACAAGAGAAATCTCAGTGTATCTTTCCTGGTAAAATATTTTATAAATAAGTCTCACTGCTCAACTTTCTGACATTTAGGCATCAAATAACTTGTGTTTCTATTTGTGCAGCTATAGCCAAAACTCAAGTGAGGAGATTTAAGGCATTTATATTGGAATTCTATATATCTGTTGAATACCTTTTATAAAAATTCTTTCAAACAATTAATGAGTAGTAATTTTATGAAGATGTTTATTGTTCTGAGAATCAGTTACAAGTTAAAAAGCACACGAAAAGGTGTAGCTGTTAGGAAATCCAAGCATCAACTTGACAAAGTTGTGTTTTGTCATTCTTCTTCACGACTTTGTATTTGCAACTGTCAAGATCAAGAATTGCTTCGCAGTGTACATGGTCAAAGCCAGATGGCTTTGAATACCTTTAAATGAAAGAAAAGAAATACATGGATATTTTCAACAATCCGATAAGGAAGTTGATCCCAAAACAATTGAAAGTGATGTTGTGTAGGATATAGAGGCAGCTTAATTAAAAATACACAGCTGCCTATTGCTGTTCGGGCTAATGCTTCATCATGGCCCTGAGCAGCACAGATGGGATGCTAAGGACCCACATTTAGCATTAAACAATTAAAAGCTATTTAAGACTGAATGTAAGGATGTTACAAGGGGACTCCAGACACCATTACCACTCCAATAAGAAGAAGCAGTTATAGTGTCTATAGTGCCCCTTTAATAAAACATGCATGCTCCAATACAAAGTGGATGGTAAGTGCTTTATATTTTTTGAAATAAGTACATTATTCACTCATACACATTGCTAATGAAATAGCTGACTGATTCTTGTTGCGTATCAAAGAAAATAACATAATGTGTATACTTACATAGAACAGCATGAAATTGTGTCTCTTCTACATTTGCAGGACATGCAGTCATTTGTTTTCCATTCTTGGCCCAAATCGTAGAAAGTCCCATCCTTTATACAGCCTGATAAAAGATATAATCATAAAAATAAATATAGAAACAAGAAATAAGCTTCAGGATATAATGATGGAAGACAGGAAGCACAATATTATTAATTAACCCCTTCCCAACCTTGGGCGTACCAGGTACATCATACAAAAAATGGTCGTTAACTACCTCGAACGTACCTGGTAAGTCCGTGGCAAATAGTAGCCCTGGACTTACCTGGACCGGCAATCCATGGCAATCCTGGTCCGGGGGATTGCCCAAGACCCTACCAGTCCCCCTGCAGCAGCTCTGACCTCCCTGGCACTCCAGGGCCATGTGATCACCATGATCACATGGCTGCAACAGGAGTCTATGGAGCTGCCAGTAGGGAGACTGTCTGAGCTGTCAGGCAGTCCCCCAGGCAACTTAGTTTTAATAAAGGCTTTTTTAATTTGGGTTTGCTACTAATCAACTTTAGGTTGTACTGTTTAAGATCAAACCAAGGGTTGGCTCGAGTATCTGCCCCCTCCAGATTGCTTAAAATAGAAAGCGTGCACACTCAGTAAATCACCACTGACACAAGTTCAGATAACTGAAAAACTCTGGAATGTTTAATCAGGGGCCCGGCAAGTCCCTTATAAAGGCAGAAATACATCATATGCAAAATGCAAGATAACAGAGAGAATACATCTTTAATTGGTCAAGTGTTAAGTGTCTTATCTAACGCACTTCCTCCAAAGTGTGATGTCACCATCATCCTGGGTGTAGTTCTCCCTGGGAGACGCCATCTTAATACATGACATTCTTTACATTCTTTAGTCGATGGGAGGGGGTGCTCTAGCAGCCATTTTGAGTAAATAATGAACACATACAGTAAATAGATATTTTAGTAACAATAATTTCTATCCATAACAGTACTATTTCCCATACATCCCCTCCATTCGGAGTGGATGTCTGTGATACTGTTCTGTGATACTGTGAGCCTATGTCGTTTTGGCTGATGGGGTATCATTTGACTTATCCCAGGGTTAATAATCTTCAAGCTGTTACTAATAGGAATTTAACCCCTTAGACAACCCAGGGTATTCAAAATGCGGTATTTCCAGTCTTTTGTAGTAGCCACTTAGTCACAAACGCTGGCCAAAGTTGCCAATTTTATTTGTTTTTTTTTGCATTTTTTTTTAAAAACAAAAACAGCACTTTTACTGGTGATATCATCGTTGTGATAAGTTTTACGGTTTTGAAAAACTAATATTTGTATTCAGCGAAGTCTCCGGAGTATAACAATACCCCCCATGTACAGGTTTTATGGTGTTTTGGAAAGTTACAAGGTCAATATAGGGCTTGCCCATTTCAGTTTGCCAGATTGATTTGCTGGGTCTATGTTGCCTTTTGAGACCATATGGTAGTCCAGGAATGTGAATTAACCCCATCATGGCATACTATTTACAAATGTAGACAACCCAGGGTATTCAAAATGGGCATGTCCAGTCTTTTGTAGTAGCCACTTAGTCACAAACGTTGGCCAAAGTTAGTGTTTTTATTTGTTTTTTGCATTCATTTAAACAAAAACTGCACTTTTACTGGTGATATCATCATCGTCATAAGTTTTACTGTTTTGAAAAGCTCATATTTGTGTTCAGTGAAGTCTCCCGAGTATAACAATATCCCCCATGTAAAGGTTTTATGGTGTTTTGGAACGTTATGGGGTTAAAAATAGGGCTTGCCAATTAAATTATCTGCACTGTCTGCCTGGGTTGTAAAGCAGGTCCCTCAATGTATTCATTAAATCAAATAAGTATATAGTTAATAGTTAAATATATATATGTAGAATGTGTGTGTGTGTGTGTATATATATATATATATATATATACACACACACACACACATACACTGCTCAAAAAAATAAAGGGAACACAAAAATAACATCCTAGATCTGAATGAATTAAATATTCTTCTGAAATACTTTATTCTTTACATAGTTGAATGTGCTGACAACAAAATCACACAATTAAAAAATGGAAATCAAATTTTTCAACCCATGGAGGTCTGGATTTGGAGACTCAAAATTAAAGTGGAAAAACAAACTACAGGCTGATCCAACTTTGATGTAATGTCCTTAAAATAAGTCAAAATGACGGTGAGTAGTGTGTGTGGCCTCCACGTGCCTGTATGACTTCCCTACAATGCCTGTGCGTGCTCCTGATGAGGTGGCGGATGGTCTACTGAGGGATCTCCTCCCAGACCTGGACTAAAGCATCTGCCAACTCCTGGACATTCTGTGGTGCAACGTGATGTTGGTGGATGGAGAGAGACATAATGTCCCAGATGTGCTCGATTGGATTCAGGTCTGGGGAACGGGAGGGCCAGTCCATAGCATCAATGCCTTCGTCTTGCAGGAACTGCTGACACACTCCAGCCACATGAGGTCTAGCATTGTCTTGCATTAGAAGGAACCTAGGGCCAACTGCACCAGCATATGGTCTCACAAGGGGTCTGAGGATCTCATTTCGGTACCTAATGGCAGTCAGGCTACCTCTGGCGAGCACATGGAGATCTGTGCTGCCCCCTAAAGAAATGCCACCCTACACCATTACTGACCCACTGCCAAACCGGTCATGCTGGAGGATGTTGCAGGCAGCAGAACCTTCTCCGCGGCGTCTCCAGACTCTGTCACGTCTGTCACATGTGCTCAGTGTGAACCTGCTTTCATCTGTGAGCACAGGGCGCGAGTGGCGAATTTGCCAATCTTGGTGTTCTCTGAGAAACGCCAAACGTCCTGCACAGTGTTGGGCTGTAAGCACAACCCCCACCTGTGGACGTCGGGCCCTCATACCACCCTCATGGAGTCTGTTTCTGACCATATGAGCAGACACATGCACATTTGTGGCCTGCTGGAGGTCATTTTGCAGGGCTCTGGTAGTGCTCCTCCTGTTCCTTCTTGCACAAATGCGGAGGTAGCGGTCCTGCTGCTGGGTTGTTGCCCTCCTACGGCCTCCTCCACGTCTCCTGATGTACTGGCCTGTCTCCTGGTAGCGCCTCCATGCTCTGGAAACCACGCTGACATACACAGCAAACCTTCTTTCCACAGCTCGCATTGATGTGCCATCCTGGATGAGCTGCACTACCTGAGCCACTTGTGTGGGTTGTAGACTCCGTCTCATGCTACCACTAGAGTGAAAGCACCGCCAGCATTCAAAAGTGACCAAAACATCAGCCAGGAAGCATAAGAACTGAGAAGTGGTCTGTGGTCACCACCGGCAGAACCAATCCTCTATTGGGGGTTTCTTGCTAATTGCCTATAATTTCCACCTGTTGTCTATCCCATTTGCACAACAGCATGTAAAATTGATAGTCACTCAGTGTTGCTTCCTAAGTGGACAGTTTGATTTCACAGAAGTGTGATTGACTTGGAGTTACATTGTGTGTTTAAGTGTTCCCTTTATTTTTTTGAGCAGTATATATATATATATATATATATATATATATATATATAGATAATACGTGTGTGTGTGTGTGTGTGTATAAATATCTTTCAAAATAGGTAGCAGCATTTAAATTTATTGATTCAAAATATAAAAGACGATCAACGTTTCAGTCCTTTATGCAGGACTGAAACGTTGATCGTCTTTTATATTTTGAATTAATACATTTTGGACTTTTAGATCCGTGAGTGCTGCTATCTATTTTGAAAGATGAATACTACTAGCCATGGTATGCTAGCATCCGGTCACTAAGGGACTTTAAAGTGTGAGTGCAAGAGCATTTTCTATTTTTTCATATATGAATATATACACACATACATATATATATATATATATATATATATATACACACACACACATATATATATTTCCTGGCCATATCCATGGCAGCACAACATTGGGTAGCTCCTGCCTATCCCCATTGGACAGGAATAATAATTAAGACGTATAAGTACCACCTCCTACCCCTCCTTCCCCAGTCTTTTTTTTCCTGTCCTATCCTCTAGGACATGTTCGGTCTTTGAGACCGTAAAAATTTTCTTTTATGGCTTACCTGAGGATTAGTTCCTCCAGCCCCTGGGGAGTTCACCCTCTCTCCCCAGGGAAGTCTCCAGTATACGGCCCTGCGCAAAGGTGTCCCCCTGTAGAAAACCCCTTTAGTGACCGGGGGTTTATCCTTCCACTTTCTTGCAATGACCCAAGGGGTAGCAAGTAAAAGGATCAATTACACTAATAAGTTTGGTATGAGGATGATTTGTACTTACACCAGAAGAGTTCAGCCGGTAAGTGAGCTACATTTCTCTTCCTTCTGGTCTCCTGTAGAGTCCACAGAGTTTCAGCAGTGTTTCGGTTTCCAAGGTATCCGTTCGGCATGGTTGATTTCCCCGGGTGCATGCGCGGCGTTCGGGAGGCTCCTGGGCGCATGCGCGGCATTCGGGAGTTCCTGAGTGCATGCGCGGCGTTCGTGAATTTCGAACGTTTGTGGGTTGTTGTTTTTTTTACGAATTAGCATAAGCCCTATATAAGCCGTTCGCTTATTATTTCCTAGCGAATGCACAGTGACCTATTTAAAGTGCCAAAACCGCAAGCTGATTATTCCCTGCAAGGGGATATTCTGGTATTGTGAAATTTAACAATACTGTCCAGAGGCGGACTGACAGGTCGGGCAGATCGGTCATGGACCGAGGGCCCGAGGCAGTCAGGGGCCCGGCTGGCTGCACTAACATGCTCTGGCTGGGGAGATCAGATCACAGATCTCCCCAGCCAGAATTGTACATATTCCAGCAATAGGTTGCTCCTGCAACCTATCTCTCTCTGTTTCCCCGCTCTGCCTCCCCTCCACCCCCACCTTCTGAGACCTGGCAGTGATCCTGCGGCTCCTGCTGCTCCTGCCAGGTCTCCTCCATGCAATGACTGCGGAGCTCGTGTGAGGGGAAGAGGCGGGGCCGAAAGAGGGGAAGTTACATCACTTCCTGTCCTGATGAATCTGCTGAATCCTGGCAGACAGGTAAGTAAATATTATTTTTAAGCTAATATCCCACCCACCCCAGCCCCTGTGCCCCTTCACCCATCCCAGCACCTGTACCCCCTTCACCTACCCCAGCCCCTGTGCCTCCTTTCACCCATCCTAGCCCCTGAGCCCCCTTTCACCCATCCCAGCCCCAGTGCCCCCTTCACCCATCCCAGCACCTGTACCCC
>OW240922.1:50260448-50280571 GCA_933207985.1 Pelobates cultripes | reverse complement strand
TACTTGTGCCCCATCACCTATCCCAGCACCTGTACCCCCTTCACCCAGCTCAGCACCTGTGCCCCCTTCACCTATCCCAGCACCTGTACCCCCTTTACCCATCCCAGCCCTTGTGCCCCCTTTCACCCATCCCAGCCCCAGTGCCCCCTTCACCCATCTCAGCTCCAGTGCCCCCCTTCATCCATCCCAGCCCCTGTGCCCCTTCACCCAGCCCAGCCCCTGTGTCCCTTCACTCATCCTAGCCCCTGTGCCCCCCTTTTCATTTCCCAGCCTCTGGGCCCCCCTTTTCATTTCCCAATCTCTGGGCCCCCCTTTTCATTTCCCAATCTCTGAGCCCCCCTTTTCATTTCCCAGCCTCTGAGCCCCCCTTTTCATTTCCCAGCCTCTGGTCCCCCTTTTCCTATCCCAGCCTCTGGGCCCCCATGTTCCCATCCCATCCCAGCCCCTGTGCCCCTTTACCCATCCCAGCCCCTGTGCCCCTTACCCATCCCAGCCCCTGTGCCCCCTTCACCCATAACACCACCTGTGCCCCCTTCACCCATAACACCACCTGTGCCCCCTTCACCCATCCCAGTCACTATGCCCCTTTATCCATCTGAGCCCCCTTTCACAGCCCCTCTGCCCTCTTTATCCATCTGAGCCACTATGCCCCTTGACCCACCACAGACCCTATGCCCCTTTACCATCCCAGATCCCACTCCCCCTTCACCCACTACAGCCCTATCGCTGTCATTCCTATCCTTCCCTGTACCCACCACAGCCTCTGTGCCTTCTTGTACACTACTCAGCCTCTCTCTCCCTGTACCCACCTCACCCCTATGCCTTCCTGCACCCACTACAGTCCTCATAACTCTCATCCCTATCCCTCCCGGCACTCACTACAGCCCCTATCCCTCACTGCTTCCACTGCAGCTGCTATCCCCCCCCCGTCCGTATGCCCCCCTGCACCTACTATAGCCCATATCCCCCCTCATGCACTGCAGCCACTATCCACACACATACTGCAGCCTCTGTATCTCCCCCACACAGTAGAGCCTCTAGTATCATACAAACATACACTACAGTCCCAGTATCCCCCAGCTGCCTACTAGAGCCCCTATCCCCCACACACACACAACAGCCCCTATCCACACACTCTCTGCAACACAACCAGCCCTCTCCACTAACATACAACACTGCAAACAGCTCCATACACACACACAAACCCACAAGGAACCTCACTGTATGCACGTAATCCCACAAACAGCATCCCCACACATTCAATACCACATGCAGCCTCCCTACACAAATATCACAAGAGGCATCCTCAGCATAGCAATACTGCATACAGCCTCCTAATACACACACACACACACACATCACAAGAGGCATCCCCAGCATGGCAATACTGCATACAGCCTCCTTATACACACACACACACATCACAAGAGGCATCCCCAGCATTGCAATACTGCATACAGCCTCCTTATACATACACACATCACAAGAGGCATCCCCAGCATTGCAATACTGCATACAGCCTCCTTATACACACACACATCACAAGAGGCATCCCCAGCATTGCAATACTGCATACAGCCTCCTTATACATACAAACGCAATTATTACAATTACTTATATAGCACCAACATATTCTGCAGCGCAGTACAATAGGTAAAACAAGTCAAACAATTAATTCTAATTCAACATGTTGACATTCAGGAACACAAGCAGCATCCCACACATGCAACCACACAAGTAGCCTCCAAACACGTGTTTGGAGGCTGCTTGTATGGTTGAACATGTGGGGGATGCTGCTTGTGATGTCACCAACAAACACAGACAAAGGGTCTAATTAAATTTGCTTTATGTCTTTATTTTAATGGGGGGAGGGGGGGAGGGGAGCGTAAGGCAAGCTATTAAGGGGTACTCCACTCAAAAACAATGTTTTATTAAAACACTGTTTTTGGTTGGATTAACCCTTTAAAGTATATCTGGCCCTGTTTGGGGGACAGCCATGCTGGGTAGTGCGCACATATTTGTATGAGAGCTGCACAAAGACCTTGCACCGGGAGGGGGGCCCTTGATCTACTATTGACCGAGGGCCCTATAAGTTGTCAGTCCGCCCCTGGGTACAAGCTAGCGGAAAAATGATCCCACGCTAAGGTTCAAACTATACCTTTTGAAACACCCTGGGGTGTCTACTTTAAGAAATGGTAGGCCTTTGTGGGGTAGTTTGAATTTAAAACCTGCGAAGATGCTTGGAAATTGCACATAGGCCCAGCGTCAAAATTCAAAGTTTGGTAAAAACGGATATGGCTTGGTCTCCTATATGGCACTGTAGCTTCACGAAATAGTGCCAAAGACATTCATATGGGGTGTCATTTTACTCAGAAGACTTAGCTGAGCATAATTTGGGGGGTTTGAACTTAGTGGCACATATGAAATATACAAAACGCCCAGCAAAAATGCAATCCGTATGTAAAAAATGCACAAAATTATTTTTTACCACATACTTTGGCATATATTGGTGAAAAAATGGGGGCATGTTAAGGCACAATATGCACCTTATAAGATACCCTGGAGTGTCTACTTTTACAAATGGTAGGCCTTTGTGGGTTTTTTTTGAACAGTCAAACTGTTATAATACCCCAAATGGAAGCTAAGGCTCATTAAATCCATCTCTCAAAATTCTACTGTGAATACTGTAAAGGACAGGTCTCCTATATGGCACTGTAGCTTCACGAAATAGTGCCAAAGACATTCATATGGGGTGTCATTTTACTCAGAAGACTTAGCTGAGCATAATTTGGGGGTTTTGAACTTAGTGGCACATATGAAATATACAAAACGCCCAGCAAAAATGCAATCCGTATGTAAAAAATGCACAAAATTATTTTTTACCACATACTTTGGCATATATTGGTGAAAAAATGGGGGCATGTTAAGGCACAATATGCACCTTATAAGATACCCTGGAGTGTCTACTTTTACAAATGGTAGGCCTTTGTGGGGGTTTTTGAACAGCCAAACTGTTATAATACCCCAAAATGGAAGCTAAGGCTCATTAAATCCATCTCTCAAAATTCTACTGTGAATACTGAAAAGGACAGGTATCCTGTATGGCACTGTAACTTCACGAAATAGTGCAAAAGACATACAATGGGGTGTCATTTTACTCAGCAGATGTAACTGAACACAAAATAAAACTTTGTACAGGAATAGCACACACCAACTTTACAAAATATACACGAGAATTTCTCTGTTATAAGTTTGTGTGCCAAAAACCAAAAAGAACACAATTTTACTCCAATATTTAGCAGAGGTTGGCGGTGAAATGGCTACGTAGAAAGTGTCAAAACAACCTTAGGTAAATAGCCCGTGATGTCTACTTTATATAAATATATACTTTTGTGTGCAATTTTGTTTTCTTTTATGGCTATTAAGCTTACAAGACAAACATACCAAATTCTAAAATCGCTCCACATTAAAAGTTTATTTTACTCCTTGTGCTTTGTGACCTGTAACTACCAAAAAAAACTTAAAATCCCAGACACATTATATATTCTGTAAATCAGAACAAATAAATAAATTTATTTTTAATTACTTTTCTTAACCTGCACTAATTATGCACACATTATTATTGCAAAAACTGTAAAAAAAAACAATGTTTTTCATTTTTTTTGCATTTTTCTGTATTTTTTTATAATAAGTAAGCATTTATATATATATATGTTATATCAAATTAAAGCCCTTTCTGTCCTTTAAAAAACAGTATATAATATGTGTCGGTGCAATAAATGAGAGAGATGCAAATTGCAGTTGAACGCAAACAGCAAGAAAATGCAAAAATTGCTTGTGTCATTAAGCGTAAGTCAAGCTTCTGAAGCTGTGTCCTTAAGGGGTTAAGCAGACCCAGACGTGGTGAGTATGTAAACATAAAATCAGTTTGCACCTATACATTTTCTATCCACATGGCAAGCTTGTGTATTGGGGGAAATAAGTAATTAAACTATGTGGTGGCAAATATTTTCTAAAATATGCACTATATCACAGATTGTTTAAAAAATCCTATAACAATATCTAGAGAAAGATAAACTAACCCAATGTTAAATAACTAAATTTTAACTGTCTGACACATTAAGGTCCTAAAAGGTTTAGAAATAAGAGTTAGACAACTATTTACAGGGTTTGAAGATTTATAAATGATTAATTCTACCTGGGGCCACAAATGGATTAAAACTAAAACAAAATAAAAAAAATAATACACGCATGCCGTATGTACCTTATCTAAATCCAGTTTAAATGTCTTATTCCAGGATGGGTTAGAAACAGTTTTCCAACTTGTTGAACCCACTGGAATATGATCGATCTTCAGCTGAGTACGGACTTCACCTGTAAGGAAATTTCAGGAACTCAACTTAAAAGGCTGAGAGTATTTTAATTTAAAGAACATTTCTACGTGGCTTTGGTCAATACACAGACGATATACCATTTATATGCAGATGACACGCAAATCTACCTGTCCTCCCCTGATCTCTCTCCGCCCACCTTGACTCGTGTTTCTAACTGCCTCTCTGTTATTTCCAACTGGATGGCTGCTCACTTCCTTAAACTCAACCTGTCCAAAACAGAACTTCTAGTTTTTCCTCCCTCAAGTGCTGCTACTCCTGTGTCTGTCGCCATCCAAGTCAACGGCGCTACTATCACCTCTACCTCCCAGGCTCGCTGCCTAGGAGTTCTTTTTGATTCTGATCTCTCTTTTACTCCCCATGTTCAATCGATAGCCAAATCCTGTCGCTTCCAACTCAAGAACATAGCGCGCATCCGCCCATATCTAACGCCGGACGCGGCTAAGGTACTGGTTCATGCTGTTGTTCTCTCTCGCCTTGACTATTGCAATCCCCTTCTCACCGGTCTTACATGTTCCCAGCTTGCACCGCTGCAATCTATAATGAATACGGCTGCGAGGCTTATTTTCCTGTCCGGTCGCACCTCCCACGCCTCCACGCTCTGTCAGTCCCTGCATTGGCTTCCAGTTAGATATAGGGCCCAATTCAAAATTCTGGCGCTTGCTTACAAATCCCTACATAATGCTGCTCCAACATACCTATCTTCCCTCATACACAAGTATGTCCCGACGAGACCCCTGCGCTCAGCCCAAGACCTACTCCTATCCTCTGCCTGGATCCCCACCTCTGATGCTCGCCTTCAAGACTTCTCCAGGGCTGCACCTATTCTGTGGAACTCCCTTCCCTCCTCAATCAGACTTTCACCCAGCCTCCATTCCTTCAAAAAATCTTTGAAAACTCACTTCTTTATTAAAGCGTATCAATTAAACTGTCAGCAGGTTTCTCATCCCTCACCCCATGACTCCGTTCCTTCACCTGTCAAAAATGACCTACCAAGCACTCAATAAACCCTTCTGTAACAAACTATTTAATTCCCCTACTTTAACCCTTTGTGTCACTATACCCCACTCCCTCTAGCATGTAAGCTCATCGAGCAGGGCCCTCAACCCCCTCTGTTCCTGTACGTCAGTGGTCTGATCTCAGTTATGTGTCTGTTAGTCCACCCATTGTACAGCGCTACGGAATTTGTTGGCGCTATATAAATAATAAAATAATAATAATAATAATAAAGGTTCATCTATTAGCTTTACACAAAGCTCTAGGAGTTTACTTTCATCAAAGGAGTCTAATCTCCTGTATTCTGTAAAAAGCAAAAATTAACAAAAAACTAGACAAATTTATAGTCAGCCAGGTAATACAGTCTGAAAATAGGCAAAGAGATATATGTAAAATAACACTAGAACCAATTCACTAAAAACATGTTGAAAATGATGTTCCTGCTGTCGGTCTTTTTTGTTTGACAAATAATGTAAAGAATGGAGTTTGTACGATGAGTGAGTCCAAGTTTATATGTGGGTAGAGTAGTTAGGTGTTGATCTGCTACAACTTTTGAACACGATATAGATCGATATTGTGGTTTTGATTTTCATTTGAATAGCGATGTTTAGTGTAAATACATATTGTCCACAGATTTGGAAGAATTGTTTTACAGAGGTGCCTTCAATAAATAATTTGTGTAACCAACCCATTAGAACCAGGTAAGGGAGTTTACGATAAATAAGGCCATTGTAGGGCATAAGGCCTGTCTACCAACTTAAAATTTAGTTTGAGAGCTGCTGTAGAGACTAATGTTAAAAATGTCTTGTTATGGAACAATGGCCATCAAACGATCTGAACAGGTGTTGCAATGTATAATGGTACGGCAAAGTAGCAGTAAAAAGCTTCTTTTTCTTTTTAAAACTACTTTGCTATACATTGCAACACCCGTACAGATTGTTGGCTGACTAAAACTGTCCACTTGGTTTTTAATTTGGAGCAGCGCCATTTTTTGGTAAAACTCAAGACTGAGATATCTAATGGATTTCCCTGATTCTGTATAGTCTCACTACACTAACACATGGAGACCTACAGCATGTCAACAATGTGGGACCAGGAGGTTTCCCACTGCAGCCTTGTTTTGGCACACTGGATTAAGGAGGTACCATCCTGCAGCCTTGTTTTGGCACACTGGATTAAGGAGGTACCATCCTGCAGCCTTGTTTTGGCACACTGAATTAAGGAGGTACCATGCTGCAGCCTTGTTTTGGCACACTGGATTAAGGAGGTACCATGCTGCAGCCTTGTTTTGGCACACTGGATTAAGGTGGTCCAATGCTGCAGCCTTGTTTTGGCACACTGGATTAAGGAGGTACCATCCTGCAGCCTTGTTTTGGCACACTAGATTAAGGAGGTACCATGCTGCAGCCTTGTTTTGGCACACTGGATTAAAGTGGTCCAATGCTGCAGCCTTGGTTTGGCACACTGGATTAAGAATGTACCATCCTGCAGCCTTGTTTTGGCACACTAGATTAAGGAGGTACCATCCTGCAGCCTTGTTTTGGCACACTGGATTAAGGGGACTTTCTTGCAGTTTATACTCCACATATATTGTAGTGCTATAGTTTCCTAGGAGGTTTGCAACATAGACCCTCCTGTGTTATGCACCCCTGGGTATGACATTATGTCAAGGCTTTTCATGGTGATGCGAGAGGTAGGCCTATCTTATTTATTTATTTATTTATTGTCACACTGTTCCATGTTATCTACTATACAGTAACGTTTTGTGTAATTTTGTATTTGTTTAATACTATTAGCATTTATTTTGAATCTACAGGAATACATAATAATGTACTGTTATATATCAAAATGTCATTGTTAGATACATGTAATAATAATAACATTTTAAAGGCATTTAAATGGATGAGAAGACAAACCCAAGACATTGCATTAACAAAGAGTCAGAAATGTTATCAGCATTAACAAATAATCAGGAAAGTCCAGAGGATAAAACTGAAAGTCAGGCTGTGAGCTGTGTTCAAGTCTCAGAATGGTAAAGCCGCAATCCCAAAGAAACAATGAAATCATCAACGGGTAAAGTAGTAAAGATCTCGTCTATTGATTAGATAAAACTATAATGTAAGGGGTATTGTGAGCCAGTATTCTCCCCATGGACCAGGAGGACGTTTCAAAGGCAACTTGTAACTTGTTTAGAGGAGGATATAAAGTTGACAGATAGGATTCCCAGCTTGAAGAATCTTTGGTAAAGGTTTCCTTCACTTAGTTTAGAGTCATTTCATATATGTAAAATAATTTGGTGGAAAAAGGCAATTGTGGAGTGATATCTGGAAATATGTTTTGTAAAACTGATCTCCTTGACAACACTTTCAGTATTGTGATTGATTGGCAGGGTCTTTGTGAATGACGGAGAATCCTATTAGATAATATTTGTATTTCGCCTGCATTCTCCCCAAACAGGAACATTACAGAGTTAAAGGATCCAAGTTTCCTATACAGACATTGTCTAACCATGACCAGTCAAATGTTACTGGACTATGATTATAAATACTGTCAGTAAATAATGGGATATGTAGTTTAACAATTGTTGCAGGGAAAGGTTCGATATCCCAGATATTGAGCGTCACTGTACACATAACGGGATTAATAAGATCAAAATCACTGTACTAGAAAAGTCAAAATTCTCTTGGATTTTCTGATTGCTGCCACGGTTGTTTCTTCTGATTCGGTTCATTAATAAGAATCTTCCTCGACGCGGACTCCTGCCAGGGAGAACATCGGACGGGTCCTTTAGTCTGCCAGGTACATTCTCCAGAATACCGTGACAGCCCTTTACTCGCACTTTCAGAGTACCTGTCAAACAATCAGAATAAATATTGTAACAATGGCTATTACACTTTCACATTTATGAACAAAGGAGAAAAGAAAAAGGAATCTGTTCCTAATGCCGATATCGGATATACACAAACGGTTAAAAATCTAGAAGATACTTTATTAATAAATGGAAAACATAAATCTGAAAAGACCCCAGCAATGGCTGCCTGACTCAACAAAAGTCAATTACGGCAGCCAAGACAAAGAGCATACATAGAAATAAAAAAGATAAGTAAAAAGAAAAATGAAAATAGATCGATAAGGTAATAGAAAGAGTTTTAACAATGGATAAATGATAGTATCTATAGATCAGACAATTGATACAATGCGTGGGAGCCCCCTAAGTAAAGCTGACAATTCATTCAGTGTAATGATTCTTACATATCAGAGATAAAATATAATACAAAATGTCGATGCAATACAAGGGAATCTGTTACCATCAGTATGAACTGAAACTAAGTATATTGATCTCTGTGTGTCAACTAAAAGATACAATACATCCCCCTGATGAGCCTGTAAGTTAGGCAAAACGCACGTTGGGGCGCGTAGATTAGACATTATTGCGATTATCAGGCTAGATATTTTGTGTGTCCCCAGCAACCCTCTTCCTTCCTATGAGCACGGACATACATCTTTGGATTTATTTATTACTTGGGATCCCGAGGGGCTATGATAGTTTGGGATACTAGCCGTGTATACTGATTAGATCGATCAGGATATCATTAGCTATTAATGCAGTATTTCTCTACTGTCTATTTGGTTATTTACCAGCATCAGGACTCTTGTTTCTTTACCATCTATCCTATACTTGGTGCCCTCGAAGGCACCATTCCGATCTTTCTTCATTTGGTGTAGAATTCATCATGGATAATTAGTTATTTCATTAAGGTTACTGGGCATATTCTAGATACTGTTGCCTTTTCACCTTTTTGATTAACTCTATTTACTCATTACACTCGTAACACCAATTTGATATGCTGATGTGATTTATATGTATATGTAATTAGATTCGATTTTGTTCTTATATTAGAACTTTTGGAAATACTATTACTGCATTCACTACTTTTATTTTTAGAGAGAGTTTATAGTGGGAGAATCTCCTGTACCTTAACGGCATTGATTCTGTACAGTGATTCTTTTGTCTTTATATACATAGTGACTATTATACCAAACGGGAGTATTTAACTCCTTCCAGTGGGTTCCCCTGTATTGTATCTTTTAGTTGACACACAGAGATCAATATACTTAGTTTCAGTTCATACTGATGGTAACAGATTCCCTTGTATTGCATCGATATTTTGTATTATATTTTATCTCTGATATGTAAGAATCATTACACTGAATGAATTGTCAGCTTTACTTAGGGGGCTCCCACGCATTGTATCAATTTTCTGATCTATAGATACTATCATTTATCCATTGTTAAAACTCTTTCTATTACCTTATCGATCTATTTTCATTTTTCTTTTTACTTATCTTTTTTATTTCTATGTATGCTCTTTGTCTTGGCTGCCGTAACTGACTTTTGTTGAGTCAGGCAGCCATTGCTGGGGTCTTTTCAGATTTATGTTTTCCATTTATTAATAAAGTATCTTCTAGATTTTTAACCGTTTGTGTATATCCGATATCGGCATTAGGAACAGATTCCTTTTTCTTTTCTCCTCTGTTCTGCAATTATTGAGGGTTACCCCCTACTCTGTTCCTATAGACACTAGGACATTGATGTTCTGGCCATTTTTCAATATTTATTACTTTCACATTTATGTTAAAGAAAACTTTGTGTTTGGTCTAAGTAGCACACACAGAATATGAAATGATTAGGCAGCTTTTACATCTTTATCAGAATATAAATCAACCAAAACTGAACTTACAAACAGATAAAAACTCAGTAGCGTCAGTTAGTCCCTGCTTGGTACTCAGACAAGGTTCATCTCACTGGTGCCATTAGAGAGGAAAGCTATACTATTTGCATTATAAGATATTTCTAAACACTCACAGGAGTAATTCAGAACCAGAATGCAATAAGTCCACGCTACACAAGTTGGAACCCCTCTATGCAAAGTGAACAAGGAGTCCATGTCTGGATTAACCTTTACACTTAGTGGGACTCTAAGATAATAAAAAAAAAAAAAAAAGTAAAACTGAATTCATGAGAATACCAAGAATGGGCACATTCTCAGTAACATGTCAAGTGCACATATTCAGATTATTATAAACTGTGTCTTAGACAGTAAGTAAAGTCATTTATCTAATTGCCCATTAGTAAAGTATTCATCAAAGTGTAATGCTTAACTTGTTTACTTAGTTTATGCTAATAATTCACTCATTTAAAAGTTATGCAGAAAGCTAGCTCAGTACATTTGGAAGAATAATGCTAAGAGTTACATATTGTTATTTAAAATGTCACCGGTCACATTTAAACTTGCATCCACGTCACATAGAATAAATCCTGCTGGAATATCGGTACACTAACTGTGAGTTTCCTCCAGTCAGACTTCACACAGATGGAAACATGCTCGGATATTTCAATGTTAGATATACTTGTTTAGTTTATTCACAGATCTTTCAGAGACAAAAATAACTTACCCGTTAGTGCTATGGACTTGGATTTGACTGAACCAAGGGACAGTTCCTCGGTGGTTATACTCTTCCTAGGGTGGCCATCAGGAAGTTCTTTCACTCGTTCCTCCAAGGAATATTTAAGGAGGTCCAGCTTTTCATTTGATGCCTGTAGTATTGATTGTGCCTGTTAAAAAAGTGGGAAAAAAAGATGAAGGATCAACAGAACAACAGACATTATCTGCTGGCAAAAATATCTGGAAGTTGCTGCCCAACATGAGCTGATGTTCAAGGTTAGACACATAAGTCCTACGAGTGTGGCTCATACTTTCATTGCATTTATAAATGGTGTTCTAATTCCACATCATGTTCAATGTATAAAACTCAGGATTAATCACTAAAGTCTGGATTGTAGCAAATCAAAATCTGAACTGCAAATATTTAAACTAAAAATAGTGATCGTGAGAAATTCCATCTCGGCTTTTGTCAGAGCTTATCTACGTTTGAAAAACAAAGTGGAAACACCACCCAAATACGTGATAATATAAGAAAAAATACAAATAACCTGAAATATAGGTCGTGATTCATAAACGGAATCTGTACAAAAGATTAAAAGACTAACATAGCGTAATACAGTATTAAATAGGTGAGTGATATTTAGTGGAAATAAGTGCACTCACAAACAAATATGAAATCAGGCTTCTCACCCACCCAAGGGTAGCAATCTTATGAGTGGACGATCCTCCGTGGGATATATGAAAAGTAAAAAACCAAATATAGTGAAGCATGTAATTAAATTACAAAATAGTATTTATTGGTCTCACTTACAAGTGAAGAAAAATAGCAGGCATATCTCCATATAACATGGAACTCCCAGAACGATGCAGAAGAGAGTCCAATAGAAGATCCAATGAAGCAGACAGAATACAAATAAAATAAAAATAAAAACTTAATACAGAATTACATAAAAAAGGATAAAATATAATAGCAGCATGCATAAACTTAAAGTATCTATCCAACGCGTTTCGTCCAACAGAAAGGGGACTTCCTCAGGGATATAGATGTGGTGATCCTTCTAGATATATATAGGGCGATATCCATAATCATCCTAAATTCAAAAAACCCGGGTATCCGGCGTCCGGCTGTGGCGTGCGTTTCATCCGTGGCACGCATGAAACAGGAAATAGTGCTTATGTTCCGGTTGTACTGTCATTTCCGGCAACGTGGAACGCATATGCGTAGTTTGTGCGCGTGCGCATAATAGACGCGCATGTGTGTCATAAACGCACATGCGCAGATGTTATTACCGGAACCTACAGGGGACAAAAAAGTAGAATAAAACGGGCGGATAATCCACCCAAGAGACTAAGAACCAGGATGAAACAAAAAATAAAAAATAGACAAAGAATAAAAAATTGAATAAAAAAGCAAATACATATATAATAAATATATATATATTGCCCAGTGCATTATACTTAATATACTACACATATAAACACATGTAACGGATCACCTGGCACCCCGACTGGGTACCTCCGTTAAAGGATGCTCCTAGCGCTTCCTGAGGACTCCAAGCACTGCAGCAGACACCACAATCACCGAACCAGAGAAGCGTATACCTTCTCTCAAGCATTTGAATGCTGTAGACAGTTGAATAGGAACCATACGAATAGGTTTACTCTCCTAGCAGTCAAACTGGAACAGCATACAATAAATCCTTCCCCCAATAATGAGACGACACTTCACTTTGAGGGTTAAAACAGGAACTCCCTGTACTGTCACATACAGTCTCTTTTATTCCCAATCCACAAACATAGTACAGCCCACAGGGCGTTACAAAACCACCAATCACATCACAGTTACATCCCACATATTCCCTCCCCTTATCCTGAGAGGAAACTCAATTATACATACAGTTAAAACATACTTTCTACCCAACTTTCATAACTCCAAAACCATACATCACATTCACATAAAATTACATATTCACAATCAATCCATTCAGGGGAACAACATATTCAAAAAATGGCACAAATCAGACAAGGGGTTCAAAAGTTAGTAAAAAGTCCTTTGTGACTAAATGAAGCATGGCTTTCTGGCCCAAACCAGTTTCAGAGTCTTCTATCCTGGAGATAAGTAATTCAATTATCTCCCAGGACAGACACAAGACTCCATTAAGCACATGGTTGCAAAAAGACACAAAACACTTTAAAATACATAAAGTCACATTTTACACATAACACACAGACATTTCACATATCCCCAGATAGCTCAGGTCTGAGCGCACATTATTAAGTGAATGGCGCTCGGACCACACAAATACAGTTTAATCGCCATGGAGCCAAAGTCTTTACAGTCAGTTTCATACGAATGGGCTCCATGGGATTCCTATCTGGGGTATAACACATTCACATAAGGTCTGGTCCATAGTCCAAAGGCAAGAGGCGGGCAAGCAGCCCCCTCCAAGGACACGTGGCGAGGCCGGTTTCGCCACAACACATATAAACACACACAATTGATTACAATTACTAGACCAGAAACATTTACCTAGACACAAAATATTGCAAACCCCAAATATTATGAAATGAGAGGAAATTCATATTTCTCTGCTTAAATGCATATGGATTAAGTTAGTCTAATTCAAATTAAACCTTGTAAATCAATTTCCTGATTGAGTCCTTGATGTAAAGTTTTCAGATTAAAAATCCAAAACGCCTCTTTTTTAATTAACTCTTGTAATTTGTCTCCTCCCCTCCAACCTAGATGGATGGAGTCTATACCAAATGCCTGAAAAGTGTTCCATATAAACAACGGACATGTGTTGCAATGTCTAGGTACACTATGGTTAGATTTCTTTTTCTTTATGTTATTGAAATGTTCCAAAATTCTGATATGTAGTTTTCTAGAAGTACGGCCCACGTACTGAGCCCCACAACCGCATTGTAGTAAATACACCACAAAGGAAGAAGAACAGTGAATATGTTTCTTAATATTATAGGTTTTATTAGTGTATGTACTTGTAAAATTCACAATTTTCTTTTTTTGATATTTACAAGTGGAACAACGTCCACAGCTGAAGAAACCTAATATAGGAGTTTTTAATACATTGTTACAAGAAGGAGTAGACAGTAACAAACTAGGTGCCAATTTATTTTTTAAATTTGCTGATTTTTTGTAAATTACTATAGGGAATTCAGGTAACATATGTTTTAAGACATCATCCCTCTTCAGGATGTGCCAATGTTTCTTAAGTATCTGTTCTATCTTTTTTGCCTGAGAATTATATTGAGTCAAAAAAGCAAATTCAAATTTATTATTAGAATTGTGTCTATTATTTTTACTTTTTTTATCTTTTCTATTGAATCAAACTAATTCATTGTTCCCTTCTCTTTGTTCTCTATCACCAAGTAAAAGGGTTCTATCAGAAGAAAGAATCTCTATTTCCGCTTTTTCAATTTTATTAAGATTATAACCCTTATCTATATATCTTTGTTTTATAATTGCCGATTGTTCCAAAAAAACATCCCTATCGGAACAATTTCTCCTGAGACGGGTTAGCTGGCTTTTTGGAATATTTGAAAGCCATGGGGGATGGTGAGCACTAGAACATTCAATAGCTGTATTGCAATCTGTGGGTTTAAAGTATGTTTTGGTCTTTAATTGATTGGATTCTCTATATATTGTTAAGTCCAAGAAATTAACAGAAATGATGCTTGATGTGAAAGTAAACAGCAAGTTGTAATCATTATCATTGACATACTACATGAAAGAGTTGAAACTCTCCATAGTGCCATCCCAGATGATCAGTACATCATCTATGTAGCGTCGCCATAGGACCAAAGTACCCCCAGTATGCTTGCCCAATCTGACGTGCTGTTGCTCCCAATGGGATACGTACAGGTTGGCGAAACTGGGGGCAAATTTGGTACCCATGATATAACTGCTCTTTATTCTAACGTTCCTCATATGAAAGGCATTATGTGCATTAAGGAAATGCTTAAATCCCAGCAATCTTTACATGATACCCAAATCGAATTTTTGATCAATTGTATTCAGTTCGTTCTAACAAAGAACTTCTTCTGGTTTAACAACCAGTATTATTTACAGCTGTGGCGTCGCCATGGGTACCAAATTTGCCCCCAGTTTCACCAACCTGTACGTATCCCATTGGGAGCAACAGCACGTCAGATTGGGCGAGCATACTGGGGGTACTTTGGTCCTATGGCGACGCTACATAGATGATGTACTGTAGGTTGGAGGGGAGGAGACAAATTACAAGAGTTAATTAAAAAAGAGGCGTTTTGGATTTTTAATCTGAAAACTTTACATCAAAGACTAAATCAGGAAATTGATTTACAAGGTTTAATTTGAATTAGACTAACTTAATCCATATGCATTTAAGCAGAGAAATATGAATTTCCTCTCATTTCATAATATTTAGGGTTTGCAATATTTTGTGTCTAGGTAAATGTTTCTGGTCTAGTAATTGTAATCAATTGGGTGTGTTTATATGTGTAGTATATTAAGTATAATGCACTGGGCATTATATATATGTTTATTATATGTGTATTTGCTTTTTTATTAAATTTTTTATTCTTTATTCTTTGTTTCATCCTGGTTCTTAGTCTCTTGGGCGGATTATCCGCCCGTTTCTTCTACTTTTTTGTCCCCTGTAGGTTCCGGTAATAACATCTGTCCATGTGCGTTTATGACACACATGCGCGTCTATTATGCGCACGCGCACGAACTACGCATATGCGTTCCACGCTGCCGGAAATGACAGTACAACCGGAACATAAGCACTATATCCTGTTTTATGCGTGCCACGGATGAAACGCACGCCACCACCGGACGCCGGATACCCGGGTTTTTTGAATTTAGGATGATTATGGATATCGCCCTATATATATCTAGAAGGATCACCACATCTATATCCCTGAGGAAGTCCCCTTTCTGTTGGACGAAACGCGTTGGATAGATACTTTAAGATTATGCATGCTGCTATTATATTTTATCCTTTTTTATGTAATTCTGTATTAAGTTTTTATTTTTATTTTATTTTATTTGTATTCTGTCTGCTTCATTGGATCTTCTATTGGACTCTCTTCTGCATCGTTCTGGGAGTTCCATGTTATATGGAGATATGCCTGCTATTTTTCTTCACTTGTAAGTGAGACCAATAAATACTATTTTGTAATTTAATTACATGCTTCACTATATTTGTTTTTTTACTTTTCATATATCCTACGGAGGATCGTCCACTCATAAGATTGCTACCCTTGGGAGGGTGAGAAGCCTGATTTCATATTTGTTTGTGAGTGCACTTATTTCCACTAAATATCACTCACCTATTTAATACTGTATTACGCTATGTTAGTCTTTTAATCTTTTGTACAGATTCCGTTTATGAATCACGACCTATATTTCAGGTTATTTTTATTTTTTCTTATATTATCACGTATTTGGGAGGTGTTTCCACTTTGTTTTTCAATTATATGTGTTTTAGGTGTTAGTGAGGTACACCTGGGATCTTTTCCTAATATATGATTTTAACATAATTTTGTATAGTGTGTATACTCTACTGGTTTGTCTGTATTTTCTTATCTACGTTTGCCTCAGTTTTGTAATTCAGATTTTAATTTCCTACAAGTCAGTTTATTGAAAAAAAAACTGTATTTAACTTAAATGCTGAATGGAAAAGAAAAACCTAGTTAGCACGGATTTCCATAGATTTATATTATGCTATTGGCTTTTAATAAAACTAATGGGAATTAAACAATTGGGAGAATTTTAAATAAATCATAGAGACAGCATAAAATACAGAACAAATGTACCAATAAAGACTTCAAACAATTAAAGTCTCAGAAGAGAGAATATAAATTTAACATTTATAAATTATTCATAAAGCAGATTTTGTTGGCGCTTTATAAGTCATAATAATATACCATGGCTACTTGGCTAATGCCAATAAATTGTAATTTCCAGCCCCTTGACAGACATTGGAAGCCCATTATTCATTCTGGGGATGAAATGGTTAAGAGAATACACTTTGTAACTTACCTCAACAAGCGGCTTTCCATCCAATTTCTGGATGGCGTGTTTGGCTCCTTCAGCCACGGCACGCTCGATCACAAATTGGTGGCTCAACTCCTCAATGCGTTTCTCCAATGGACTTATTGCAGGTGTTGCTAGGACACAAATTATTAAATTTTATTATATTAATGGTAAAAAGGAAATCGACATGGTAGTTTCAGGTGTCACAGTACTAAACGGGTAATTTCTATAAGGTTTCTCTCCATATTTCTATATGTCATAGTGCACTCTTTCAAACAGAAAGCATTTTAACCGCTTCCCGACCACAGACAGAAATTTCCCATCAAGCTTGTCCTTGCGTAAAGGACCCTTGATGTAAAAGTTCTGTCATTTACTGAAGTTAACCCTGCATCGCGGGGTTAACGTTCCTCCGGTCTGCCTCGGTACTCGAGGCAGACCGGGAGCCCCCGATTGCACTGTCCCTGCAGCTGTGATCGCTCTGACAGCCTCTGACTCTTCCGCAGCCAGTGTGAAGTGCATGGAGACGGATCAGTGATGATCTGCTTCTCCCTGTAAATAAATAAAGTTTTTAAGTTAAATCTCATCCCCTTCCACCTGCTTTAATATAATTAACCCCTTTCATGTCAATTGATCACTGACTACAGTGGTCAATTAGCAGGGACTACATTTTACGGTCATCAGATTTTTATTTTTTACCCCCTGAGGGTTAATTTTTATTTTATTTTTAATCCGCAGCAGTTACATTTATTCTATTAATTCATTTAAATATTTTAAAATTATGTATTTAGCTAGCTGGGGTGGGTGGAAGTCAGAGGGGAATTGGTGAATTCGGTGTTAGGCTAGATAGCCTGCTAAAGAGCTCCAAAGTGGAAGACGGACGCATCAAAACTCCATGAAAATTCACACTTAAAAACCTGAACTTGTCACGTCTCGTTTACAGCACTGTAACATCACAAAATAGTGTCTAGGTCATACATTGGGCATATTGGTTTACTCAGAAGATGTAACTGAGCATAATTTTGGGGATATCATGACAGTGACACATATCAAGTGTAAGAAATATTTTTTTTCCTTTCACCACAAACATTGGCATAAATTAGTGAAAAAATGGTGACAAGTTAGGGCACAATATACGCCATATAAAATACCCTGGGGTATCTGCTTTATCAAATGAAAGCCCTTTGTGGGGTTATTTAAACAGTCAAACTGCTATAATACTCCAAAATCAGACATAGGCCCATCAAATCATCTATGAAAATTCTAATTATAGAAACTGAAATAGCCTTGTCTCTTATATGGCATTGTAGATGCACAGAATAATGCCAAAGGCATACAATGGAGGTATCGTTATACTCAGCAGATGTAGCTGAACACAATAGTACACCCCAGCTTTACGAAATACACATTACAAATGTTATAGGTGTTGTGGCGAAACCAACCTCGCCACTGTACACTGGAGAAGCCTGGTTGCTCGCATGCTGCCTTTGGACTATGGCCCCATGTTAAAAGACATCTTTTTTCCCTGCAGAAAATACTTATTCGTTCTTTTCTGCCGGGTGTTCGGTAGATTCCATCTACTGAACAACCGTACGAATGAATAGACCAGCTGGGAGCTGGAGTGTGCCGGCAATTAACCTCCCTGAAGCTGCGGTTAACCACAGCTTAATTGACGAATGCTGGGTGGCCGCCATTCGTATCACGAACACGAGGTTGCGCCCATTTTAAACAGGCGAATGCACAGTGGTGTTCGACGCTTAATTCATGGAACTGAAATCGGACACAGTTTTGCTTGAGTGTGTTGTGCCCCAGATAGGAATCCCATGGAGCCCATTCGCATGAAACTGACTGTGTAAAGACTTTGGCTTCATGGCGATTAAACTGTATTCGTGTGGTCTGAGCGCCATTTGCTTAATAATGTGCGCTCAGACACAGGGGCGTACCTAGAGCATTTGGCACCCGGGGCGGATCCTGTGCTTGGCACCCCCCCCCAAAAAAAATAAAAAATAAAAACCTGTAAAAATTTTTTAAAGGTTCTCATTTTTTTTTTTTTACAATTTGTAAAGACTCCTGTCCCAATACAAAACCCCCGCCCCCTTCTACAAAATCCCTGCAGCCCCACACACACATTTACAGGCAGTCACACACTCAGTTACAGACAGTCACACACCCAGTTACAGGCAGACAGTCACATACAGTCACAGGCAGACAGTCACACATACACATTTCCTCCGTGCGGCCAGTTTATCAGCTGTTTGCTTGTGTGAGCTGTACTGGCACCCTAACTACCATGGGACACTGTGCGGCCACAGCTCACACAGCCCCCTCCAGCCAGGGCCGGTACAAGGATTTTTGCCGCCCAAGGCAAAAGTAAAGTTTGCCGCCCCCATGTGACATCACAATGCCCCAGCCATATGATTTGCCATGTTAACTAACGCCAGTGCTGCAGTGCCGCCGTGTTTACATTAAAAGGCCTGCATGGACAGGCTATAGACACCAGAACCACTACATTAAGCTGAAGTGGTTCTGGGGACTATAGTGTTTCTTTAATGTGAGGTAAATTAGAGCTTAGTGCCACGAATAATATACTAGATTGCCTACTTACAACCAGATGAGGATGATGATGGGCTCTAGCTGCAGTCTGGCTCCACAGGTCTGGTGCAGAACAGGCTCTCTGGAGGCGGTTTGTAACTGTGGTCACAAAAATCAATGTTCTGGGAGAACGGAAAGCAGCTCCATTTTTTGGGGGTCCTTTACACAGCTCAAGGTCTGGGTCCCAGGGTCCACCTTCATGTTCCACCAATGAGTTTGTTCACAGGGGGTGGAGTGTGTAGGGGATGTCCTGATATGTGTGTAGGGAATGCATTGTGTGAATCTGAGTTTGTATGTGTAAGGGCTGCAAGGTGTGTTTCTGTGAATGTACAGGATGCAGTGTGTGCGTGTGTAAGGGGTGCATTGAGTGTGTGTAATGAATGCATTGTGTGTTTCTGTGTGTGTAAGGGATGCATTGTGTGTAACGGTTGCATTGCTTGTGTGTCTGTATGTGTAATGCATTGTGTGTTTTTCTCTGTGCAAGGGGTGCATTGTGTGTATGTGATGAATGTCAATCTCTCCTCCCGCTCCAATTTCCTTCTCCTCCTCCCAATTTCTCTTTCTCACCCCCCCTCCTAATTTCTCTCTCACCCCCCCTCTCCTTTCTCTTTCTCTCCCCCCTCCTTTCTCTTTCTCTCCCCTCCTTTCTCTTTTCTCTCCCCT
>OW240922.1:50216831-50260348 GCA_933207985.1 Pelobates cultripes | reverse complement strand
GATTAACAATGTATGGACCTAATCCTCACACCGAAGGCAATACCAGCTATGCTTGGCATAGATACAGCAACCCATGAACCCAACTGTGGAAAACGTTGTACACCGTTCACTGTATTTAAAAGCTTCCTACAGGCAGAGAGAGAAATCGATGGATACCTTGCAAACTTCGAAAGGCAGTGCGCACTGCATAAGGTACCCCCAGATAAATGAGTCACCATTTTATCTGGTAAATTATCGGGTAGAGCTGCTGAAGCCTTCCAGACGAGAATGTACCACACTACCCAGCAATTAAGGAAGCCTTACTCGCCCGGTATGCCGTTATCCCCGAGGCATACCGCCGGTGATTCCAGGAATCAAAGAATCGAGGGGGGGGGGACTCACACACTGAGTGGGCATGCCGCCTCCACTGTACGGCATCCCACTGGGTCACTGGATGCCAAGCAGTATCGGCAGAGGATGTGTTACAGTTATTTCTCCTGGAACATTCTTTTAATTCTCTCCAGCCAGAACTCAGAAAATGAATTTGTGACCAGCGACCCCTTACCTTGCCCGAGTCTGCCCGCCTAGCCGATGAGTATATGGACATGAAGTGGATGGAACAGTCCACTGGGAGGCCTTCTCTTCGCCCAGATTTTCGGGCTTTCGTCCCTTCAGCTTGTCCAGAGGCTACCATCCCTCCAGGCTCCACTCGTTACCAGGGACCCCCTAGGTTCCAACCAAACCGTATCAAGATTCAGTGTCACTACTGCAAGGAGAAGGGACATGTATGCAGCGTTTGCCCCATGGCACCTCCCGGGGTTCCTTGGGGCCCCCTAAACCATACTCCGGCCACCCACTGTTTGGAGACTGAGGCTAACCATGAATATCTGGGAGTACTCTGAGGCTAATCCGATACAAGCAGCTACCCAAGACAACCACCACCATCACCGGCAAGTTGTGCTGGTAGATGGTCAAGAGGCACAAGGATTACGTGACACTGGAGCTACCCTGATCCTCATACAGCGCCACTTGGTCAGAGATAAGGCACATACCGGACAGACCATAGCTGTTCGAGTAGCTGGGGGAGCTATTTTTTTGCCACCCCACTGCTAGAGTCCACCTGGATTGGGGGTCTGGGTCTGGCACAGTGATCGTGGGGGTTATGAGCTAATTGTCAGCTGAATTACTATTGGGGAATGATTTGGGTCCCTTAACCCCTGCCTATGCTACCACGGAACCTGCTGAAGCCAATCCAGTTACCACACGCTTGCAAGCCCAAGCTGCTGAAGCCAGCAAACCAGCATGGGAGACCCAGGTAAGATAAACACCCCCGACTATGACAGTATAACCTACCCCATTAGACTGGGACACCCCAGGGGAGTTTGGAAGGGAGACCAAGGAAGAACAGCTCAATGCCAGTCCAGGCCGAACTGAACTTCTCTTTGAATTTATCTGAACAACAATAGACAGGACTTAAACAAGAAATTCCCACTTGGCCTACTGTAAGGTTTGCAGTGATATTTGCACTAGTGCAAGCTCTGTGTTTTGTTTAAGTCCTATTTTATTTCTGATTCTTGCATCTTTTTGTTTCATCTAATTTTTGACACTGTATAACATTTCTTTAGTCTTTTTTTGGTATTTAAATATTAATAATCTAATTCTGTCTTTGGGCTCTAGTATCTGCATTCACAAACCTGACGATACTGACTTAATAGTCTATCCTCTGTCCGTACTCCCACATCTGATGCTCGACTCCAAGACTTCTCCAGGGTTGCACCTTTTCTGTGGAACTCCCTTCCCTTCTACGTTAGACTTTCACCCAGTCTCCACTCCTTCAAAATATCTTTGAAAACACACTTCTTCAGGTAAGCGTATCATTTAAATTGTTAGTGGATTTTCATTCCATCACCGCCTCCATGACTCCTCTCCTGCAACAATCAAAAATAACCTACTAAGTTCCCAGTGAATACTTTTCTAGCAACCTATTTTATTACCCCTACTTTGTGTCACTATACCCCACTCCCTCTAGCATGTAAGCTCTGTTACACAGTGCATATAGGAACAAAAATTAAAAGTCCATACAGAGTCCAAGATTTGAGTCAAATCTTGGACTCTGTATGGACTTTTAATTTTGTTCTATATTTGTTTTTACTTTTAACTGCTGAAACTTTGGCATTTCAAGATCTACCACGCTGCTGCCTGGTTCCACTCTATGTGGAGATATGCCCAGATTCTCTACCTGTTTGTAAGTGCAATCTAATAAAATCCCTTTTTGGTTTTAACAGTACTTCACCATGTATGGCTCTTTTTCCTCCATTTATCCAAATAATTTATGAGGATTTCCACTGCTGAGATTCACCAACTTTCTAATTCGTTTTTAACCCCTGGTGGGGTGAGAAGCCTGTTTCATCTTATGTTTGTGAGTTTAATACTAACACCACTCACTGTGTTCTAACCTTTACTGTATTACGCTATGTGATGTTTATTACTATTGTAGCTCTGCATTGATCCCATTATCCTGGTCCACTCCTCCAGGTTATGTTTAAATTTTAATTCCCATACATGTACTGGGTGGTTTTTCCACTTTTCTCTGTTTTTTTACATTTATAAATTAACTTCATTACAACCCCCTGGCTGTCAATTGGAAAATTGGTCCTGTGATTGCCTGGTAGTTTAGCTTAGTGAAGCTAAACTCAAAAGGCAGGCAATTGCCCAGGTCATCTGCCATGAAAATACTTTTCTGCCTTGGGAAGTCTGTGATTGGACTGTGATTGGACAGCCACAGATAGCCTGGGCTGAGGAAAAAGGGGAGGGTTTGCAAAGGCTGCAGACAAAAGATCTTCAGTTTTTGGAAACAGTTTTAGATATAACCCGAAATGAAGAAATACATGATCACATGCATTTTTTTTCATGGGGACATGTCTACTAAATTGTAAAAAAAAACAAAAAAAATCTACTGAAGTGAACCTGTCATGACAGATTTAGGGTTACTGTTTTCTAACCATCTGGCTTGACTTGTGTTATAACAGACATGCAGAGCACAGCCTTCTTAGCTCTGTGCTAATCGGCACAGACTGAATTGACTGAGAAGATAGAAAGGATTGTTTTTTTAACCACTGATTTCAGAAAAATGTAAACAGTTGATAGCAATTCTACTTGCACTGTGAACTGGTTAAATTTGACACCCTATCATTTAAGATTAAGTTGTATTGGTCATGACTGGTACCCTTTAACACCAGCATTTTATTATATCAAACAATTATGTATTTCTTTCACAGCCACTAGATGGCATTATGGTAACAAATACTAAACTGAGTCAAAATTATGGATTTGTGCAAGAAAATTAAATTTAGTCTGGATATGCAAGGGACTGAGGATTAGGAAATTAATGTTCTCTTCTTTATTGTATAATCATATTGATGGTACACTCAACTGTATACCACATTATTACAGAAGAAGAACTCATTATTCCCTTTGTGGTAGTATGCAAATGGATAATATGATATGATAATTGTAAACTGGCTTTCAGGTTTGCTATAGTGCTATGAATATACCAGACCCAAGATTGTGAGGTATAGGTGAGAACATACAAAGGATAAAATAGTAAAACAGGCTTGATGTTTGCTATATCTGTATGTTTATGTGATATGCAGAACACACAGAAACAGCATAATTAAACATTAATGACTTTTCATTATTAAATTTCCAACCCATTATCACAGGATTAAAACACACTACATTTCATAACTGATCCCCTGTTACTAACTTTATTTCTTTATATTTTGCACCAGTGGCTAGTAATTTGGCAAAAATAAGTGCACAAGCTTTCCAAGTCCTTTCCTTTCTTTTATCCTGTTCTGGTTTAAATGGCCAGAGTATATGAGCTGTTAAGATGCTATAATGCTAGGAATACAGATTTTTATTCCTAGAATGAAAGTATCCCTTTAACTTTTGACACCATGCTATTGCTACATCAATATCTTTGTGTGTCTCACAAAACATAGAGCCAGCATAGTTTAAAAGGACATGTATCACTTGACAATTATTGTTTTAAAGCAGGAAGCAAACACTTTTAAACACATATACAAATCAAAAGAAAGTATGAAAAATGTTGAAAAATTTAATAAACATGGTATTTCAAGTCTGGTTAGGGGTATCTGAGGAGGTAAATATAGAGGGAGTCAAGATGTTTTTTAGATTTTTACTTCTTCTAAAAATTACTCTGGGATTGTTGGCAATGCTCAATTTTAACCAAGGATCCATCCAGCCTATAATGGCATAATTGCAGATATTAAAGACAGTAGAAAATATTGGACCTGTTCCTGGTCACATCTTTGGTGCTAATGAAAAATTTGTGGGGTTGTATAGTATTATTGTGGTCCCAGTTAGTAAGCATCGATATTATAGCTCTGTGTGTCTCAGAGTCAGGATACTGTACAGTGGTGACAGAATTGGCTATGGGTTTAAAAGCTGTATTAGGGCAAGGGATTCTATCCATATTCCTTGCCTTGTTGTAGGCAAGTAGGATTGATATAGAAGGATATTCTTTATCAAGGAATTGTTGGCAAAGGTTTAGAGCTTCTTCCTCAAAGTGTTCTAACATGGAGCAATTATGCTGGAGTCTAATGAATTGGCCTAGTGGTACATTTGCAATCCACGTAGGATGATGGCCACTGGTAGCATTTAGGAAGCCATTTACGTCTACCTTTTTCTGAAATGTCCTAGTAAGAACCTGGTCTTTTTCTCCCCAAAGTATATGGTCAAGGAATTCTATCCTAGAGCTCTGCTTGTTAAAAGTAAATGAGAGTCCCCAGTAGTTAGAATTGAGCTCAGTCACAAACTTGTCAATATCATCCCAGTCCCCCTTCCAGATGATTAAGATATCATCAATAAAATTACAGTAAAATATCAGATGATCTTTCTAATAGGGGTTCTCTAAAACATGTGTCCATTCCCATAAGCCCATACATAAGTTGGCATAAGAGGGGGCAACGCTCGCCCCCATGGTATTCCCTTTTGTTTGGAGATAAAACCTATTATCAAACTTAAAATAATTGTGTGTCAATATAAAATATATCCTTCAATGATGGACTCAGCCTGAGAAGATGGAAGGAGTGGATCGGAAAGCAGGAAGTGCTTGTATGTCCAATTCATTGATAATGTTGGTATATAATGCTGTAACATCTATGGTGAGTCAGCTATATCCTTCATGCCATTTTACATTTTGCATTAGAGACAGAACATGGCTGGTGTCACGTATATAGGAAGGAAGATTCACCACATATCTTTGTAGGAGGATATCCACCCATTTAGAGACGCTAAGGGACATCACAATCCTATATCGGCACAGTGCTGCTAAAAGGTTGCCTACCTCTGCCCTATAGTATTGTTCATCGCCCAAAATTCTATTGGCTTCCTTCAGGTAGTCCTCTCTATTAAGTACCACTATGCCTTCCCCCTTATCCACCCCCATAATAATGATCTCTTGATTGCTCCTAAGATCTTTTAGGGCTCAGGCCTCTGGTTGGCTGAGGTTGTTAGAGTGTCCCCTCATATGTTTACCTTTATTGTCTGCATCCAACTTTTAAAACTCATTTAAAACAAGATCATTAAAAACTAGGGATGAAATGACCTTTGTCTGACACAGGATAGTAGGTAGATGGAGGTTTCAAACCTGTTGGTGTGTTGGCATTAATTACCTCTAGGGCATCCATATTGAATCATCCTGGTCGTTCATGAGAGAAACCAGATTTTTCAGAATCATCCTATCTTGAGGATTATTGAGAAAACCTGGGCAGCCAACAACACTGTTAGACTCTTTTATATTAAATGACCTTGTTAAAGTTAATTTCCTTTTGTTGAGCTCTTTAAACAGCTCAAACAAATTGAAGTTTTTCGAAGTAGAAAAATGTAACCCTTTATTTAATAGAGAGAGTTCCGCTGGTTGTAGGTTGTATAAGGAGATATTAAAGATCCCTTTCATGAAAGGCATCTCAGCTTGTTGGGATTGATATCCCTTTCCTCTAAATCCTCTAAAGTTCTCATGAATAAGGGAATGGTCTGGATGTCTGTGATGGCCCTTCCCATAAAAAAAAAAGAAAAGAAATTCCCATTTTTTCCGAGGGTTTCGTTTTAGGTCTAGCCCCCAGATTATGGGGGAAGGTCTTATTCGACAGCCAGTCATTTGTGACTTTATTCATGCCTGTGTAGGACATCCCCCTCGGGTTCTCTATATAGATGATGTTTGGATTGCCCTGATCAGACCTATTAAAAGATCTTTTGATCTTAGGGCTAAATGTTTTATTGTGGTTTTGGTAAATCTTTGGATTTCTGCAGGTTACCTCTGCATACGATCTCTCCCCTTGTCTAGGCTGGACTCGTCTATAAGAACGTAGCTGATTTCTGGGAGTGGAATTTGGCTTGTTAGTGTGACACATTAATATGAGTGGGGTTTCTGGTTATAGATCTATTTCTAATTTTCTTCCTTTGCCAACTTCTTATTTGCCCTTTCTCATATGCTTGTCCCTAGCGTGTTTGAGGTTTTTCTTTTTATTACGTCCTTCTCGAATGAGATCATCATTTGATGTATTCCATCATCCAAATTGGAGATGAGTTCTTTGATCGGAAGAGCTAATATTAGAGTTCAATCTTGGTCTCTGTTATTTTTAACCTATATTGTCTATATTTGACCAAAATCGTTGTCTAATGCTCCAAACCATTTGTTTTCCAATTCAATAATATCCATAAAGAAAGGTCTTTTCTCAAATCTGAGTCCTTGTGGGATAAATCCTTGTTTCCGGTATATATCCACCTGGAGTGAGAGTGAGTGTGGAAAGCATAAAAACGAAAAAGCATATAAATATAGAAATTTACCTACTTTACCTACTTTTTCGAGCCTGCAGAGTGAGGCAAGACTTTAATTACTTTTTTTTTTTTAAACTAACCACAATTCATCTCCATGGCAATCAGACACATTAAATCCCCTAGTGGTAGAATGTGTAAAGTGCAATAACAATTTAAAACCAATAATTCAACTGGAAAGAATCATATATCATAGGAGACTGACTGAACCCAAAAGTAACATTAGCGGTTTGATATATGAACTTGTCAGAAGATGCTAGTTTGTATGTGTGGGAATGACATACTGACATTGCTACATGACTATTTGACATTGGGATTGCTACGTGATTATTTGTATTTAGGACCATGCTTACCAACATGATATTAACATAAAATGATTCTGCCTGAAATATATGCAATGGAACAACACAAGGTACGAGACAATGGGAAGAGACGTAGGAATGTAACCATATATTAGTCTATTAATAGGCAGCTGGGCCGTCCACATTAATTGAACGCCGGAGGTTTTGATTGTCTTGGTAACATATTTGAGACTTACCTGTGCACAACTAACATACCTTTTACCCAATTCAATACCCATTTACTGAAGATTAAACACACATATGGAAGGTTTTTTGCTGTTGAGCTTTGGGGTTCATTTGTCTACACCAATCAAACATCTAGATGACATGGAAAGGAGAACCTTGGTATGAAAGAGTGACAGATGGGCTTGGGCAGGGATGTATTTACCACAAGGCAAACAAGGCATTTGCCTAGGCATTTGCCTAGGGCGGCACTTTCAGGGGGGGCACCAAAAAATGCCACCCCAACTCCCAGACAAATGCCTTGTTTGCCTTGTGTTCTGGGGTTGTCCACCTTACTGTGAGTGAGCGAGCGAGTGAGTGAGTGTGGCTGTCAGTGTGTGTCTGTGAGTGATAATGGATGTGCCTGTGAGTGTGTGTCAGTGTGTGTATGTCATTTTATGTGTATCTAAGAGTGTGTGCCTGTCAGTGGGTGGGTGTGTCAATGTGTGTCTGTCAGTGAAAGTGTGTGTTGATTAAACAGTGTGTGCCAATGACTGTATGTGTGTCCCAATGACTGTGTATCTGTCAGTGAGTGTATATCAGTGCATGTATCATTGGGGGTGCCCAAATTTAGTCGTGCCTAGGGCAGCACAAATCCAAAATACACCACTGGGCTTGGGTACCTTAAAGAGACAATATAGGCATTGACACAACTTTAGCCTAATGACGCAGTTTTGGTGTGTAGATCATGCCCCTGAAGGAATATTTCCTACCTGTTTTATGTTAAATTTTGTATATATTGTGTATTAATATTGTTTTTGTATTTTATTGTACCCTAATGTATCAATGCAATGTTTTGTGGACCCAGGACATACTTGAAAACGAGAGAAATCTCAGTGTATCTTTCCTGGTAAAATATTTTATAAATAAGTCTCACTGCTCAACTTTCTGACATTTAGGCATCAAATAACTTGTGTTTCTATTTGTGCAGCTATAGCCAAAACTCAAGTGAGGAGATTTAAGGCATTTATATTGGAATTCTATATATCTGTTGAATACCTTTTATAAAAATTCTTTCAAACAATTAATGAGTAGTAATTTTATGAAGATGTTTATTGTTCTGAGAATCAGTTACAAGTTAAAAAGCACACGAAAAGGTGTAGCTGTTAGGAAATCCAAGCATCAACTTGACAAAGTTGTGTTTTGTCATTCTTCTTCACGACTTTGTATTTGCAACTGTCAAGATCAAGAATTGCTTCGCAGTGTACATGGTCAAAGCCAGATGGCTTTGAATACCTTTAAATGAAAGAAAAGAAATACATGGATATTTTCAACAATCCGATAAGGAAGTTGATCCCAAAACAATTGAAAGTGATGTTGTGTAGGATATAGAGGCAGCTTAATTAAAAATACACAGCTGCCTATTGCTGTTCGGGCTAATGCTTCATCATGGCCCTGAGCAGCACAGATGGGATGCTAAGGACCCACATTTAGCATTAAACAATTAAAAGCTATTTAAGACTGAATGTAAGGATGTTACAAGGGGACTCCAGACACCATTACCACTCCAATAAGAAGAAGCAGTTATAGTGTCTATAGTGCCCCTTTAATAAAACATGCATGCTCCAATACAAAGTGGATGGTAAGTGCTTTATATTTTTTGAAATAAGTACATTATTCACTCATACACATTGCTAATGAAATAGCTGACTGATTCTTGTTGCGTATCAAAGAAAATAACATAATGTGTATACTTACATAGAACAGCATGAAATTGTGTCTCTTCTACATTTGCAGGACATGCAGTCATTTGTTTTCCATTCTTGGCCCAAATCGTAGAAAGTCCCATCCTTTATACAGCCTGATAAAAGATATAATCATAAAAATAAATATAGAAACAAGAAATAAGCTTCAGGATATAATGATGGAAGACAGGAAGCACAATATTATTAATTAACCCCTTCCCAACCTTGGGCGTACCAGGTACATCATACAAAAAATGGTCGTTAACTACCTCGAACGTACCTGGTAAGTCCGTGGCAAATAGTAGCCCTGGACTTACCTGGACCGGCAATCCATGGCAATCCTGGTCCGGGGGATTGCCCAAGACCCTACCAGTCCCCCTGCAGCAGCTCTGACCTCCCTGGCACTCCAGGGCCATGTGATCACCATGATCACATGGCTGCAACAGGAGTCTATGGAGCTGCCAGTAGGGAGACTGTCTGAGCTGTCAGGCAGTCCCCCAGGCAACTTAGTTTTAATAAAGGCTTTTTTAGTTTGGGTTTGCTACTAATCAACTTTAGGTTGTACTGTTTAAGATCAAACCAAGGGTTGGCTCGAGTATCTGCCCCCTCCAGATTGCTTAAAATAGAAAGCGTGCACACTCAGTAAATCACCACTGACACAAGTTCAGATAACTGAAAAACTCTGGAATGTTTAATCAGGGGCCCGGCAAGTCCCTTATAAAGGCAGAAATACATCATATGCAAAATGCAAGATAACAGAGAGAATACATCTTTAATTGGTCAAGTGTTAAGTGTCTTATCTAACGCACTTCCTCCAAAGTGTGATGTCACCATCATCCTGGGTGTAGTTCTCCCTGGGAGACGCCATCTTAATACATGACATTCTTTACATTCTTTAGTCGATGGGAGGGGGTGCTCTAGCAGCCATTTTGAGTAAATAATGAACACATACAGTAAATAGATATTTTAGTAACAATAATTTCTATCCATAACAGTACTATTTCCCATACATCCCCTCCATTCGGAGTGGATGTCTGTGATACTGTTCTGTGATACTGTGAGCCTATGTCGTTTTGGCTGATGGGGTATCATTTGACTTATCCCAGGGTTAATAATCTTCAAGCTGTTACTAATAGGAATTTAACCCCTTAGACAACCCAGGGTATTCAAAATGCGGTATTTCCAGTCTTTTGTAGTAGCCACTTAGTCACAAACGCTGGCCAAAGTTGCCAATTTTATTTGTTTTTTTTTGCATTTTTTTTTAAAAACAAAAACAGCACTTTTACTGGTGATATCATCGTTGTGATAAGTTTTACGGTTTTGAAAAACTAATATTTGTATTCAGCGAAGTCTCCGGAGTATAACAATACCCCCCATGTACAGGTTTTATGGTGTTTTGGAAAGTTACAAGGTCAATATAGGGCTTGCCCATTTCAGTTTGCCAGATTGATTTGCTGGGTCTATGTTGCCTTTTGAGACCATATGGTAGTCCAGGAATGTGAATTAACCCCATCATGGCATACTATTTACAAATGTAGACAACCCAGGGTATTCAAAATGGGCATGTCCAGTCTTTTGTAGTAGCCACTTAGTCACAAACGTTGGCCAAAGTTAGTGTTTTTATTTGTTTTTTGCATTCATTTAAACAAAAACTGCACTTTTACTGGTGATATCATCATCGTCATAAGTTTTACTGTTTTGAAAAGCTCATATTTGTGTTCAGTGAAGTCTCCCGAGTATAACAATATCCCCCATGTAAAGGTTTTATGGTGTTTTGGAAAGTTATGGGGTTAAAAATAGGGCTTGCCAATTAAATTATCTGCACTGTCTGCCTGGGTTGTAAAGCAGGTCCCTCAATGTATTCATTAAATCAAATAAGTATATAGTTAATAGTTAAATATATATATGTAGAATGTGTGTGTGTGTGTATATATATATATATATATATATATACACACACACACACATACACTGCTCAAAAAAATAAAGGGAACACAAAAATAACATCCTAGATCTGAATGAATTAAATATTCTTCTGAAATACTTTATTCTTTACATAGTTGAATGTGCTGACAACAAAATCACACAATTAAAAAATGGAAATCAAATTTTTCAACCCATGGAGGTCTGGATTTGGAGACTCAAAATTAAAGTGGAAAAACAAACTACAGGCTGATCCAACTTTGATGTAATGTCCTTAAAATAAGTCAAAATGACGGTCAGTAGTGTGTGTGGCCTCCACGTGCCTGTATGACTTCCCTACAATGCCTGTGCGTGCTCCTGATGAGGTGGCGAATGGTCTACTGAGGGATCTCCTCCCAGACCTGGACTAAAGCATCTGCCAACTCCTGGACAGTCTGTGGTGCAACGTGATGTTGGTGGATGGAGAGAGACATAATGTCCCAGATGTGCTCGATTGGATTCAGGTCTGGGGAACGGGAGGGCCAGTCCATAGCATCAATGCCTTCGTCTTGCAGGAACTGCTGACACACTCCAGCCACATGAGGTCTAGCATTGTCTTGCATTAGAAGGAACCTAGGGCCAACTGCACCAGCATATGGTCTCACAAGGGGTCTGAGGATCTCATTTCGGTACCTAATGGCAGTCAGGCTACCTCTGGCGAGCACATGGAGATCTGTGCTGCCCCCTAAAGAAATGCCACCCTACACCATTACTGACCCACTGCCAAACCGGTCATGCTGGAGGATGTTGCAGGCAGCAGAACCTTCTCCGCGGCGTCTCCAGACTCTGTCACGTCTGTCACATGTGCTCAGTGTGAACCTGCTTTCATCTGTGAGCACAGGGCGCGAGTGGCGAATTTGCCAATCTTGGTGTTCTCTGAGAAACGCCAAACGTCCTGCACAGTGTTGGGCTGTAAGCACAACCCCCACCTGTGGACGTCGGGCCCTCATACCACCCTCATGGAGTCTGTTTCTGACCATATGAGCAGACACATGCACATTTGTGGCCTGCTGGAGGTCATTTTGCAGGGCTCTGGTAGTGCTCCTCCTGTTCCTTCTTGCACAAATGCGGAGGTAGCGGTCCTGCTGCTGGGTTGTTGCCCTCCTACGGCCTCCTCCACGTCTCCTGATGTACTGGCCTGTCTCCTGGTAGCGCCTCCATGCTCTGGAAACCACGCTGACATACACAGCAAACCTTCTTTCCACAGCTCGCATTGATGTGCCATCCTGGATGAGCTGCACTACCTGAGCCACTTGTGTGGGTTGTAGACTCCGTCTCATGCTACCACTAGAGTGAAAGCACCGCCAGCATTCAAAAGTGACCAAAACATCAGCCAGGAAGCATAAGAACTGAGAAGTGGTCTGTGGTCACCACCGGCAGAACCAATCCTCTATTGGGGGTTTCTTGCTAATTGCCTATAATTTCCACCTGTTGTCTATCCCATCTGCACAACAGCATGTAAAATTGATAGTCACTCAGTGTTGCTTCCTAAGTGGACAGTTTGATTTCACAGAAGTGTGATTGACTTGGAGTTACATTGTGTGTTTAAGTGTTCCCTTTATTTTTTTGAGCAGTATATATATATATATATATATATATATATATATATATAGATAATACGTGTGTGTGTGTGTGTGTGTATAAATATCTTTCAAAATAGGTAGCAGCATTTAAATTTATTGATTCAAAATATAAAAGACGATCAACGTTTCAGTCCTTTATGCAGGACTGAAACGTTGATCGTCTTTTATATTTTGAATTAATACATTTTGGACTTTTAGATCCGTGAGTGCTGCTATCTATTTTGAAAGATGAATACTACTAGCCATGGTATGCTAGCATCCGGTCACTAAGGGACTTTAAAGTGTGAGTGCAAGAGCATTTTCTATTTTTTCATATATGAATATATACACACATACATATATATATATATATATATATATATATACACACACACACATATATATATTTCCTGGCCATATCCATGGCAGCACAACATTGGGTAGCTCCTGCCTATCCCCATTGGACAGGAATAATAATTAAGACGTATAAGTACCACCTCCTACCCCTCCTTCCCCAGTCTTTTTTTTCCTGTCCTATCCTCTAGGACATGTTCGGTCTTTGAGACCGTAAAAATTTTCTTTTATGGCTTACCTGAGGATTAGTTCCTCCAGCCCCTGGGGAGTTCACCCTCTCTCCCCAGGGAAGTCTCCAGTATACGGCCCTGCGCAAAGGTGTCCCCCTGTAGAAAACCCCTTTAGTGACCGGGGGTTTATCCTTCCACTTTCTTGCAATGACCCAAGGGGTAGCAAGTAAAAGGATCAATTACACTAATAAGTTTGGTATGAGGATGATTTGTACTTACACCAGAAGAGTTCAGCCGGTAAGTGAGCTACATTTCTCTTCCTTCTGGTCTCCTGTAGAGTCCACAGAGTTTCAGCAGTGTTTCGGTTTCCAAGGCATCCGTTCGGCATGGTTGATTTCCCCGGGTGCATGCGCGGCGTTCGGGAGGTTCCTGGACGCATGCGCGGAGTTCGGGAGGCTCCTGGGCGCATGCGCGGCATTCGGGAGTTCCTGAGTGCATGCGCGGCGTTCGTGAATTTCGAACGTTTGTGGGTTGTTGTTTTTTTCACGAATTAGCATAAGCCCTATATAAGCCGTTCGCTTATTATTTCCTAGCGAATGCACAGTGACCTATTTAAAGTGCCAAAACCGCAAGCTGATTATTCCCTGCAAGGGGATATTCTGGTATTGTGAAATTTAACAATACTGTCAGTTCTTCACCTTCTTATAGTTTTACTGGGACAAAGTAAGTATTTTATTTTCCCCATATTTTCTAATCTTTTATTTTCCCTTCTCTTCTTGGTTTTAAGTTTTTCTGTTCCATCAATCATTTCCAGATGGATTCTCGTTCAAGATCTAAGGAATCGGATTCATCTCACAATAGGTCACAATCAAAGCAATATAGGTAAGCCATTTCTTATTCTCATAAAAAAAATAAAAAATATATATATATATATATAAATAAAAAAGAGTGGGAATGTACTTAAAGCACGATCTTGTGTATTGTAGTGCTAAAAGTACCAGGACTTCAGGATCGTCCAAAGGGAAGTCGCCCAAAAGGACGCTATGTATATCCTGTGACAACAGAGCCATAGAAGGGAAACGTCTCTGTTCAGATTGTCTCTCAGCAGCTGCAGGACCCCCTCAATCAACACCGGACATTATGCAACTTATAAAGCATGCAGTTGCCCAGGGTATCAGAGAGGTTGAAATGATCCACAAACGACCTAGATATTCTGAGCCCTCAGATTTTTCTCCAGGTAACTCAGATGATGAGTTTATGGATTCAGCTTCACTGAGAGACCTAGCTTTTTCCTCGGAGGAGGATGCTATACCAAATCCAGACTTCCTAGTACCAGTGGAAGTGGATCATTTAATTGCCCGGGTTAGAGAAACCCTTACGTTAAAGGAACCCTCTACATCCAATCGCTACTTCTCTGATCTTAGGAGAAAAAGAGTGGCTTTCCCAGTGCATGAGACTATCAGAGATCTTATTAAGGAGGAATGGTCCAGATCTGATAGGAGATCATCTGCCAAAGGGAAATTTTCCAGGTTATACCCATTCGAGCCCAAAGATGCTGAATCATGGGATTGATGCTGCAGTTGTCAGGTTAGCCAAACATACTACCCTACCTGTGGACGATGCTGGTTCATTTAGGGACCCGATGGATCGTAAAATGGAGTATTTCCTCTCCAAGTCCTACGTATCCTCAGGCACAAGTCTTCATCCTGCCGTTGCTCTCACATCAGTCACAAGAGCTATGAAAGTATGGCTACAAGAATTGGAGGAGGACATCAAGAGTGGCAGAAGCCGTTCCTCCATTGTGGATAGCCTAAGAGATTTGCGTTCAGCAATTGATTTTTCATTCGAAGAAGCAGTGGATCTAGTAAGAAATCTTGCTAGAAATATGTCCTTTTCGATTTCCTCCAGACGAGCACTTTGGCTCAGGTCCTGGGCAGCTGATGCTTCCTCTAAGAATAGTTTATGTTCTTTACCATTTCATGGGAATATGTTGTTTGGTAAGAACTTAGATGAATGTACAGGGAGTGCAGAATTATTAGGCAAGTTGTATTTTTGAGGATTAATTTTATTATTGAACAACAACCATGTTCTCAATGAACCCAAAAAACTCATTAATATCAAAGCTGAATATTTTTGGAAGTAGTTTTTAGTTTGTTTTTAGTTATAGCTATGTTAGGGGGATATCTGTGTGTGCAGGTGACTATTACTGTGCATAATTATTAGGCAACTTAACAAAAAACAAATATATACCCATTTCAATTATTTATTATTACCAGTGAAACCAATATAACATCTCAACATTCACAAATATACATTTCTGACATTCAAAAACAAAACAAAAACAAATCAGTGACCAATATAGCCACCTTTCTTTGCAAGGACACTCAAAAGCCTGCCATCCATGGATTCTGTCAGTGTTTTGATCTGTTCACCATCAACATTGCGTGCAGCAGCAACCACAGCCTCCCAGACACTGTTCAGAGAGGTGTACTGTTTTCCCTCCTTGTAAATCTCACATTTGATGATGGACCACAGGTTCTCAATGGGGTTCAGATCAGGTGAACAAGGAGGCCATGTCATTAGATTTTCTTCTTTTATACCCTTTCTTGCCAGCCACGCTGTGGAGTACTTGGACGCGTGTGATGGAGCATTGTCCTGCATGAAAATCATGTTTTTCTTGAAGGATGCAGACTTCTTCCTGTACCACTGCTTGAAGAAGGTGTCTTCCAGGAACTGGCAGTAGGACTGGGAGTTGAGCTTGACTCCATCCTCAACCCGAAAAGGCCCCACAAGCTCATCTTTGATGATACCAACCCAAACCAGTACTCCACCTCCACCTTGCTGGCGTCTGAGTCGGACTGGAGCTCTCTGCCCTTTACCAATCCAGCCATGGGCCCATCCATCTGGCCCATCAAGACTCACTCTCACTTCATCAGTCCATAAAACCTTAGAAAAATCAGTCTTGAGATATTTCTTGGCCCAGTCTTGACGTTTCAGCTTGTCTTGTTCAGTGGTGGTCGTCTTTCAGCCTTTCTTACCTTGGCCATGTCTCTGAGTATTGCACACCTTGTGCTTTTGGGCACTCCAGTGATGTTGCAGCTCTGAAATATGGCCAAACTGGTGGCAAGTGGCATCGTGGCAGCTGCACGCTTGACTTTTCTCAGTTCATGGGCAGTTATTTTGCGCCTTGGTTTTTCCACACGCTTCTTGCGACCCTGTTGACTATTTTGAATGAAACGCTTGATTGTTCGATGATCACGCTTCAGAAGCTTTGCAATTTTAAGAGTGCTGCATCCCTCTGCAAGATATCTCACTATTTTTGACTTTTCTGAGCCTGTCAAGTCCTTCTTTTGACCCATTTTGCCAAAGGAAAGGAAGTTGCCTAATAATTATGCACACCTGATATAGGGTGTTGATGTCATTAGACCACACCCCTTCTCATTACAGAGATGCACATCACCTAATATGCTTAATTGGTAGTAGGCTTTCGAGCCTATACAGCTTGGAGTAAGACAACATGCATAAAGAGGATGATGTGGTCAAAATACTCATTTGCCTAATAATTCTGCACTCCCTGTATAAAGAAAGCGGCTGAAGGTAATAAGGCCTTTTTACCTCAAGAGAGAAAGTATAAAGGGTCCTTTCGTGCCAGAAAAGAGTATCATTCCTTTCGAGACAGTAGATCTTACAAGCCTGGCAGAGAATATTCCAGATTTCAACCAGGGAGAGGAGCCCAAACTGGAGGAAGAGGAGGCAAGTCGCGAAGTGCTTTTTCCTCCAAGATCCATAGGAATTCATGACTATATAATTCCCAAGTCCGAAGGGGTTGGGGCCTGTCTTCTCCATTATCTACACAGATGGGAAAAATCCACAAGCGACAGCTGGGTACTGGATATTATTCGGAGAGGAGACCTTCTAGAATTCTTCCAGCATCCCCCCAACAGGTCCTTTCATCTTACAAAGTGGCCAGGGGACAAAGAGGAGCGTATGGCCCTGCAAAATTTCATTCTATCCTTACAAGCAGAAAAAGTCATCACAACTGTACCGACAAACGACAGAAATCAGGGATTCTACTCTCACATCTTCCTAACAAGGAAATCTTCGGGAGGATGGAGGCTGATTCTGGATCTGCACAGATTAAACAAACATCTACACATTCGCAGATTCTAGATGGAATCCCTACAGTCTATTATAAAAGTGGTTTCACCCAACCAATGGATGTTATCTATAGACCTGTTAGACGCTTACTTCCACATACCCATTGCCCTACCTCATCAAAGGTTTCTGAGGTTTGCCGTGGAAGAGGGACATTTCCAGTTCAGAGCACTCCCGTTTGGTCTAAGCACAGCCCCAAGGACGTTCACAAAAGTGCTCGTAGTTCTAATTTCAGAACTAAGAAAACTGAATATAGCTATCTATCATTATTTGGACGACATCCTGATTATAGGAAACAGCGAAGATTCATTGATCTCCCAAGCTATTACCAGCATTCAGTTTCTGCAAGCCCACGGCTGGAAGATAAACACCAAGAAGAGCCACCTCCACCCAACTTAATCCATGATTTATTTAGGTGCTCACTTCGACACTCTGAAAGGAACTGTTCAACTTTCCATGGCGAGAATATTGAAGCTCAGGATACAATTAAGAAGGATGATGAAGTCCAGTATTGTTCCAGCAAAGGCAGAAAATGAGCCTCCTCGGATCTATGTCATCCACGATAGGTCTGACCAGATGGGCACAATCGAGGTTGAGACCGTTTCAAGCCAATTTCCTGTTGCAATTTTCTTCCAAGAATCTACTCCAACCCATCAAGTTGTCTCAGGCCGTGCGCCATTCCCTGTTCTGGTGGCTGAACAAAGAACACCTTTCCAGGGGGTTTCCACTAGAAGACATCACATGGATATCAGTGACAACAGATGCCAGCCAATGGGGATGGGGCGCCCATTGTCTCCACGACTTCGCACAGGAAGAATGGAGTTTCATGACAAACAATATGCATTCCAATCTGCTGGAACTTCTTGCAGTTCTCAAAGCACTGAAGCATTTTTCGGTATGTCTCAAGGGTCAATGGGTAAAAATAAGGACAGACAACACCACCGTGGTATCCTATATCAATCACCAAGGAGGCACCAGGAATGGCAAGATGATGGTGATCATGAAACAGCTAATGGAGTGGGTGCAAAGGAACCTAGCAGGCCTTACAGCCATCCATCTACCAGGGAAACGGAATCAATTGGCAGATTTCCTCAGCAGATCCAGGATAGACCCAGGGGAATGGTGCCTATCGGACAGAGTATTCTGCATGATTGTGGACAAATGGGGTCCCCCTCAAATAGACCTCCTAGCTACTCGTGTCAACGGGAAGGTAGAGGTTTACTTCACGAAAGAGGAAGACCATCTTCCTAGGAAGAGACGCCTTATCCAGTCCATAGAGATTCAAAATAGGGTATGCATTCCCTCCTTTTCCATTAATTTTCCCAATCCTGAGGAGGATGAGAACAGAGAGGGTATCTCTCATCCTGATAGCACCCTATTGGCCTCGAAGGCCTTGGTTTCCCCTGCTTCAGAGTCTGTCAGTAGAACCTCCTCTCCCACTTCCCAGAACTCTGGATCTACTGTTCCAGGGTCCAGTGTTACATCCAAACCCGGTCTCACTGAATCTCATGGCATGGAGACTGAAAGGAACAGGCTTGTGAACAAAGGTTTCTCCCAGGCCGTAATAGAAACTATGCTGAAGGCACGAAAGCATTCAACTTCGGCCACTTATTATAGAGTGTGGGAAGTTTTCTCCGCCTGGGCTCTTCCAAAAAATATTGATCTGCAGAATCCCTCTTCCACGGATATCTTGGAGTTCTTGCAGTCTGGACTTTCTAAAGGTCTGAGCTATAATACTCTAAAAGTGCACGTCTCAGCTTTGTCCGCCTTAACCAATCACAGATGGGCAATGGAGTCAGATGTTATTAGATTCATTAAAGGAGTCCTTAAAATTAAGCCTCCAATTAAACCATTTGTTCCCTCCTGGAATCTCCCTTTGGTTCTGAACACCTTGAAATTGGAACCCTTTGAACCCCCTTGAATCAGTTCCTCTTCAGGTTTTGTCTATCAAGATAGCTTTGTTGATTGCCCTAGCTTCCGGCAGGAGAGTTTCGGAGCTCCACGCCCTATCCACTAAGGAACCCTTTACGGTATTTCATAAGGACAGAGTTATCCTCCGTACTGTCCCTGAATTTAGGCCTAAAGTCACTTCCGCCTTTCACATTAATGATGATATTGTTCTCCCATCTCTGAGGCCTGAAGGCCTAGAAAGCGAGAATTCAACTGACCTGTCATCTCTGGACCTAGTGAGATGCCTTCGTATCTATATTGAAAGGACTGCTGCTTGGCGCATTTCTCAAAGTCTCTTGGTCCTTCATAGTGGTAGTAAAAAAGGCTTACAAGCTCCTAAATCTACCATTAGCAGGTGGATAGTGGCAGCCATTATACGGGCTTATCAATCTTCTGGATATCCGGTTCCTGTGGGTCTTAAAGCCCATTCCACTAGGGCCCTCTCATCTTCCTGGGCAGCGGCGGCTAATGTCTCTCCTGAACTCATTTGTAAGGCGGCCACATGGTCTTCCACCAATACCTTTATTAAAAATTATCAAATTGATGTCAGAGCAGGTCTATCAGATCAATTTGCTAAATCAGTTCTGTCTGTACCCGATACTTGATTCCTTTGTTTTTTCACTTATTGATGGTGTTAATACCCTTTGCATTCAAAACATTTTTTCGAGTCTGTGTCTTCTTCCCTCCCTGGTTTATTGCTTGGGTATTACCCAATGTTGTGCTGCCATGGATATGGCCAGGAAAATGGAAAATTTATTCATACTTACCGTAATTTTCTTTTCCTGGTCATAGGCCATGGCAGCACAGGGATCCCACCCGAGGCTATTGCTATAAAACGTGACTGGGGAAGGAGGGGTAGGAGGTGGTACTTATACATCTTAATTATTATTCCTGTCCAATGGGGATAGGCAGGAGCTACCCAATGTTGTGCTGCCATGGCCTATGACCAGGAAAAGAAAATTACGGTAAGTATGAATAAATTTTCCATTATATATATATACACACATACATATATATACACACACACATATATATATATACACACACACACACACATACATATACACACAAGCTTTTATTTCCTATATGTATAATATATGATAAAATAATTAAAGCATTTTATAATATTTTATACATATATAATGCATATTTGTGTTCAGTGCATAGAAAGCCGTGATGACAGTATATAACTTATACCGTATAACAAAATAGAAAAAAATGTTGGTTGTGGTGTGCCGAAACTGATGATGCGGTAGGCCTGTAATAAAAGAGGGCGCAAAAAGTATACCATACAAGATTTATTGCAGCCTACAATTTGACAATCATATAGCGGAAGAGTATCCTGAGTAGTGCGATGGATTAAGGCCTAACCTTGCCAATAATACTCTAATATAGAGTATGAATTTACTAGCGGTGAGAGCATTGCCAGGGAAGGTAAACAAAGGTTGGTCAGAATTTATCTAGTACCTGTACCGGGCACCATTTGTAGGGAAATAGGGGATCTTTACCAGTTGATTTTTTTGGTGTGATTTTAGTGTGGTTGAGGGATAGTATGTAGTGATCTTGTATTTTTACAATCTGGGATCTCTTGATGGCGTCTTGGGATGTGATGCTTGTAGTGGTAAACTCTCTGGGTCTGAGGAACCTATAGAAAGCTAAGTAGATAGCGGTTTTAATTACATGATTAGTGTGTGATTCGAAAGGGGTTGTATCCATGAGGTTGGATAATGATTGGAAGAGTTGACTATGAATAGGTGATCTAGAAGATGGTGGTGTGGGGTTTGAATTCTTAATGCCTTTTGGTTTTGATATGATAAGATGATAGGAAATTGTGGTTGTTTGGCCAATGTGTAAGTATATGGTGTTGTATTCCTGTCAGATATAATTGATGGTGTTGTAAGATAATTTTAATTTAAGGTGGAAAAAAGCAGTGAAAACTACAATAGTTTCCACTGAATATTTATTTACAACCTGAAAGTCAAACAGGAATCTGTTATAAACACGGAATGCCCTGTCGTATGATTTTCTAGTATTGTCAGACAAAGCCAATTGCGAAAAGAGTCTTCCATGAGTTAACAGATCTCCAAATCCAATGTCATGTCCTGCCATGACGGAGCTGGGATAGCCACCAAGGCTGCCGTCGGTAAAGCTTTGTGGAATTCCTGAAATTTAAAGCGAGACAAATGATCAGCAGCTACATTCTGAATATACACATACCAAGAAGAAATTATAGTTAGCCGCCAGCCAACTCAATTTCCTCAGAAATCTCATGATAATCAGAGATTTAGAACGACCTTTGTTAATTATATGGCAGGTGGCTAAGTTGTCAGAAAAACATCTCACCGCCGGACCTGACCATACTGCTCTCCATGCTACTGCAGAAGCTACAATAGGATAGAGCTCGAACAGGGCAGAATAGGTACACTTTAATAGGCCAAACCCCCCATAGCCAATTATCACCAAAAATAGCTGCAAAGCCTGAGGTGGAAGCTGCGTCTGTAAAAATAGTAAGGGAGTCAGAGGTAAATAAAGGGATAAACATGCTTTTCCCATTCCATCTCATGAGGAATTCCTGCCACATGCATAAAGCCGAGGTAGCCAGAACGTTTAGTGAAATATCAGACTGAAAGCGGGGAAACAGATTGAGCAGTCTAGCTTTAAAAGCCCTACCCCGTGGGATAATTTTCATGGCAAAGTTCAGGGAGCCTAGTAGAGACTTTAATTCTGTACGATTACAAGATCCCGCAGAGAGATATAGATCGATGCTGGATAGGATGCGCTCAAGGTTATCTGTAGACAAACTGGTTTGCATATTAACCAAATCTAGCGTGATACCCAGGAAATTATTCAACGTCTCGGGTCCTTCTGTCTTTTTTATGGGAGACGGGGACCCCCAGGTATTGGAAAAGCTGGATCGTAGCTCTCAGGCTACTGAGTGGAAATAAGTTACTCTCAATAGTCAAGAAGTCATCTAAATAGTGATTAACTGTGGGGAATCTACAGACATTGAGCAGTAGCCAGCATAAAGTCTCAGCGAAGGTATCGAAAATCCTGGGCCTACTTTTTGCACCAAAAGTGATACGACTGAAAAAATTGTAAGAATCCTGCCACTTAACACCGTGTAGATGCCACAAAGAAGGATGGATTGGGAGGAGCTTGAAGGCGTTAATGATGTCAGTCTTACTGAGCCATACACCCTTCCATGCAGTCAGAATTGCATCAATGGTGTTTTCAATGGTGGCATACTGAAGGGAGAATTCCTCTGAAGGAATGAGAGAGTTCAGACTGGGGATTGTGGAAGAGTGGGGAGCAGAGAGGTCGACAATCAATTTTTGCTTGGCTGAACTTTTACCAGAGACCACACCTATAGGGTTTGTTCTCTATACTGAGAAAGGTGGGGAACTGAACAGCCCAAGTAGGAAACCTTGATCCAATTCAATCTGTAACAGAGTGTTAACCACTATTGGATTGGCAAGGGCGGACAGCAGGTTCTTACATTCTAAAATGCCGAATGGCATGTAAATGATTCTTGTGTGGAACTCTTCTATGAATCTAGTCACCAAAAACTCCACCAAGTGGGGAGAGGGATGGTTTTGTAATAAGTCCGCGAACCAAGTCACATTGATTGAGGTCATGTAGGGTTTAGGAAACAATTTATTTGGACACATTGTCTTGGCCCTAAAACTAAGAGAACACACATGCAATAACCGTCAAGCACTAAATCCACAGGAACCTGCATTAAAGTTATTGCAAATTTTGGATTTATCCAGAAAAACTATTTTACGACCAATCTTGTCCTTAATCACCTTCTTAGGTTTAGCTGAGGAGGTTGGGAAAGGAAAGGTAGCACCCAGCTTCGGGGTATTAGGACATTGGTTCGTGGTATGTGAGGAAGAAGAGCAAATACCACAAGCTGGGGACATGAGGCCCGCGAAGTGCCTGCAAAACAGCTTTGTGTCCAACTGGCTCCAGTCCGTCTGAAAATTGAAGCCAAAGCTGCAGATGCCTTTGCGGAGAATGATCTGTGGTAATCATAAAATCATGTACCTCCATACTTATGCCCCAGGTCCACCAGCTTGTGTAAATACAGATCAAATTTCTCTCTGTGCTCGGGATAAACTGAGCACATCACGTCCTTATAAATACCAAAGGCCAGGACGAACTCAGGAATTGACAACTTCCTATTCAACTTGGGGTCCCTAGCCTTCAGTACAACAGAGATATCGTCATAGGCATACGTCTTGTTCTCCAGAATATCTTGGGAGGCAGTCAGCAGCCAAACTTAATTGATATCTTTGCCTTCCAAGATATCCTTCTTAATATTAGCTGGCACCATGTGAGCTGGGTTGATAATATTAGGGTTCTGTAGTGGACCAATGAATTTACCAGTCAGGGTGCCTGAGAGACCCATAGGTTCTGGAGTAACCAATCCAGATGGTGCCACTGGCCTATTACTAGCATCCAAACGGTCCAACCTATCAGTAGTCTGTCCTAACGAGGACAAGACCGATGACAGGACGGCCTGGAGGTCGCATGACTGGGCACCACTGGAGTCCTCACCAGCCCTGGTGTTATCTGTGTTGGTGTTGAGTAGTCTATAAAGTTCAGCCTTCCTGGCAGTGGCAGGGTAAGGAATATTCCTATGCCTTAATTCGGCCGTGATCCTAAGTATGGTCCAAGACCTGAGGGAAGACAGGCTGGCGTTGTCCCTCTGTGAGATGGAGAGATGGACCTAGCAGGAATACTGGGAATTGATAAATCCTTAATAGCTTCTGGTAGTTCAGACATGCTAGGAAAGGGACAAAAATTCACGAATAACCAAAGTGATAATATCATACTGGCTAGCTTACCTAATGCCAAGTGGCGAAGAAATTATCTAGTAATGAAGAGGGGAGCCCTACTAATTGCCAAGTGGCATGAAAGGCTCTAGCTATGTGTTATGTGTTGGCCCGAGGGGATTTTGTGGCCACCAAAAATGTGGCGGGAGTGTCGGCCTCTCGGTAACTAGTAAATCAAAAGATAGCATGGGAGTGACAGGGGGAGGCCCTCTCTATATCACCATGCAAGGCGACTAACTATGAGGTGGCCATTTGGTGTGAGTACCTCCGAGTATGAGGATGGGTGTTGGCCTCGAGGGACCACTAAGACAAGGCAAAAAGGCCAATAAACTAAATAAGCAGACTCTGAAACCTATCAGGCAGTAGACAAAGTCATACCCTAGTATCAGTTGCAGGATGGGGAGGGGGGAAAGTGTAACGACCACTGGGTTCACATACCTGTCGTATGAGATGGATATAGAGTAGGACAGCCTAGATGAAACCCGAACAATACCTATGAGAGTAATAGCAATGTTGTAGTAGACATATCGTGACTGTTAAATAGCAGAAGTACAAAATAATATGGGATACCTACTAGCCAATAGACAAGGCCTAAACTGAACCAGCAAAGCATAAGTGGTAGTATAACCAGTAGGGCCAAGTACCTAATAACATATAAGGAACAAATTAGGTTATCTGGGTAGTGAGGGCAGATCGTGGATCCCCAAGACAAATCTAAATCAGTAACCGATGTGAAATTGTAGAAATTGAAAGAGAGGAGATGATAGTGAAATGGCCGAGTGACTTCAATCTGTAATATATAATAGCACCAATATCAGAATCTTCAAGAGAGCATAACTGATTACTAATTGACAAACAATAAAAAGGACCCACCTGTTGGACAATTGAAACTGAGCCAACCAGAACCTATGAGACTTGAAGAACCCCCAAAGACACAGCCAAAAGGAAAGTTCAAGCCCAGCAACCTATAAACATCTTGTTACAACATATCTAATAGGCAGAACAAAATCTAGCAACAATGCGCTGCTCAATTAATTTAAACAGAAAAGTATTTGATCAGAATTTTAAAATGTGCAGTACTCCCCTATGGCCTCTAGAGGCCAGCAGCCTATCAAGCATATACCCAGGACATACTTGAAAACAAGAGAAATTTCAATTTATCTTTCCTGGTAAAATATGTTATCAATGAAATATTTTATAAATAAATAAATATACATCCAATTATGTGAATGTCCGCATGGACCCAAGGAATACCTATTACTATAAAAGGGCATTCGGCTGTAATTATACGAACGGCCCCAAAAAGGAGCAAAGAGCCGCATAACAACCGAACGCTCCACGTTTAACTGAACACTATAACAAACATGTTATACGAATCATAAGTAACGTTCGTGCGTATGAACTAATGGCCGAACAGATGAGCGCAACCTCACGAAAGCCAATGCATACGAACCGGCAAACAGTAAAATAATTAAACAAACTACCGAACCGTACGTTCATATGGAAGTTAACGAAAGACTACACGAAAGGCATACGAAATGGAGATAAGTATGAGAATAGAGTTGGCCCTTGATGACGCTGTGCGCCTGCGACAGGGTCGCGAAGGTCGACCAACTCACTGTTACTGCAGCTTCGAGACAGTTAGAGGTAGTGACCGTAGGAGAGGGGAAATATCCCGGAGGCCTTGGACGGCTTAAAACTTGAAGCAGGAACGGGCAGACACTCTAAGAGCAGGTAAGATATCCACGAGGAAAGGTAAGCAAAATGGCGATCTGCTGCAGCTGGAAGTCCAGGTATGCAAATCGCCAGACCAACAACGGTAATGAGAAGGGCTCTGGTGAAACTTAAGTAGGGAAATCATACCCCTCCCACAACTACAGGCTAAGCCTTCCATATAAAATTACATTATAAGTGTATTTTGAGATATATGTGTATATATCTCAAAGTATACTTATAATGCAATCATATATATGCATTATGTATGTATAATATATTTAATTTATTATTATTATTTTTTTACACAACATTTTAGCTGTCTAGGGGACTGCCTGACAGCTCAGGCAGTCCCTCTGCTGGCAGCACCACAGACTCCTATTGTGGCCATGTGATCATGGTGATCACATGGCCCTGGAGGACCGGAGCTGCTGCAGCTGCTGAAATCAAAACATAAATGCAGTGTGTGTAAGAAATACACACAAAAAAAACTAACTTTGGTGTAAAAGAAATATTAAAGTAGCTAGAACGCCTAAATGTTACATGAGTCCACTAAAGAAATGTGCCAAAATTACTAGTCTTGACATACCCTATGGCCTCCAACATTCCAAGCAATGCTCTTATTGGATAATGAACACTTGGAAAAAAATGGCAGCTTAACCCCTTAAGGACTGAAGCAATTGTGCACATTCTAATCAAAATGAAACCTTGAATTTGGGCTGTAAGTCTATTCAACCATAATTCACCTCTTTCATATTAAGTGCACCAACACTTATTATGTATAATTTTGTTCAAAATACTGCTTGCTTTTGCTGCAATAAAATACACATATTTGTGTTCAGCGATGTCACACAAGTACAACGCAGTGGTGTATCCTGGTTTTGTGCTGCCCTAGGCAGGACAAAACTCAGACAACCCCCCCACCCCCCGCGCCAGCCCCACCCAACACTTCCCCCCGTCCCGCCTTCTAAATACACACACATTCACTGACAGATACGCATACACACGCTAACAGACACACACACACTCACTAACAGACACACACACTCACTAACACACACACACACTCACTAACAGACACACACTCACTAACAGACACACACACACTCACTCTAATAGACACACACACACTCAGACACACACACTAACAGACACAAACACACACAGTCAGACACACATACACACAGTCAGACACACACACTAACAGACACAAACTGTCAGACACAAACACACACAGTCAGACACACATACACACAGTCAGACACACACACTAACAGACACAAACTGTCAGACACACACACACACACACTAACATACACACAGTCAGACACACACACTAACAGACACACACACTAACAGACACACACACAGTCAGACACACACATACACACTACACACAGTCAGACACAAACTGTCAGACACACACACACAGACACACACATCACACATACACACTGACACACACATACACACTAACAGACACACACAGTCAGACACACACTAACAGACACACACTAACTCACCAGCAGACACACACTAGCAGACACACTCACACAGACACACACACACTAACAAACACACACACATTAACAGACACACACACACACACACACACACTCACATTAACACATTTTTTTTTAATTTACCCCCCCTCCTTACCTTTGGGAATGCTGGGGGGGGTTCTCTATCTCCCTGGTGGTCCAGTGGCTGCGGGCGGCGCTGGGCAGGCGGCTGGCGAGGGAGCTCTTCCTCTGAGCTGACTGCTCAGCTCCCTCGCGCGCCGCAGAGTGAGGCTGGGAGCTGGAAGATGACGTCATCGACCCGGCTCCCAGCCTCACTCTGCGGGCGGCGCGCGAGGGAGCTGAGCAGACCGCTCAGAGGAAGAGCTCCCTCACCAGCCGCCCGCCCCGCCCAGCCCAGCCCAGCGCCGCCCACTCGGCATGTCTGTTAGCCGCAAGGCTAACAAGGCATTTGCCCTGGGCATTTGCCGCCCCCTGAAAAATGCCGCCCAAGGCAAATGCCTTGTTTGCCTCGCGGCTAAAACGCCCCTGGTACAACGGTACCCTCCATGTACAACTTTTAAGGGTTTTCAGAAAGTTACAGGGTTAAATATAGGGCTTTCCCCATTTACAGTTTTTATACACTAAAATTTGCCAGATTGATTTGTTGGGCCTATGTTGTCTTTGAGACCGTACAGCAGCCCATCCCATGCCTCCGCAAAGGCTTTAAGGACCATTAATATGGGGATGGCATGACACGTTGTAACAGTGTTAAGGGGTTAAACTGCAATTCATGATAATTTAGGCCGATTGGGAGATCATTTGAATTACTGAATTCCGAGACAAGATATAGTCGAATCATGAACCAAATGAAATGTGCAATGGATGAACATGTTCATTTAGATCCTTGATTCTAAATCCCACCTGTAGCACAAAAAAAAAAGAGAAAATATTGATGGTTAGGTGACAGTCACTAAATATTAATTTTATTCACAGATCAATTGAGAAGTGACCAATAAAGAGAGAAAATGGAGGGACAGTAAACAAATACGTATTTATATATTTTATATTTCATTATATTAATATCATAGTATATTTAATATTTACCTCTATTGATTACTTTTTCTCCATTGAGCTGTGAATCAAAGATGGGAAAATGTGCCTATTATTGTACTGTAAAATATACACATGTATATATTTTGCAGTACATTGATTGACCCATTTTTGTGTCATTTGGTTAGTTGATTAGTTTTGTCGATTCTTTCTTTAACAAAACGTGGCTGAACTTTCACATGGCTGCCCAGAATTTTTTATTTTCGGGTGAAATGGTTTGGCTGGAACATTTGATCTTGCTTTTTTCATTGTGCTCATGTCTAATAATGTATCTGAAGAATGTATTGTGTGCAAGATATATGTTGTGGTTTATATTTTGCAAAAAGAGAAAATGATTACATTATATTATGTCCAGTTCTGTACAAGTCCCCTCTATTGTTGAAGGACATTTTGTTCAATTGTTCCACTTAAAATGATGGATAATCCTCATAAATTCCACATATTTACTCTTCTCATGCAGACACCACATGTGCAAATTCTATGTAGATACCAGAATCTTTCTCCATCCATTGATACTACAGTTTCACTTCTTCGCAGGTGCTCTTTCCTTGTACACCAGAAAATAGGTGACTGATGGTAGCTCCACTCGTGAACCTGTATCTGTATCTACTCTTCTTGATGATATGGCTATGGCCTATACAGAACAGCATTGGGGATAGGGCATCACCATGGTATATGCCACATTTGATGTTCACTTGTGTTATTATCCTGGAATTGGCTTCTAGAGTTGTTTTCCACTTGCCCATCGAATTCTTGATGAAGGTTTTTATTTTCTTGCTGACCTTGTAGAGAGCCAAGCATTCCAGTATCCATGAGTGTGGCATTGTGTCATAAGCTTTCTTCTAGTCAATCCAGGCCATGCACAGATTGGTCTATCTGGTCTTAGACTGCTTGGTCTACCAGTAGTTGGTGTTTTGTGGATGTTGTTTCCAATCCCCTTTTGAGTATTGCTCATATATTTACTCATATGCCCTTGGATCTTAGAGGCTACGATGCCTGACAGGAGCTTCCATGTTGTAGGGAGGCAGGTTATTGGTTGGCAGTTGGATGGTGTTGGTCCCTTGTGAGGGTCCTTCATTATCAGTATTTCTCTGCCTTGTGTTTGCGAGTCAGGGTGGGAGCTTGTTGCTATTAGCTGGTTCATTTGGGCCCCCGTTGAATCCCCTGTTTTCCTGTTGGAGAACCAGTCCACTTTTGGTAAATTCAATAATATAAAAAGGCTTGTTATTAACTTCTCAGCTCCTCATTCATCCACAACTCTGAGTCTAGATTCTAAAATACCATCTACTGACTTTTCCCTACTATATGCTACACTAGACGATGCCATACTCTACCTAGGTCCCAACGTTTGGATGAGTAAAACTGGTATTTCAAACACTTTTAAACTTCTTCCCATACATGAATCACTTTGGCATCTGCGTGGAATTAAGTGGAACAATATGTTCTATTTCGCCACTAAACTTACCTTTTGTTCCAAGAGCAGCCTAAAACTTTTTTATGTTTTTGCAGAAACGTTGTGCTGGCTCTTACTGAATTCATGCAGATGTCCTATGGTGATTCATTATTTGGACAATTTCCTTATTTTGGAAAAACAATCTATCACTCCCACGGGTTTACAAAAGTCACTTCAGCTATTTGATGGCTTGGGTATCCCGGTAGCATTAGAAAAAACAGACGGCCCGAGTCACTGCATAACTTTTTTAGGGATACAGCTTAATTCTGAAATGTTGGTTGCTAGCTTACCTTTGGAAAAAGTTAGCAGAATAGTGGAGTATGTCAATACTTGTCATACACAAGTTTCCTGTACTAGGAAGTAAATACGGTCGTTGATAAGTTCACTTAATTTTGCGACGAGGGTCATTCCCCAAGGATGGTCCTTTATATCAAGGTTACTCTATAAGAGTGGTTCTTATTTTTATGTCAATACTTGTCATACACAAGTTTCCTGTACTAGGAAGTAAATACGGTCGTTGATAAGTTCACTTAATTTTGCGACGAGGGTCATTCCCCAAGGATGGTCCTTTATATCAAGGTTACTCTACTTGTTTCACGGTCTCTCAGATGGAGGTACAAAAAGTTTCCTAGACATACATACCAGGGCTGACTTAGACATGTGGGAAACGTTTCTTTCATCGTGGAATGGGAAATCATTGCTGGTTCCTACTATTTCAGCAATATTCGATAACAAGTGGGTTCAGTCAAGCTGGCCTACTGAGGTGTCAGAATTGGAGAATTTTCTCAAATCCTCAGCTCTGTTCGAAATATTACCAATTGTTGAGGATGCTGTCAGGAATTTTATTCATTTATTACTGGCCCTTTAAAACAGCATGGAAGTACACACCCCTTTGGCTATTTAAACTCCAATCTCCAACACCTCAGGACACAATTAATGTGTTAATCTGACTGATTACATGAACTTCCGTCCTAATCCTTTGGATGACTCTTAGAGAGACCGTGTGTTCCATCACCGGATCCCTTCTGAATCTCCTCTTCATACAACTATAACTTGGATTACCTGGTTAACTAATTCGGACTTGCCTTGACTCTGCTTTTGGAATTTCCTTCAATACTGCTTGATCTCCTATTGAACAACCTTGGACTGGATAAAGGACTTTGCTTATGGACTAACCCTGGACACATCACCTAAACTTCTATTTTCAAGGACTGTCAGTGTATCTCTCTGCTTTGCTGCCATATCAGTTTGCCGTGCTGAAACTCCCTCAAAATAAAAAGTGAGTGGTTCTTATTTTTTTTGTTTGGCATTTGTTAAAGAAAAAAACATGACAACTGCCCTTGCTTGGGGCCATAAATGGAAGGAACAAGCCGTTAGATGCCTCACAGACAGTCCGCAGCTCATATCGTGAACAATGGCAGGTCTCAGTCTCTCACCAGCATGAGACTTGTTCAGAAACTAACTTGGTTAGTAGCCTCTGGTCAGTTTTATTAGAATGTATACATGTAACTGGTGTCTGCAATAAGGCGGCTGATGCTCTGTCACAATCTAAATTTCAGGAGTTCTTTCTAATCCACCCATCTGCAGATCCACACTCTATGGATCCACCAGTTTTCCCAAAATCTGATCATGGACTAGAATTACTGTTGTCACAGAGTAAAATTCTGGCCCAAGCCGGTTTGTCCTCTAACACAAGGAATACGTACTTTAGAGCCTATACTATGTTTCAGAGGTTTGTTTCTGATTTTCATATAATAAATGTTTTTGCTATTTAAATCACTTTTCCTAACAAAAAATACTTTTTATCCGTATATCCTATTAAAAGTGTATTGAAAGGCATATTGAATCTCAAATTAGAGACCCCTCCGAAAAGACTCCCTACCAACAGCAGTAAGTTCCGTGGTATTTCAGATATTATAGATTCAGCCCCTTTCGAGCCAGATACCAACTTGGTTCTCAAAGCAGCCAATTATTTGGCTTTTTAAAACCCAAAGAATTTACAGTAACACAAATATCTGACCTAGAATTATGCCTTAAGATATCAGACTAAATTATAATTAATGATCATTCTATTTTGTCCTTGCAACGTACACAAACTAGTCAATAGGTCACCCGGTCCAGATACAGTACTACCCTAAAGGAAATAAGTGGTGCCCAGTTAAGGTTTTTGACATGGTAAAGCATTCTCTCCATAAATTTAATCCCTCTTCACCTCTACTTCCATTACATGGCAAACCCCTTGCAACCAAAAAATTCATGTTGTAGACTAGAACAATTTTGGTGAAACTTGGGCTCAACCCGGCATCTTTTAAGGGGCATTAATTTCGTATAGGAGCTGCTATAGCACCATCCAGCCAAAATACACCCGCACACATCATTAAAAACATGGGGCGGTGGAAATCTTCTGTATACTGCAAGTATTTTCCACAACCAGAGTTAGATTGGCTTTCTGTAATATGGCTGTAATAACATGAGAAGTGTTTAAATAAAGTTTGATTTGCATTATATATTGTTGCCCTCTTTTATTACAGGCCTAACCTCTGTTTGGTTCCGGCACACTCCAACCGACTTTTACTAACAATTAAGTTCATAAATATAAATTCATATTTATACTCTATCGGCTGCTATATTCTGACCACAAATAAATAAAGGTTGGGAAATCTGGAATTGTGGGAGGGATTTAATCCCTATAAAAACTCCACTAAACCCTCCCCTTACCTGTAGCAACATCGTGAAGTGACCCTCCCACCTCTCCCTCTTCTAAACATAACTACAATCTAGATGGGCCCTCTTTTATTACAAGCCTAACCTCTTGTCGGTTCCGGCACACTCCAACCAACTTTTAGTATTTATTAAGTTCATAAGTATAAATTGACATTATACGCTATCAGCTGGTATATTCCGACCACAAATATACATATATATCCAAACAAGGCAATTCTTTTGCCTACAATTGTAATGGTAGAAATTAATCTTCTGAATATTTCCATAAAATTATCTCCATAACTATCTAATTACTAACGTATAGCCAAGTCAAGAGAGATAGGATATTATATTACTGCTAAGTATAATATTGCCATGTTTCTCTGTTAAAGGTTTTGCCAGATGGTTGGTCTACATGGTTCTCGCGAACGGTTCGCTGCGGTTCGCCACGAACCGTTCGTGGCGAACTCCGGTCAGCTGACACATCCCGGCCAATCTCCGGCAGACCCTCCCTCCCAGACCCTCCCACCTCCTGGACAGCATCCATGTTGAAGCTGCTTTCAACATGGATGCTGTCCAGGAAGTAGGAGGGTCTGGGAGGGAGGGTCTGCCAGAGATTGGCCAGGATGTGTCAGCTGACCGGAGTTCGCCCCGAACGGTTCGTGGCGAACCGTTCGCAAAAAGTTCGCGGATGGTTCGCGACATCTCTAGCCAGGAGTCAAATAGTTTAATTATTTGATAAAGAGACGATTGCTGCATAGTGATGTTTATATATTGCTATAAGCATTATTCAAGAATTATAATGCTAAGATTGCCTGGTTATCAGATGTGTTTGCATTCTGCTGAATAATTACCTCTATGACCAGAAGGTGTGATTATTGTAGAACTGTATATCGATTTGACAGATGTGTTTAAATTACTGCATTGCAATATATTTTGTTACATGATTAATGTGGAAATTGCATTTTGATTTGTTTGTATTGCCATTTTCATGATACTGTCACAATAAAAAATAGATTTGTTTTAACCTGTTGTCTGTTGTTGTTAATTTACTTAAAAATAATAAGGTGCGCTGTGTCTTTAAGACCCAAAAATATATAAAGTGCAACTAAGTGCAAACAAATTGATAAAGTGCAAAGTGATACAAAGTGCACTTAAAGTGTAAAATATCAGTATAAAATATTATACATACATATGGCCTCTCAACTCCAAATATACATAGAAAGGAAAAGAGACATAAAAAAACCAATAGTGTGAAACCGTATTAAAATGGTAGTATGGATAATAAATGCCAAATATTGCACTCACAAAAGTAGAGCAGAATAAGCCTGCTCTAGCTTTAACAGCTTCTTCAAATGTAGGACTGCACAGACGAAAAAATATTCCAAAATCTTTATTGCCCAGCACAGCACCAATATATCACCTTCCTCCACACTTAGTATTCAGTTACAGAGCCTTCGGTAGCATACAGCATAAGGGTGTCGACCTGTCCCTCTGCGGATTCGCCGCCGTAATTGCCGTCTGTTGGCCGTCTGTTTCCTCAAACTTCCAGGGGGAGGAGCTTTCTCGGGTGCGTGACGTCAGGTGCGTAACTTTACGTGATGCTTAGTGGATAGGTGAGTGCGCTGGATCTTGTATTGTTTTGTTTTATTTTAGACGATTTTATTACGAGCGCCTACTTTTTACTTGTTTTCTGTGTATGTTGTTGTTAATTGGTGAATCATAAAATTATCTCGAACAAATAATTGAGGGGCTGGAAGTAAAAAGTAGGTACTCATTGCTTAAATACAAATACATTACAATTGGGGGAATATTCTCATAGTATAGAGCTGGAATAAAATTATTAATCTTTTGAAAAAATTTATAAATGACTTGATTTAACATTTACCACATAAATGATCCTACATACCTTTTTGATGTTTCACATAAGCTCCATGGGTACGATATTTGTGTCCAATTTGCCCAGTGTTGTCTGTTGTACACTGTGAATTGCACAGTGGTATAATACACAAGGCAAGCAGAATACCTAGCCCATAATCCTAGGGTAAAAATACAACAACAACAAAAAAATCAGGCAAATCAATATATGACATGAAAGACTGGATCAGCCATTTTGTATTTTTGTCATGGAGAGCATTATTTCTACTTGCTACCCAGTCATTACAAGCTCTCATCCAACGAAAGACCAGTGGGGTAGGCATCTGGCTTCGGCAGCTAGTTTATACCAGTACTCAGAATATAGTAGATATTGTTCTTACTGTACAGAACTCTCTTATTTGCCTTATACAAAATCCCCCTACTTCAAGTCTATGTATAGTCCTGTTTATTAATACCATACATACTCGAGTATAAGCCGACCCGAATATAAGCCGAGGCACCTAATTTTACCACAAAAAAATTGGGAAAACGTATTGACTCGAGTATAAGCCTAGGGTGGGAAATGCAGCAGCTACTAGTAAATACATACATGGATACAGAGACATACATACATACATACATACATGGATACAGAGACATACATACATACATGGATACAGAGACATACATACATACATGGATACAGAGACATACATACAGAGACATACATACAGAGACATACATTTGGTGTAATGAAAAGATAGAATGAGATTGCTTTTCATAATGTAGTATGTGAGGGTTTAGTTGAAAACAATGACACCTAGTAATCTCAGCACAAATCCTGAAGGAAGCTTCCTGAAAACTCGGGTTATAGATGTGTACAAACCTTTCTGGGACTGTATATACACAGTTTTTCCTTTGTGCTTCCATGTCATTTGTATTCACTTGCACACATAATATGCACACATAATATGAACCAAATATATTTTACACAGCATGTTGATAATAGGTAGCAGATACACCCACCGGCCGTGGTCTCTGGCTGTGCAGCATGTTCTCCCACCCAGTAAACAGGCCGCAGCGCATCCCCGGCCTTTCCTGCACAGAGCAGTCAGAGCGCCCTGCCTGGAAGCTGTCCGTGTCCCCAGTGTGCAGCACATTGCGAGAGGAGTACACAGCCGGCCACGGCCCCAGCAGCGTGGGCACCTACTATGGTACAGATAGAAGACTGTGTGGAGATTGTCATTAGGATTTCCATCTGCCCGGCGCCATCTTCACCCAATATCACTGCCCTCACTCATAGCATAAAAAATGTTGGCTTATACTCGAATATATATGCTAGATTTCCACATAGTGGATGTATTTGCCTCAAATATATTTGTAGAATGTTATCATAGCTTTTCTGAGGTGCTGTTTTTCTAAACTATTATTATTAGTAGTATTTATATAGTGCCATCTTATTCCACAGAGCTTTACAATATTATAAAATGAGGAAGTTTAACAAAAAAATTAGACAATAAGATGCCACAGGCATTAAGCACTATGGCATATATGTATGGTGGCAATAAAGGGTTAAGCTGACCTTGCTGTACAGTTACTGAATGTAAAGTAAAGTGAAGTTCATGACTCCTGGTTAAGTTGTTGGGCAGAGTGGGACTGTCATGGTACCTGTGGTATCCACCTCAGAGTAGGTCAGACATCTGGACGTGGTTCCTCAGAAGGGGGCTGGCACACCAGATCGTTTCGACCTTTCCGGCCGTTTACACGCTGGCCGCGATAGCTCCGCCTCCTTTTATGACGCGGCGCTCAATAGCCGACGTCGATGACGTCACGAACCGCCAGAAACCGCAAATCAGGACATTTTGGGGGCATGGTCACCAATTAAGGAACCAAGGTATAAGAGAGACTCATTTGCAATGAGTCATTGCCCTGTCGTGGTTCTAGCTAGTCTGGTCACTCAGTGCTCTTATTTCATTTGATTATTTGGTATTTGATTCGGCTCTCTATTATTAACCCTGCTACCCCTATACTCGGCTTGTCTCTCGCTTACCTGTCCTCTCATTCCCTCGACCTCGGCTTGTCTCTGACCATTCTTTGTCTTATCTATACGTTAGTCCGGCCATCCTAAGGTCCGGTATACGTACCTATTCCTGTTTGCATTCTGCATGTTGGATCCCTGTCACGATCCTGACAGGGACAGATAGATGGGCAGATTTGGTGACACAGCTGTTGCTGGGGACAAGAGCTAGCTGAGGATTGGTTGCAGTCCACGAGCGAGCAAAGCGCAAGAAGCCAGATAAGAATAAAAATTGACAGCTCAAGCGCAATCCCTGTCAGCTGTTTTCCAGACAAGAGACAATTTAATTTTGTGGTGTTAGAAAGCATTGGGGCAAGTTCAAGTTCTAAGGAAGGATATGGTGTTAAATGATTGTAAATAAAAGGCGGTCAGGTTAGCTATGACTGACTGGCAATTAAGTGGTGGTGAAAGTTAAAAGTTTTGGAAGTAAAGTTAAAAGTTTATGTAAAAATGTTTACCATTACTGTTTAAGTTATGGCGGTATGCCCCTTTTAAGCGTTAAATAACACCATGGCCTAGCCCTTGGAAATATAAATAAACTGTGCTTGTGTTTATTATGTGGTCTAAGTTATTTATGCAAAATATTGCCTACCATACATATACAAAATGTTACAGGACCAATAGGTTGAGGAGGACCCTGCTCAAATGAGCTTCAAGTATAGAGGGGGTAGGATATAAAAAAACACAACAAGAAGAGCATTAAAGGGGGCAGCAAATAAACAAGGTGTGAAAGCTTTTCTGAAAAGGTAGATCTTGAGGGACTTCTTAACCATTTGAAGACTATGGGAGAATCTGATGGGGTAGGCAGGCTGTACCAAAGGAAAGGAGCTGCCTGCAAGTGCGAATTAGCAGTAAGGGTGTGATAAGTGGACAGGAGAAGGTCACAGGCAAAGCGCAGAGACTGAAGAGTTGTTTAGGGCTTTGTAGGTAAAGCTGAACTGACTTCCAGGGCCGCCATCAAGGGGTGACAACCATGATGGTTGTCACAAGCCCAGCGGCCCTAGGGGGCCCGGCCCCGGGTGTAGCAGCAGAACTGCACGCTGATGTGGCCAAAGCATTTAGGGCCACCCAAAAGCATTTAGGGCCCAGTAAGTTCTGTGGCCGTGTAAAAGCACGACAAGGCCTTTTTAAAAAATTGCAGCTGCAAGTACTGCTGAGCTCAGGACACCTAGACGGCACTTCTTTGGTGTTAACACACACCGCCATGACCTGACATCGATGGTATCCTTACCTGTCATTTAGGCGTCCTGTCTTAGGGTGTTCAGTATGCAAGAATATACTGCTTACCTTGTCTAACAGTGGGGGGTATTATTGCTAGAGCAGGCATTTATTTAAGGGGGGCCCTTGAAGGCACATTAAATCCTTCACCAATAGGATTTAATTAATTTGCACCTCATTCGTTTAGCTTCTATTCCTATCCGTCTGTGTTATAGTGCATAAAAAAATCTACTATCATTAAACTGAAGGCTTAGATCTCTTTGACACGCCACTTGCTAAACCTTTATAGGCAGAAAATTGGAACAGGCTGTATCAAACAAGCACATACAAAGTAACTTAAGATTCTTATTGTAACAGTATCAACCAGATTTGTATCTCCCTTCCGGTCAGCCTGCAATAGGAATGAGCAAATATATACTCATAGCCATTAAGCCTCTATTTTCTTTCTGCAATATATCTGAATAGGTAGATTATCATCAGACTGAAGGCTTAGCCTTACAACATTACTGTTATCTCAACCTATAAAGGTAGGGTTGTAGCGTCAAAAACGGGTTTAGTCAAATAGGTACCTACAAGGAATACTAGATCTTTACTGTAGTTGAATCTAGGTAATTTGTACCTCCTTTTTCCTCCAGACTTTGACTTGCTACACTCACATCAATATGCACAGATAATTAATCTTCCTACCTATTCACAACCCTCAGAGCTGTTGCGGTGCTTGTACAGCATATATTACCAGACACAAATAGGACTGAACATCCTGCTTTATTTTGTTTTTGTTTTAATTTAACACTTTTTTCCCTTTATTATTATTATTCTTTTTGTGACCTATATTAACTACAAGCATTAAAGCATTAAATTGTAAATTTTTACAATCACTATATGTAACAGTGAAAAGGCTTCACCTTGATATTACTTACTAATTGCATCTTTTAGGAGACACCTGCTGGTAGTTTTTGGTTCTGTTTTTTCACCCTTTTTCTTTAGCATTGTTTCATTTAAAAGTTACCAATCAATTAGGGGTTACCCCCCCCCCACACACACACTTTCTCCCCACTACCACCACTGTGTCTCTTCTGATTATATAGACTCTATTCTGGTTTTAGTAACGAATCTGTCAGTATGTATGCCTATATGTGTGTATGTCTGTTTCAGTATGTGTGTCTGTTAGTATGTATGTGTGTGTGTCAGTATGTGTGTATCTGTGTCCTTTTGTATCAGTGCATCTGTTTGTGTCTGTGTGTATTCCTGTTGGTGGGATTTGGAGGCAGACTTTGGGGGGCGGGCTTGGAGGCGAGTCCCCGGGTGCCCAGACCCTGAGCTGTCTTAAGGGACCCCACATTTCTGATAGCGGCCCTGTTGACTCCTGTAAGGTAAAAGAAGCCAGTTTAAGGATCAACAGAGAGGTGAGGTGTGAGAGGAGCAACAGGAGAGAAAGTTCAGCCTGGCAGCTGAACAGATTGTAGTTAGGCAGTATGGCTTCTTGGAAGACACATTTGTAGAGAATTACATTCATCTATGTGAGAGATTATTAGAGCATGAACAAGAACCTTGGCAGTATCTTGTGTAAGAAAAGGGCGGACACGGGCAATGTTTTTAAGATGGAATCTACAGGTTTTAGAACCAGACTGGATATGAGGAGCGATGGTGAAGCCAGGATCAAAGATAATACCAAAACAGTGAGCTTGCAAGGATGGGCTGATGCAGGTACTATCAACTTTCAAGGAGAGCTAAACAGGAGGATCGGTATTAGGAGGAGGAAAAATAAGAAGCTCAGTTTTAGAGAGATTGAGTTTCAGAAAGCGGGTGGACATCCAGTCAGAGGTAAACTACATCAGGAGAATGTATAAGTGTAACAGATACCCCTATTCCTAGAAGATCATTTTTCTTGACTTGATCGGTATACAAATCCAACTGAACAGATTTCTCATTCTGATTTGTATACCGAATAAAATACCGAACCCCGGGACCACCCAGAACAGTTGTGTGCCGCTAGTTGACCCACCTGACCTTATTAACACTTATACAAACTGCAAACACTTAAATGTTCCGACCACCGTTCGTATGTGCGAACACAAGGTGGCGGCCATCTTGTTTTGGCAAATTCTTCCAGCAGTGTTTGGTCATCGATTGCATGGAACTATTATCGGACACTCTTCGACCCAAACACCGCTAAGACTTCCATACTTACCTACGTGCGTGCATATTCATCCGATGAAAGCGGCGTTTGGTGAAACCAAACTACTGAACAAGAGGCACACGACTAGTTTTCCCACAAATTGTTACTGTTGACATTATTTTCATATTTTATGATCCCGAAAGAGACCCACCGCACAACCTGAATCTATGGAACTATTTCGGGCAGGAGCCTCATGAGCAGTCAGTCAAAAGAAGACTTCCGTGAAAATCATAAACCCCTGAACTGATCTGGGTGAGTTTTGGATATGTTGCTCACCTAGATTGGGGCCATCCGAGGATATACTTTTTATGGGGTTTATGTGGGTTTTTGGGGTACATTCGGGTTGTCTGTAAATTATGTTCTTTTTTGCCTAGATATAATTGAGTTGATATAGTACTTGAATCAATTATCTCCCAGGCAGATAAAAAAGGGGAGGGATTGTATGCTATATGTGGGAGTGTCATGCATTGTAACACTGTTGTTATTGGTCTGTAACTTTATATTGTAGTTCCCCACAAGGACCATGTGGGAGTACCTCTTGCATGGGGAATTGCATAAAAGGCCAGTGTGGCTACCAATAAATCAGTTCACTTTACCCTCAACACGCAGCCTCGTCTCATGACTGTAGGGAACAGCTATAACCACTAAAGCTATAACTGACACAAAAAGTATGTTGTCAAGATATACTATAACAAAGGTGTGTAAATATTTTCTCAAAACATTATTAATGAGATCTTGGAAGACAGCAGGGGCGTTACATAGGCCGAAGGGCATTACGATATATTCAGAATGACTGCTTCGAGTGTTGAATGCTGTCTTCCATTCGTCTCCTTCTTTGATAAGGTTATATGCTCCTCTGAGATCTAACTTGGTAAAAATTTTGGAACCACGAAGTTTTTCAAAGAGTTCTGTTATAAAGGGTATGGGATAAATGTTCTTGATAGTAATTTTATTTAATCCCCTATAATATATGGAAGGACAAAGGTCACCCTCTTTTTTGGAAACAAAAAAGAAGCAGACTTCTGCTGGTGAGGACGAACGTCTAATAAACCTCTTTTTTAAAGGGATTCCTGTATTTATTCCTTCATGACTTTATTTTCAGTTTTCAGTTTGGGATAGAGGGTACACTCTTCCCTTGGGTGGCATAGTGCCTGGTAGAAGTCTGATGGCACAATCGTAGGGCCTGTGAGGAGGGAGGCGGTGTGCCTCCACTTTATCAAACACTTTCTTAAGCTCTATGTACTGTGGTGGTATTACAGTGGACAGTGATGGAGAAGTAGGAGCATTAAGAGAACAAAGGGTTAAAGATAACACTTGTCTTTCTCTCCAATCAAGAGTAGGGTAATGTTTCTGTAACCAAGGAAAACCAAGAACTAGAGAACAAGAAGCAGAAGTAATCGCTTGGAATGTTATCTTTGCTTTATGCAGTAAGCCTACTGATATGATAACAGCCTTCGTGTGGTGTGTAACAAACTGAACTGTTAATGGTCTACCATCTATGGCCTCAACGGCCAAGGGTGTTTCTTTCTCTTCTAGAGGAAGAGAAATAGATGAAGAATAAGTATGGTCAATAAAGTTGTCAGCAGAACGAGAGTCAATGAGGGCAATGGCACACCGACTGGTCGCCTCCACCAATCGATGCTCCTAGTGCTCACCGAGTACTCCAAGCACTCCACCAGACACCATCAGCACTGTAGTCCCCACTTCCAGCATCACATCTTGGTTGGAGGTATCGCTGTTCTCCACCCACCCTGGACCAGGATCCAGCTTCCAGTGGGTAGACCTCTCCTCCAAGAGAGTGTAGCAAAATGCTCTTAGAAGATTATAAGCCCAGGGGAGTATAGTGATATAGCAATCCCCAGGGTAGATACAGCCGTTTCCCCCACACATGAGACGAGACTCTTGTTAAGAACAAGCAGGAACTCCTTTATTGGCAGCCACAACTGGCCTTTTATGCAAGTCCCCATGCAAGGGGCATTCCCACCTGGACCTGAGTGTAAACCACAGTATAAACAAATACACAATTACATTGGCGCTCAGATCCAGGACACTCCCACACATAATAGATTAATCCCTTCTCTGTACCTGGGGGATAATTGAGTCAAGCACTGAACTAAACTCAATTATCTCCAGACACAAAACACACATTTTTATAAAACCCCAAAAATACCTTTAAAACATACAAAACCCCCACAAAATCCCCTGATAGCCCTGATCTGGGATACCAACATATCCAAAAATCAACAAAATCAGTGCAGCGGTTCAGGAATTTCCTGGAAGTCATTTATTTGTCTAGTTTGGTAGTTTGGAAAACAAACAAACTTTTTCCCCTCATCCAGATGAATGATTTAACCGAACAGTGCCCTTCTAAATTGTATAGAACTAAACGCAGGCAATGATGGAAGTCCAGCGGTTTTCAGGAGTTTCTGTGTCCGATTTCAATTCCATGAGATTCATGCCCAAACACCGCTGCCTGCGTTCATGCGAACAAGATGGCCGCCACCTCGTGGTTGTCCATAGAAATTGTGGCCACCCAGATGAACAATTAGAATATTGCAGTGAGAATTGTTCCAATGTGTTAATATGAGTTATCAAGCTCCTGGGTAGTCCCTGGTTCGTGCAGTTTTTTGGTAGTCGAACGGGACAATGTTAGAATAGGAAGGGAATGCAATCTACCAAACAGACAGGCAAATACAACAGAAAGCTTTTTAATCCAGGGAAAGGGAATCTATCACAAACCTCACCCCAAGAAAGGGTTACAGGCAGAAGAAACCTGTGTGGGGTGGGTTTAGGGGACAAAGACATTGCACCCAAGCCCTGTCCCCTGAACGAACTTAGGCGGTGAAGTTTTCCAGACAAGATGGGCAGCTACTACGCAAATGCCCTTTTTACCACAGTATAAGCACAAACCTTTCATCCTTCCATAAGTTTTTCAGCTTCAGAAAGTCTGGTAGTACCTAACTGCATAGGTTCTGAAGCGGGGCCAGGTGCTGGTAAGGCACCTGGCACCTTGGTTATAACAGGACGAGGAGTAAGTCTTCCCTGGGCCCTTCTTTGCCTATCTAGATTAAGATGCTTCTGTCTGACCCAGATATCAATGTCTGACATGAACTATATTAAGTCCTCGAGGGTTTCAGGAAGGAAGATCCCTAGCAGCCACTTCATGTTGTAAGGACTCTGTAAGGCCCTCAAAGAAGACAGCGGTCAGGGCAGTATTGTTCCAGGTTACTTCAGAAGCTATTGTACGAAATTCGATGGCGTAGTCTCCAGTGATCTGGAACCCTGTTTTATTTTTTGAACACAATGTCATCATCGTTTTCCCACAGGGGGTTCATCCATGCTAAGGCTTTGCTATCTAATCGGTTCATAATAAATGCCATCTCGGACCTATCAGTTGGGAATGAATTAGTATCCATCTCAAAATGTACTCCCACTTGGTTAAAAAAAACCCTACATAAAGATGGATCCCCTGAGTAATGGGGAGGTGGGGTTACACGGAGAGACGGAGTTGGATGAGACATGGATGGTAAAGATACGGCACCCTGTGCACCGCTCTCATTCACTTCCTGCTGGTGACAAGCTGTTCTTGTTAGGATAGTTTGCAAGGCTTGAGCAAACTGATCCAT
>OW240922.1:50180477-50216731 GCA_933207985.1 Pelobates cultripes | reverse complement strand
GCTTCCAACATGAGTAGGAGCAGAGAAGTTGGGGAGTTCGGTATTGTGATTGAGGTGTGTTGGTATATTAATAAGATAACCTCTTTCCAGTATGGCTGGAGTTTCGAGCATTTCCACCAGGTGTGTAAGAACGTACCCGTCTCTTTTTTGCAGTGCCAGCAAGTGCTAGGCAATTTCGGGTTCACAGTGGCTAGGCGTTTAATTCCTTTTCGGGGCAGTAATAACATGTATATAATGGAGATGGGTTTTTTCGCTGGCGTATCTGTCATTATACTTTTTTCAAAGGGCGTTAGAACAGTAGTGTTGGGCAGTATAGGATGTGGTACATGTGTTTTCCACCATGAGTTCAACTGGAGGTAAGAGTGGTATGCCGTGTTTGGTAATATGTGATTAATTTTCAATTGGTCAAATGTGGCTAGTTTGCCTTTTTCCAATAGGGAGTGTATGTAGAACACTCCGCATCTATTCCATGCTCCGTAGTTAAAGTCAGGTATCATTTGCGCCAGAGCTTTAATGGGGGTTGAGAAGGGAATCGGGTGGCAGCTGCACAGGAGACAATAAAAAAATACAGATGGTGAGAGCACTCAAATAAAACAAAAACAGATACAATAATATTACCCAAACTGGATTACCATCTGGAAGTAAACACAGATAAGAGAAACACATAGGGTAATAACGTAATGATAAACACTTAAACACTCTGTTACTGGTCTCACTCACATAAAAAGAGCCACTTAGAAAGCTGGCTCAAACTTGCATGCTTTGAATCAAACTCTCATTGGACTTTCACTGGGTCCTTTCTGTAGTCATATTCCATGCACCACCAGGAAACGCAGGTTCAAGGGGTAACAATACACTTTATTGTAAAAAGAAGGAATTAATAAAAAACTACACATAAAAAAGGAAGTCCCTTAGTGATAAAAGTCCACAGAGCACCTGACGCGTTTCGGCAATAAGCCTTCATCCGAGGTAATTTTCATGATCCATGGCATGCTGTCTTATATGTCTCTTCCTCGCGCCCTTTTTCACCGCATTCGCGGCACTTTACTTCCGGGTCCGACGTCGGGACGCATCCTGCGTCATCACGTCCCGACGTCTATCCTCACTTCTGGTTTGAAACATGTTAGGACGTATCGGGAACGTCATATAAAAAACGGAGCAATCCTTTCATTTTATTGCTCCTAGCACTATACATCCAAAAAAAGAAGTCAAATGCTAAAAAATTCTTATTAAAAGAGAAAAATATATAACATAATGTGCACAATAAAGTAAAATGATATATTGCAATAGATTTACATTAAATAAAAGATACATAAGATATTAGAAGAATTATTTGGAACCTGGATAACATAGGGGAAAAAAATTAAATAAATAATAAAAGGAGAAGAAGGATCAGGATATACAATTATAAAAATATTAGTATAATAAAATATACAGGGAGTGCAGAATTATTAGGCAAGTTGTATTTTTGAGGATTAATTTTATTGAATTTTATTGAACAACAACCATGTTCTCAATGAACCCAAAAAACTCATTAATATCAAAGCTGAATATTTTTGGAAGTAGTTTTTAGTTTGTTTTTAGTTTTAGCTATGTTAGGGGGATATCTGTGTGTGCAGGTGACTATTACTGTGCATAATTATTAGGCAACTTAACAAAAACAAATATATACCCATTTCAATTATTTATTATTACCAGTGAAACCAATATAACATCTCAACATTCACAAATATAAATTTCTGACATTCAAAAACAAAACAAAAACAAATCAGTGACCAATATAGCCACCTTTCTTTGCAAGGACACTCAAAAGCCTGCCATCCATGGATTCTGTCAGTGTTTTGATCTGTTCACCATCAACATTGCGTGCAGCAGCAACCACAGCCTCCCAGACACTGTTCAGAGAGGTGTACTGTTTTCCCTCCTTGTAAATCTCACATTTGATGATGGACCACAGGTTCTCAATGGGGTTCAGATCAGGTGAACAAGGAGGCCATGTCATTAGATTTTCTTTTATACCCTTTCTTGCCAGCCACGCTGTGGAGTACTTGGACGCGTGTGATGGAGCATTGTCCTGCATGAAAATCATGTTTTTCTTGAAGGATGCAGACTTCTTCCTGTACCACTGCTTGAAGAAGGTGTCTTCCAGGAACTGGCAGTAGGACTGGGAGTTGAGCTTGACTCCATCCTCAACCCGAAAAGGCCCCACAAGATCATCTTTGATGATACCAGCCCAAACCAGTACTCCACCTCCACCTTGCTGGCGTCTGAGTCGGACTGGAGCTCTCTGCCCTTTACCAATCCAGCCACGGGCCCATCCATCTGGCCCATCAAGACTCACTCTCATTTCATCAGTCCATAAAACCTTAGAAAAATCAGTCTTGAGATATTTCTTGGCCCAGTCTTGACGTTTCAGCTTGTGTGTCTTGTTCAGTGGTGGTCGTCTTTCAGCCTTTCTTACCTTGGCCATGTCTCTGAGTATTGCACACCTTGTGCTTTTGGGCACTCCAGTGATGTTGCAGCTCTGAAATATGGCCAAACTGGTGGCAAGTGGCATCGTGGCAGCTGCACGCTTGACTTTTCTCAGTTCATGGGCAGTTATTTTGCGCCTTGGTTTTTCCACACGCTTCTTGCGACCCTGTTGACTATTTTGAATGAAACGCTTGATTGTTCGATGATCACGCTTCAGAAGCTTTGCAATTTTAAGAGTGCTGCATCCCTCTGCAAGATATCTCACTATTTTTGACTTTTCTGAGCCTGTCAAGTCCTTCTTTTGACCCATTTTGCCAAAGGAAAGGAAGTTGCCTAATAATTATGCACACCTGATATAGGGTGTTGATGTCATTAGACCACACTCCTTCTCATTACAGAGATGCACATCACCTAATATGCTTAATTGGTAGTAGGCTTTCGAGCCTATACAGCTTGGAGTAAGACAACATGCATAAAGAGGATGATGTGGTCAAAATACTCATTTGCCTAATAATTATGCACTCCCTGTATAGAAATATACATAATAAAATAAATATATATAATCTAATTAAATCTAAAATGTTATATATATCTATTAATCTCAAAATCAACATTAAGTCCTTGTGGTACCATTGTATCAAGTTCAAACATCCACTTCATCTCTGCTAATCCCAGAATACATTCTTTATTCCCCCCTCTCCAATGAATTTTAATTTGATCAATACCTATAAAATCTATACCCTTGGGGTCACCGTTATGGACTTGTAAAAAGTGATTAGAAACACTATGATTAGCAAATTTACGTTGGATATTATATATATGTTCTCTAATCCGGATTTTCAGACTACGTGTGGTCTTACCAATATATTGGAACCCACATGGGCACGTAACCATATAAATCACATCTTTACTTGAACATGTTAAAAAAGACTTAATCTGATATTCCCTTTTAGTTACACCGGATACAAATTGTGTAATTTTCTTATTTTTATTTAATCTAAAAGAACAGCCTCTACAAGTACCACAAAAATGGAAACCTTTACTTCCCTTAAGGAAATTTCCATCTTTCTCAATTTTATCTTTATCTAATCTAGGTTTATCATTTAGAAAAGGGAGTACATCAGGGTCTTCTTTAAGTACATTCCAATGTTTTTTAATGACTTTTTGTAATACAAAATTATTGGTACTAAAATTAAAGATAAGAGGAATTTTTTCTCCATCCTCTTTACTTTTTTTATCCTCTGAATTATCCTTAATCTTATATTTTAAAAGTCCTTTTCTCTCCTTTTCTCCAATTTCTTTCTCAATTTTATCCAAATTTTCTTTTTTATATCCTTTTTCAATAAATTTTCCCTTTAAGATCTCTGCTTGTTTAAAAAATTCATGTTCTTCAGTACAATTCCTTTTTAACCTTAACAGCTGACCTTTAGGGATATTACTAAGCCAAGGCTTAAAGTGACAACTTTTCAGGTCTATAAAACTGTTAACATCAACAGTTTAAAAAAAAGTTTTACTCTTAATAGCACACTTATCAATATAAATGAGGAGATCTAAAAAATTAATTTGATCTTTACTGATATCATAGGATAGATTAATATTATAAGAATTCTGATTAAGAGAAAAGATAAATTGTACACAGGAGTTTGCGGGTGGTGTCCCAGATTTTTAGTGTCGTTAAGGTGGCGGGAAGTGCATTTGTGGTGTTTCCCCTTTGGTGGGGTAGCATCCATATTGTGGTTTTGATGTCTTGGGTTTGCAACCAGTGCTGCTCTGTAGAGACCCACTGGGGGGGAGACGTCTGTTGGTTAATAGGAAAGAGGCTGGCTAAGACCGCTGCTTTGTAGTATAGCTGCACGTTAGGGAGGCTCATGCCGCCCATCCACACTGGTTGGTGTAGTGTGGCTAGAGCTACTCTCGGTCGTTTTCCATGCCATACGAATAAATTTATTTGTTTCTGGAGGGACAGAAAGTAAGCAGACGGCACTGTCAGGGTGAGTGTCCTGAATAGATATTGTAATTTGGGTAATATCACCATCTTTACTGCTGCTATTCGGACGGACCAGGATATAAATTTATTTCTCCAGTGTAGGAGGATGTTGGTAATGTCTTTGCTAAGTTTAACATAGTTTAAATGGTACAGGTCGGACATAGTGTGTGGGAGTTTGATCCCTAGGAACGTGAGGTAGTCCGTTCTCCAGTCATAAGGGAACTGGCCCATCAGGTTGGATAGATAGTCATCCTCCATCCCCACCCCCATGGCCTGTGTTTTGGACAGATTTAGCTTATAGTACGAGCAGTGGCTGTATTGCTACAGTATGTTGTGAAATGCTGGTAAGGATTTGTGTGGGTCAGTGATGGTTAGGAGGACATCGTCAGCAAAAATTTTAAATTTGTGTTCTTCCCCTCCAACTTTGATTCCTGTGATCTCTGTTGATGAGCGTATGGCCTCAGCTAAGGGTTCTAAAGCCATTATGTATAAGAGGGGCGAGAGCGGGCACCCCTGCCGAGTGCCATTAGTAATAGGAAAGGACCTTGATTGGAATCTGGACGTGAAGACCCGGGCCTCGGGGTTACTATATAATGATTTGATCATGGAGATAAAATGTGAAGGGAAGCCAAATTTAACTAGGACCGCCTGCAGGAATGACCAGTGCAGGCGGTCGAAAGCCTTTTCGGCATCTAAGGATAGTAAGAGACTGTTAGGGAAGCGTCTATGCATGGTGTGTAGTAGTGCAAGGGCTTTTCGTGTACCGTCTGCTCCCTGTCTGCCACGTACAAAGCAGACTTGATCCGAGTGTACTATAGTCGGCAGGATTGTGGTCAGTCTGTTGGCATAGACTTTGGCCAGGATCTTCACGTCCGAATTTAGTAGGGAGATCGGTCGAAAATTTGCGCAATGGGTTGGCGGTTTTTCGGGTTTGGGCAAAGTAGCCACATTGGCCGTTAGCATGTCCTGCGGTATGTTTTCTTGTGCCGTGGTGGAAGTGAAAAGTGATACTAGTCGGGGGGTGAGGATAGAGGAGAACCTCTTATAGTATAAGTTTGGCAGTCCATCTGGGCCTGGGGTTTTGTTTATTGGCAGGTTTTGTATAACCTTAAGTATTTCCGTTTGTGAAATGGGTCCTGCCAGATACTCTTGTTGCGAAACCGAGAGCACAGGTAAATGAACTTTGTTCAGGAAATTGGCTATTTCCTCTTCGAAGGGCTGGTGTGCCGTAGGGTCGTCTTTTAAATGATAGAGTTTGCTGTAGAAAAGATCGCTGATCTGCTGGGGTTTGATGATCTTTTTCCCCTCTTGTGTGTTAAGGTATGCTATTTTGGTTTGTGCCTGCATGTCCCTGAGTCGGTTGGCCAGAAGTGAACTGGCTTTGTTACCCATACAGTACTCCCTGGCTTTCAGTTTTTGGAGCGCGCGGGTTGTGTTGGCTATATTTATGTCATCGAGTTCTGATTTGAGTAATTATAGCAGCGTCTCTTGGGTTTGGGTTGAGTAAGTGGGAGGCTGATGCGTCTCTCAATTTCCTCAATAAGTTCAGGTACTTTGTCTGGGAGGTCAATCGTATAAACAACCCGCGCACTACGGCTTTATGGGCTCTCCATATCAATGTCGGGGACGTCCCTGGTGTTTCGTTGTCAGAGAAGTAGTGCTTGAGTTCAGTTTCTATTTCTGAGCTAAATTTTTCGTCTTGTAAGATGGAGCTATTAAGTCTCCATGGGTTGCAGACTCTAAAGGTGAATTTGTCTCTGAATGTAGCGAGCACTGGGGCGTGGTCTGACCAGATGATGTCACCCATGTGGCATGTTTGAAGCAAGTTAAGAGAAGGTCCCGTTATGAGTATTACATCTATCCTAGAGTATGTCTTGTGGGGTTTGGAATAATATGAGCAGTCTCTGTCTGAGGGGTGGAGTGTTCTCCAGCTGTCATATAGATAAAATTTCGTCAGCAGTTGTGTTAAGGCTTTGCAAGTTGGTTTGAGGGATTTCTGTCGGCTGGTAGTGGGGGACATAGAGGTATCTAGGGCCGGGTCAAGGACGTGGTTTATATCCCCGCAAATTATCGTAGTGCCACGCTGTGCAGCTGCCACCTTTGTGAGGGCACTGGTCAGAAAGTTCCTCTGGTTCTCGTTGGGCGCATATAGATTTACAATGGTATATTGTATGTTATTCATTAGACAGACAACAATCAAGTACCTGCCCTGGTCGTCCGTGATGGTGCTTAGTAGTTCAAAGGCGACTGAGCTATGTATGTAGATGGAAACACCCCAGGATTTGGATATGTGTGCTGAGTGGAACTGATGAGGGAAGTGTTTCATTCCGAACTGGGGGATTTTTGCTTTGGGGAAGTGGGTTTCTTGAAGGCATAATATGTCTGCCTTTGATTTGCGAGCTTCTTGAAGTAGCATGTGTCTCTTATGTGGCATGTTGAGCCCCCGGACATTATGTGAGTAGACTATCAGTGTGAGTTGTAGGATGAGCTGCTGTCATTAAAAGTGGGATCGTGAGTTCTGGCGTACGTTTGATTCCAGTGAGTGTGAAGAGGAGGCGTATGAGCGCCTTTATTTGAAGTATTCCTTGTCTGGGTTTTTGGACGGGATGAGGTGGATGAGGTTGTAACTGGGGGGGGGGAACAGGGATGAAAAGAAATAGAGTTAATTAACAAAAGTATGTACATAAGAGCCCGATCTTGGTACAAGGCGTTGTGGCGCAACGCCGTGGGGGGCATGGGATCGGAGACGGTGGACAAGCGGTGGCCTAAGCAGGCTAAAGGTGTGTGGTGCAACATGCACTGTTATGTTACAACAATAAACAAAGCAAAGTCTCATGTGGTCTCTAAGTGTGATTCTTAGTGTGAATGAAGAGCACCGTTGTTTAAACGTAGTGAGATGTCCCTATGGGACCGTTGTTTAAAAGAGGTGTGGGAGCTGGTAACCTGTTTTGGTTTTGCATCGGGGCTTCCCAACTCTACGAGTGTGATCACAAACAGGTGCTGGGAGGGAGGTTTCTGTCATATTATGCTCGGTAAGTCTGTCGTGTATCGTGGGTCTCTGACCTCAGCTTCCATTTGAGTTCTGTAGTGGTGGGAGCCGGGGCTTAGGTGGTATGTAATTACCGCCATAATACAACATATTATCCAGCAAGTGTAGGTGGTTAAAGCCTGGATTGGCAGTACCTCTACATTTATCATACATGTGGACTAGCCGGGTGTACCCGTTTAGGTGGAGCTCGAAGTATGGCCTTGTGGATATGCCTGACGGGCGGTGTGGGTGGTTACCTATGTAAGTCGGTCAGTGTGAGTGGTGTATGGTGCCGCTCATGCATCAGCTGTCGTGGGTAAGCGGTAGTCAATTTATGGAGTCACCTTTTGGTAATTGGATGAAAAATATTTTTTCCCTTGTCCAGGTGTCCAATAAATGGTTTATCTACAAAAGACAATCATACATAGTGCAGATAGTATATAACTGTACATTCATGTATCTATATATGGTGTTATTCACTCACAAACAAAGAGCTGTGGACCCAGCTCTAGTTGAAATCACTCTCGGGTCGGTATAGGCGACCCACGCCTGTTTAGGATGTACGTCTTGTCCTACAGGGAGATAAATGGACCGGAGATAGCAGTTTATAAAGGTTGAAATAAAGATATTGATCCCAAGTGGGTACCTACAGACCAAGAGTCTAAATTGACTCAATTCTTGAGCAATGTGCAGATTAAGGGGCTGCACTCCCAGATGAGAATGGATAGATGGAGAACCAAATAAAAAAGAATAAACGAATTTATTAACACAATATGTAAAATACAAATAAAATCGGATCAATGTCCAAATAAAAAAGCCGGAACGTGTTTCACCACACAAGCGTGGCTTCCCCAACCGGATCCATATGCTGAATGTCAGTAGGTTCCCCATCTCCGTTTAAATATCCTCCTTAATGATTCCATGTGGTACAGGTGTGTGCCTCCCACACACGTCGTTACCACTTGCAGGTAGGACGTGTGGTGGTCCACGTCTCATTTTCGCACCGTCATCTGATGCTGTCCTCGCCTCGTTTTAACTTCCGTGCCTCCAGACTATTTAACTGTTCATTTCCACAAGTTGTCACCATCGGGCTATTTTATATCCACAAAATTCAGACGTCAGTCTTTACAATTAAAATTGAACAAACATATTTTAATTGCACAAACACATTCCGATTATATTTATTTATCACGTGAAGGTCGGCCAGTTAGCTTGCAGAGTTTCGTAGTTCATGATTTAACATATTGAGGAAATAAGACACCGAAAGAGAAAAAAGGATAATATCAATTCCAAACAATCTTACAATTTGCTCAAAATTGGCAGGTTTATCTTAACATTATTCCAAATAAAATTTAATTAAAATACCATTTTTATGTTTATCTTATTCTTTTATCATTTAAACGCGATTTTGAATAGATAGGTACATAAGGAAAAAAGAATTAGTAACATTCCTGTGCTAGTTAAGATCGAGCAAAAATTCTTTCTAAATCAACCCTCACTTTGATATAAAGAAATCTTATAAAATGTAACATTGTGTTTTTATTCCCTGTGGTTCATGGTAGAATTATATTGTTGTATACAAACTTTCCTTTTCTCTTAGAACTAATTTCTTGTTTCAACTTCCAATATACTTCTTCTATTAACATTCTTTATTTTATAATATTGCATAAAGAAATAGCAAGAACTCTATGTAGAAATTCGTTTTATAATAGTCCTTATGTAACTGAATAAAATTATAAAAATGACAGAGTTCGAAATCAGAGTTCAGTCCATTAGGAATTAACGTATTTAATTTATAAATCCACTTCATCTCTGATTTTCCCAATTCTCTAATAAAATCTCCCCCTCTCCAATTCCGTTCCATTCTTTCTAGACCCATAAATGTTAGACCTACGGGGTTTTTATTAGGAAATTCTTTAAAATGACTGGAGACACTGTGTTGTTCAAAACCCTTTTGGATTTTATAAATATGTTCCCTGACCCTCACATATAGGGGTCTCGTTGTACGACCCACATATTTTAACCCACAAGGGCAGGTTAAGAGATAAATCAAATTTTTTGTAAAGCATGTCATAAACTGCTTAATCAGCAATTTTACGTTCCCATTTAGAGCTATATCTTTAATTACCCTTCTCTTACATCTAGATTTTTTTACAAGATTGGCATGAGCCGCAACCATAAAAACCTTTCTCATTTTTGAATATGGTTGGAAGATCTTTCTTTTCTCTTAAAGAACTACGTACTAAGGTGTTTTTGAGATTTTTCACACCTCTATAGATAATTTTAGGTTTATCAGGGAGAAAAGATTTTAAGATAGGGTCTTGTAGTAAGACTGGCCAGTATTTATTAATAATTTTCCTTACTTGTTTATTTTGAGTATTGAAATTGCAGATAAAATGAAGGACTTGGGATTCTGTATCAATTTTTGGTTTGCCCCCAGTTATGCCAATTTATTTATGTCATTCTGGGAGGAGTCATTTGTTTATGGTGGTCATGACTGGGGGGAAAGCTTGGTCTTCTATGGCCGCTACATCGACGATATTTAATTCATATGGAAAGGTGAAGAAAATGAACTAGTTCAATTTCTAGAATTTTTAAATAATAATACAGAATCCCATTACCAAAAGGTGATAATATATTATTTATTGTACAAGCGCTACATTCTTTAAGGCATTTTTTTCCTTTTTACTGTTTAAATTTATTGGTGACATTGAAGGAGTCATGAGAATGTTTAGCAGCTAATTATCATTGGATATATATCTTTTTATTGGGAATAATAAGCGCTGAGTCCTTAACTTTTACTTTTCTTGCAAATTTATGGAGTCAGGCCAATAAAGTATGGCAAGGTGTTGCTGGTGCCTCTGGTGAACAGTGTGGTTCAACAGTGGTCAAACAATTAGGCAAAACACATTATGATATTGCTAGTACATCCTGCAAACATTATGAACAGGTATAATTACAATGCTTTAGTTAATAATTATTTGTGTACTGAAAAAATGGTAGTGTTAGGTCCGCAGGTGCCTATCAGGCTGTTGCGGTTTGGCCTTAAAGATAGTAGTGGCCGGGATTCAATCATTAAACATTGGAGCAGTAGGGATATTGTGCCGCCAGAGTGGGAATACTTGCGGTCTTTCGTCAGTCGGCTATGTGCCAGTCCTTGACCACTTTTCTCGGTGGTTTCAGGGCTTGTGTTTCGCCCACGATGTTCAGGTTCCACTGGTGTAGGAGGTTCAGACCTTCTTCCACCGTGTGTATGACAGTGGTGGTTCCATTTCTGGAGACAATCAGACGAATAGGGAAGCCCCAGCGGTATAGAATGCGGTTGGCGCAGAAAGTTTCTGTCACTTGCTGGAAGGTTTTCCTTTGTCTCAGGGTGGCTGCTGAGAGATCTGAAAACATCTTGATGCCGGAGTACTCCGTTGGAAGGTCCTTCGCGGTTCTGCTTCTTTTCATCAGGAGCTCTTTTACATGGAAATAATGTGCTTTCAAAACACATCTCTGGGTAAGGATGCGGCTATGTGTTGGGGTTTCGGGATCCTATGCAGGCGGTCTATTAGCAGCATGTCCGTGGGGATCTCAGGGATCAGGAGTTTGAAAAAGCTGTGTACGTAACTGGGGAGATCCCCCGGGAGAACCGTCTCCGGTATGCCCCTCAGCCTGAATTTACTCCTTCTGGATCGGTCCTCCAGGTCCATGAGCTTTGCCTCACATTTTTGAAGTTGATCGGTGAGGGATTTGAGTTGCTCCGTGGACGCATTGTGTGCATCGACCAGATCTTCCACCTTGGCCTCCACATGCGTTGTGCGGGACCCGACATCTTGCAGGTCGCGTTTCAGTTCTGCAACACTGGATTGCCAGATAGATATCAGTCGTTGGGATTGTTCGTCCAGGGCTCGTTTTAAAGAGGCTTTAGTGAGCGGTTCTCCGTTGTGCGGTGAATCCATCTCCGACCTCGGGCTGCTTCCCCCTGAGAGCTCAGCGCCATATTGAGGGTTTGCTGTCGCGGTTTGTCTTGCCAGGGCCGCAACCTTTTTTTGGGCGAAAAAATTTAGCTTGTTGGGCTTATCTTGTTGCCGACGGGTTTTGGGTTGCGACATCCCAGGAATAGGGTCTTGTTTCCCGCAGGAATCTCACAATTAGGTGGTTTTGCCTGGCTCGTGGTGCAGAGCTAAGGACTCATGCGGCCATCTTTCTCCATGTCTAGCCACGCCCCCCTATAAATGTATGTTTTCTTTTTTTAAATTTGACAATTTTTATTTTGTTCAACATAGTGTTCAATGAGAACTGGGTAATGGGGGGGGGGATACAGAAGAAAGAAAAAGGGGGGGGGGGGGTAAGCATCAATCAAGCATTTCCATCCAGCCGTCACACCAAGACGTTACATAGTTACGTATTTACCTATATGTTCATTCTCCTATCCGCTAGTCTAAGTAATAATACCTTTGTAGGTTTCTATTGACCTCGCTGCGCTTTGTCGAGTGTCCGCTATCCCTTGGCTTGGCCACTCATCATGTCTCCCTCCCAGATGCCCTGTGTCATAGGGGGGTGTGTGGTAGGCAGTTGTTATGGCGGGTGATTTCGTCTCCAGTTCTCCCATCTCTCCCAAGTAGCCAATGTTGTTACATTGGGAGGGCATACTGTATGGAATTGGTTCTCGTATATACTTTGGGTATCCATTTCTGCTAGTACTAATTCTAAAGGCGGAGTGGTGCGAGATTTCCATGCCCTTGCGATTACTCGTTGGGCTGTGAGTAGAAGGTGGTATATGAGTTTCTTTATATACTGGGGTGTCTTGGGGGGGATTGCAAGCAGGAGGTATGTGCTAGGATCGTACTTCGGCTCTTCTAGTGTGATTCCCCTGAGCACCTCCCGGATGGCTTTCCAGAAGGGTTGTATCAATGGGCAGCTCCACCAGACATGTAGTGTTGTGCCAATATGTTTGGTGCATCTCCAGCATTCTGGAGAGCTGGCTGGGTAAAGTTTGTGTAGTTTTTCAGGGACCAGGTACCACCTGTACACCAACTTCATATGTTGCTCTATGAGCGTCGCTGATTTTATCAGTTTCCTGGGGGAGGTCACTAGGTCTTCCCACTGTTGTCTGGTGAGGTCTGTGGCCAATTCTCCCTCCCATTGTGTTGCCGGCGAGGCTGTTGCTAGGGGTGTGTAATCTAAGATCATTTTATAACAGGATGACAGTGGCCTGTATGTCTTCGGGAGTCTGCGTTTGATGCAGATGTCCTCCCAGAGGGTGCTCAAGGGTAGGCCTGAACTGTGCTTAGTGAGATCCTTTGTGTTGTGTTTGTGTAGGAAGGATGCCAGTTGTCTATAAGAGAAGTGTGAGGAGGTCGGAATGTTATATGTTTGTTGTAGCGTGTTGAAATCTGTGAGCGCGTTACCCGTGTGGGCATGTGCTAAGGTTGTGATGCCTCTTTCTTGCCATGGAGCCGCGTGGAATGTGGGTATGCAATATGTTAGGGCACGTATTGGCGTGGCTTGTGAGACACGGGGGTTCGAGCTCAGCTTGTTCCTGTGTGTATCCCAGACTTTTAGGAGTAAAGTGATCTGTGCAGGGATATCTATCATTGGTGGCCTAAGTGTCCTGGGGAGCCATAACACGTGTGAGAGTTCGTACGGTTCCATCAGGTGTTGTTCTAATGTCACCCACTGGGGGGGTGGTTGGTCTAGCAAGTGTGGCAGTGCTGATGCCAGTATGGAGGCATGGTAGTAGGCACGTATGTCTGGTACTGCCAGGCCACCTGCTTTCAGCGGTGCTGTCAGCAGTTTCCGCGCTACTCGCGGTTTCTTTCCGTTCCATATAAATGTGTTGATGTCTTTTTGAATTGCTTTGAAGTACGTTTGGGGAACCCCTATGGGCAGCGTTCTAAAGACATACTGTAGCCTGGGAAGTATGGACATTTTCAGTGCAGTCACTCGTTCGGTCCATGTAAGGAATAGGGGTCCCCACAGTTTGAGGGTTGCCTTGCACTCGTCCCACACTCTAATGTGGTTCACCTTTATTAAGTCTTTGGTTTGTTTGGTGATATGGAGCCCCAGGTATGTTATAAAGTCTTTCCTCCAGTCAAAGTCATATTTGATGCGTAGCGATTGGATTAGGGAGGAGGGAAGGTTTATCCCCATGGCTTGGGTTTTTGACGAGTTTAGGGAGTAGTATGATAGGCGGCCGTATGTTTGTATTGCCTGCATTATGTGTGGTAATGAGTCTTGGGGTCTAGTTACATATAGTAAGATGTCGTCTGCGAAGGCGCTGATTTTATATTCGGTGTTCTTTACCTTAATGCCCGTAATCTCTGGGTGGGCCCTGATAGTACGGAGTAGGGGTTCAAGTGCCAGCACATATAGGAGAGGGGAGAGTGGGCATCCCTGTCTCGTCCCGTTAGTGATGTCAAAGGGTGCAGATTTGAACCCTGATTGAAGGACCTGTGCTGCCGGGCCGGAGTAGAGAGCGAATATTTGGTTTATCGCGGTCAGTGGGAATCCATATGCTCTTAGGGTTCGGTCTAGGAAGGGCCAGCTGAGGCGATCAAATGCCTTTTCGGCGTCTAGGGCTAGTAACAGTCCTCCTTCCCTGCTTCTCCGTAGGCTTTCTAGTAGCAGCGTCAATTTTCTAGTATTGTCCAGTCCCTGTCTACCCGTCACGAACCCTGTCTGGTCATCTCCTATGAGATTAGGAAGTATGTCACTGATTCTGTTAGCTAATATTTTCGCGTATATTTTGGCATCAGTATTGAGCAGTGAGATTGGACGGTAGTTTTGGCATTTGTCTGGTGTTTTCCCCGGCTTAGGGAGTGTGACGATAGTGGCTAAGAGCATCTCTGGTGGTAAAGTCCCTGAGTTCGCGGTAGCCTGGTACACTTTAAGTAGGTGTGGGGCCAGTTCTGTGGCGAATAGTTTATAGTAAGCATTAGTGAAGCCATCTGCCCCTGGAGATTTTCCATGAGGGAGACCCGCTATCACCTTTAGGATTTCCTGTATTTCTATGGGTTTAGTCAGATTAATTTTTTGGACTTGGGATATTTGGGGGAGATTGGTTCGTCTCAAATATTCGTCTATGTCTGCGTGGCTCGCTGTGTGTGTGGTGTCTTGTGATTGTAGGTTGTATAGTTTGGAGTAGAAGTCGGCGAATTCTTTGCTAATATCTGCTGGCGAGTGATGTGGTTTGCCGTCTGCCCCTGTGATTCGTGCGATTTTTGTGTTGGCGTATCTGGCTCTTAGTCTATTGGCCAAGTATTTACTGGCTTTACCTCCATTGTGGTAGACATTGGCTTTCAGTTTATAGAGTAAGTTTTTTGTTTTTTCTGTGTTTAGTTCTTTCAGTCTCGTGTGCAATTGTTGTAGTTTTGTTGCTAGTGTTGGGGAGGGTTGTTGTTTGTTTTGTTTGGATACTAATGCCAATTGTTTTTGACAGTCTAGGAGAGTGGTTTGGTGGTGCCGTTTCAGGAAGGATGCCCTTCTAATGAATATCCCTCTCATGACTGCTTTGTGTGCTGCCCATACCATGGTGTCAGAGACCCCTTCCCCTACATTGGTAGCAAAGAAGTTCCGGAGTGCCTCCCTACTCTCCTCCGCAAAGGTTGAGTTCAGCAGCAATGAGTCATTCAGGCGCCATGTTCCCCTCCCCTTGAATTGGTAGGCGTCTAGGAGGTCAAGATACACCGGTCCATGGTCTGACCATGTTATTTCCCCTATCGTACATTCCTTGAGTTGTGCTAGAAGTGGCCTATCTAGGAGGACCGTGTCTATGCGTGTATAAGTGTTATGGACCCTCGAGTGGAAGGTGTAGTCTCTGTCTCCGGGGTGTAGTGTTCTCCACGCATCATACAAGTCATAACGGTCTATCAGCTTAGTGAAAAGTTTGCTAGTAGAGACCATCCTTTTTTTACTATTACCCGTGAGGGTGGCTGTCGTGTCTAGGGTGGGCGACTGGATGCAATTAAAGTCCCCGCATAGTATTACGCCACCCTGCTTAATCTTGTCAGTTAGGTTGAGCAACATTTGTAGGTACGCCCCTGGTTCAGTGTGGCTATAGGGCGGTGGTTGGTTTCTGTTGATGCTATATGGGACATGGGGGGAGGGGATTTCAGAAGGCGGGGGAAACTTAGGGGGTGTAAAACAAACAGTTAGACAGTACGTCTTAATGAACGTCTCCCTAAGGAGCTGAGATGTGCCGGGGGGGTCCCGGTCACATTTGTTGGGGGGTGGGTGGATGAGCCCGGTCATAATCCGGTGACTCATTCGTGGCTGCAGCAGTGGGGCCGCAGCGTTGCATTGCTAGCATAATGAGCGCCTATCTGGGTTTAGTTCCCTGGCATTTCAGGATGGGGGCCCTAGTGTGTAGCGCCTGTGTCCCAAAGATCCAGTTAACCAGCCCCTGCATCTATAACATTGTACGCTTATAACTAATAGTACAGGATATAATAACCGAAGGGGAAACATAACGTAATACAATGGTTAATTTAAACTTACACTTTCGCTGTCGTAAATGTTTAGCGATATAACCATGGGTTATCCACCGCCTACCTCCTTACAGAGGCAGGAGAAGGCTGCAATGTTCAAGTGGTTGACCAGTCTCTGGTTACCCTAGGGGTTTTGTTATGGGGTTGTTTCATCTCGTCTCAGACTTGTATTCCCCAGTCCTTGAGCTTACCAAGCCCCATTTCTGGATTAATTACCACATGCATTTTCCCTTCACGGTGGATCAGTAGTTTGGCCGGGTACCCCCATCTGTAGGCGATGTTCTTCTCTCGCAGGGTGGCGGTGATCTGGGCCAGGCTTTTCCTGAACTGTAACGTTTCTGCTGATAAGTCCGCAAAAATTTTGATGTGTCCATAAGGGTCCGGCATACCTGCTGTTCTGCTTGCTTTCACTATCTGCTCCTTCACGTGGAAAAAGTGAATGCGAGCGATGACATCCCGATCTGTGGAAGGCGGCAGGTGTTGCGGCCGTCTGAGGCGGTGTGCCCTATCCACCACCATCTGGTCTGGGTGTATTGCTGGGGCGAGCGCTTGGAACATGTCCTGGAGGTAGTCACCTAGGCCTGCCTGCAGCACTGTTTCAGGTATGCCTCTTATCCGGATGTTGTTTCTCCGGGAGCGGTCTTCCAGGTCCGCCACTTTTGCTTTAAGATTATGTAGGTTAGTCTCGTAGTCTTGTACTTTTTCAGCTAAATAGTTGTGAGCATCTGTGCAGTTGTCCAGTTTCTGCTCTAATTGAGCCGTGCGCTGGCCTATGTCTGCAACATCCTTCCTCAATTCTGCTGCCAGGCTTTGGAGCTGCTTTTTCATATTAGCCTGGAAGTTTTCAGCCAATTCTGCCAGCATGAGCCTCATTGAGGTTGTGGTGAGGGGTTGCTCCTCTGTTAGGGAGGTGGTGGATGTCGCTGGTGAGATGGATCCCTCGCGGGAGCGATCTCCGCCGCCATCTTGGACGGGGCCGCCGGTTTCCCGCGGTTTTTTTGCGGCCGATCTGGCTAGGAAGAAGGTTGCTCTTTCTGCTTTGGCAGCTTTCTGCTTCTGCCTGTGGGACATTGTACGTCTGGAGGTACCTTTAGGCAATGCTTTGCGGTCCGTTTATGTGTGCTGTGTCCCCAAAACTGCAGGAGGCTCACATGCGAGCGTCCATGCCGTTCGAGCGCCTAGCCACGCCCCCCATAAATGTATGTTTTAATGTAACTGTGAAGCACTCTGGGCAACAACGTTGAAATTAAATGTGCTATATAAATAAATAATAACAGTTACTCCGCCCACTCCAGTTGTAGACTACTGGTGGAGGCAAGAACACTTCACACAATTTCCCCAGAAATTTTAGCTTTTCTAGTTTGTATTGTATATTTATGTAAAGGGACAATCCACTGCCCAATAAAAAAAAGACTATTTAGTGTATATAACCCCAATGAAAACATGCATACATATAGTTAAGCATGAGTAGATCGAAAAACAGCTGTGGGTCTCTTATCTGTAGCCTTTGCAAACCAGCCCCTTCTTCCCAATGCAGCTGAATGATAAGTATTTGTGAGGCAGGTGCTCTGGGCAGTTGCTGTCTCTTGAGTTTAGCTCCAGAGAGATAAACAACCAGATCCTAACTGGGCTGGTATCTGACTGACAGGGAGTAGAGGAGTGCAGCAAGGTCTGATGGTGCAGACAAGTTGATTCTACCACCAGACCAACAGGGATTAGAATTCCGCTCTCAATGGCCAACAGTAAACATCAAGGAGGGTGGCATACACTTTATTTTATGTATTTTTCATATTTTTACCCCCACATATCCCACCACTACTGGCCTTTTCCCCCATCACAACCACTAACCCCACTACTGCACTATCCCCACATCACAGGCCCTATGCCCCATCACAGCTCCTAACACCCCACTAGTGCAACTATCTCCCTTATCACAGCCCCTATTCCCCACATTACTGTCCCTATCGCCTTTTGCACATCCCCTATCCTCCATATTGCAATCATTAGCCTCCTTATCACAGCCCCCTAGTCTGCACATTACTGCCCCTATTCCCCATCACAACCCCTATCCCACCCACTACTACCCCTATCCCTGCATTACATTTGCTATAGCCCTTATTATAGCCCCTACCCATACATTACTGCCCCTATTTCCCATCACACCCATATCCCCCACTACTATCCCTATCCCTGTATTACATTCCCTATACCCCTTATTACAGCCCCTAGCCCTATGTTACTGCCTCTATGCCCCATCACAGCCATTATCCTCACCAGCAAAGCCCCTCCACAGTTCCTATTCCCCATTAGTGCCTCTACCCTCCAACACAGTCCCTAATACAGCCCCTATCCTCCCATCACAGCCCCTATTGCCCTTATCTCACCACCTATTCTCCACATTACTGCCCCTCTCCCATCATAACAGCCATTAACTCCCTACCCCCCCCCCCCAAGCACAGCTTCTCTACAGTTCCTACCCTCACTATTTCCCCTACCTCCCAACACAGCTCCTATCCTCCATCGCAGCCCCTATAACCTCATCATAGCCCCTAACTTAAAGCTATACTGTGCATGCTGGTTAACATTCCTAGGAATTCTCACTTTAGTAAATAACCCTACAAGTCATTTTTTTAATAAATATATACATAAATAAATAAAAACATTTTAATCTTCCAAGTGACTAATCTTGGTATCACCCTTTCTCTTGCTTCTATAAATAACCTAATAAAGAACAATGTGTGTTTACAGTTACACTTATCACAGGGTCAAGACAGAAATGATGTAGGAACACGATAGGTCATTAAATAAGACAAATGTATTTCATTAAATACTTTCATAGCCAAATTAGATGCAGTCTTTTATTGACAATAGACAATAACTGGCACAGGAATTCTTTCTCAAACAATAGATTCAGGCCAACTGAAATATTTCAACAAATTAAAGGTCACAGATTTGATGTGGTGATATGAATGAATTCTGGATCACCCCTTAGAAAATGATATTAACTAGCACAGTGCTGCCTGGTAGTATTGGTTGCTTAGGGCTGAGATGAAAGGTGAAAGGTAAACTAACACAAAATTGAATAAAAAATATGTTTAGTCGATAACTTATAAAATTACTATATAGTTTAGTACTTGTTATGGTTACACTTATTGCTTATATTAAATAATAATAATTAAAAAAACATATTTAAGTTAAAGATCACTTTTTATAGGACAGTAGGAGATAACTTCTCTTTGTGTAGCTTATCCATTGAGAAATGAACACTCTCCTAAATGTTTGGATAGTGTTTGCATGGTCACTATGATAAGGAAGAATCTGATTAGTTTTACTTTTTCATTTAGTTATACACAAAATGACCAACAGTGTTCAAGCAACCAAATGTTACATGGAAGTGACCACTGTGTCCTTGCCATTAGAAAAACACTAATTTCAATGTAACATATCACTATATAAATAAATCTTTCAGAAGGTCTACAACTGTGAGACACTGGGGACAAAAACAGGAGAAGCAGCAGGTTGGTGAAATATTCACTTAGAAACATAGAAAGGTCTACAACTGTGAGACACTGGGGACAAAAACAGGAGAAGCAGCAGGTTGGTGAAATATTCACTTAGAAACATAGAAAGTGACGGCAGATAAGAACCATTCGGCCCATCTAGTCTGCCCAATTTTTAAATACTTTCATTATTTCCTTGCCTTATTTTATAGTTAGGATAGCCTTATGCCTATCCCATGCATGCTTAAACTACTTTACTGTGTTAACCTCTACCACTTCAGCTGGAAGGCCATTCCATGCATCCACTACCCTCTCAGTAAAGTAATACTTCCTGATATTATTTTTAAACCTTTGCCCCTCTAAGTTAAGACTATGTCCTCTTGTTGTGGTAGTTTTTCTTCTTTTAAATATGGACTCCTCATTTACTGTGTTGATTCCCTTCATGTGTTTAAATGTTTCTTTCATATCCCCCCGTCTCGTCTTTCCTCCAAGCTATACATGTTAAGATCCTTTAACCTTTCCTGGTAAGTTTTATCCTGCAATCCATGAACCAGTTTAGTAGCCCTTCTCTGAACTCTCTATAAAGTATCAATATCCTTCTGGAGATACGGTCTCCAGTACTGCGTACAATACTCCAAGTGAGGTCTCCCCAGTGTTCTGTACAATGGCATGAGCACTCTTTCTACTGCTAATACCTCTCCCTATACAACCAAGCATTCTGCTAGCATTTCCTGCTGCTCTATTACATTGTCTGCCTACCTTATCAGAAATAATCACCCTTTCCTCAGATGTTGAGGATAGGACTCTATCAAATATTCTGAACTCTGCCCTTGGGTTTTTACATCCAAGATGCATTATCTTGCACTTATCCACATTAAATTTCAGTTGCCACAACTCTGACCATTTTTCTAGTTTACCTAAATCATTTTCCATTTGGCTTATCCCTCCTGGAACATCAACCCTGTTACATATCTTAGTATCATCAGCAAAAAGACATAACTTCCCATCAAGACCTTCTGCAATATCACTAATAAAAATATTAAAGAGAATGGGTCAGAGTACAGATCCCTGAGGTATGTCACTGGTGACAAGCCCATGCTTCGAATATACTCCATTGACTACAACCCTCTGTTGTCTGTCACTCAGCCACTGCCTTACCTATTCAACAATATTGGAATCCAAACTTAAAGATTGCAGTTTATTGATAAGCCTTCGATGTGCAACAGTGTCAAAAGCCTTATTGAAATCTAGGTAAGCAAAAACTACTGCAATGCTCTGATCTATTATTTTAGTTACCCAATCAAAAAAATCAATATGATTAGTTTGGCATGATCTCCCTGAAGTAAACCCATGTTGTCTCTGATCTTGAAATCCATGTGTTTTTAGATGTTCAACAATCCTATCCTTTACTTTCCCCACTACTGAAGTAAGGCTTACTGGCCTATAGTTGCCCGACTCCTCCCTACTACCTTTCTTGTGAATGGGCACAACATTCGCTAACTTCCAATCTTCTGGGACTACTCCTGTTAACAATGATTGGTTAAATACATCTGTTAATGGTTTTGCTAGTACACCACTAGTCTCTTTTAATAATTTTGGGTGCATTCCATCAGGTCCCATTGACTTATTTGTCTTTACTTTTGACATCTAAAATAGAACCTCTTCTTCTGTAAACTCACGTGTAACAAATTACTCAGTTGTCCTTTTTCCTAGCTGAGGCCCCTTTCCTTCATTTTCATCTGTAAATACAGAACCAAAATATTCATTTAGGCAGTCAGCTAGATCTTTATCCTCTTCTACATACCTTCCTTTTTTTGTTTTTAATCTAACTAATCCTTATTTTACTTTCCTTTCTCATTTATGGTTATAAAATTTTTTTTTACTGACTGCTATTTTCTCTTCTGAGTGTAATTTGGAAGCTCTTATAACTTACTTAGCCTCTTTCTGCCTAATCTTATAGATCATTCTGTCTTCGTCACTCTGGTTTTTTTTTATAATTACTAAATGCTAACTTTTAGTTTTTTTACTATTTTGGCCACATCTGCGGAGTACCACAGTGGTTTCTTGAATTTTTTGCTTTTACTGACAAGCCTAATGCAATTTTCTGTTACCTTCAGCAGTGCAACTTTTAAATAATCCCATTTCTCTCAGACTCCATTAAATTGCTCCAGTCTGATAATGACTCCTTTACACATAGTCTAATATTCTGATAAAGGCAGCCGGTTGGTGCCGAAACATTGGGTGACAGGTGTCTGTGTCCTAAGGCTGGTTAGAATTTTTTGACTTTGTAGGATTGCATTATTGTATTTGCCCTTGCTTCTGTCATTGTGTTTATTTATTTTTTTCTGTATTTTTTCACTGAAGTACTTTTTGTACAGAATAAAGTTATATTTTTGACTATTATTAGTGGTTATAGTATGCATTCTATATTACATAGACATATAAGTATAATTCGTAAAAGACTTGGTGTCAGGAGAACATGTTAAGTCAAGGTTATATCTGTAGAGTGTCACTGCCATGTGTGAATACTATCCTATTATATGTAGTGTAGTGTGCACAATTATTCTATTAGAATACTTTTTTTGTACATTTTTTTTTTTACTTTGGTTTGTGTCACTGGTGGAAAAGAAGAGGAAATACATAAGTCCTGTTTTAACGTTTGCATTGTAAGTAGACAGGTAAGTAAACGGTTATGTCTAGTTTGTATAACACACCAAATATCAAGGGTACATAGCTACAGATGACTATGAAAGAGACAAGCAGGATTTAAAACAATAATGGGGTAATTCACTAATTGATGTAGCGAACTGACGAGAATTGAATTTTTTTACATGGGCCAGTGGATAAAAATTAAAAGCATCTCTTGTTTCGGAATATTAATATGTTAATGTATTATAGTCTTTGACATAAAATAGGATGTGTCAGATATATACAAAATGTATCTTTTATTTTAAAAAGGTACTAAAAATGGGTGATATTACATCTTGAATATAGCTTACAACATGGACTGACACAAAAATAGAAGGAATACGTGTGATCATATACAATATTACATAGTAGTTAAAAAACATTTGCCAATACGAGTTTCCAAACAATTTTTATTTTTTAAAGACTGGTGTAAGTTTATGAAGTGTAAATCTAAGTGTGAAAATGGAAAAGTGTCAGGTACATTGGGAAATATTTGTCCAACATTTTTAAAAATGTTCACAGTAGCACAAGTACTGGGTCACTGGGAAATGTCTTTGACTGGATAGTAAAATTAATAAAACTGATAAAATGGCTACAACCATTTAATACTCATTTAAATGTAATTCTACAACCTAGTGTGAGCAGAGTTAAATCCCTGCTGACACCTTGGAGACAAAGTAATCAATTGATACCCATTGTTACACTCTGTCAGATGGCCAACATTTAGTGAACCCAGATTTTGCTGTATGCAGCGGTCAATTGGAGCCCTGCATACAGTCCTTTAAATCCAGTCAGAACATCACGACTGAGTGAGGGCAGTCAGCCTCCGTGATCTGTGGGTTTCAGGTGCTAACAGTACACCCCCAGAATCTAAAAGAACCCTGACAGGGTCTCTCTGAATGCCCCCAAGCATTTACCAGATGCTCAGCACTGATCACAGTGTAATCAACTGGAAAAGCATGCTTGGGTAGTATTTGGGGAAATCTCCCTGTAATACTGAAAACAGCCAGTAGAAAGCAGCAACATACCAGTCTCTACTGTTTTAACTAGGTAACCCATTTGGTTTTCTTAGGGTTATGATCAGGGTTAGAGTTAGTGTTAGGATGAGGGTTAGTTGTAGGGTTAATGCTGAATTAGGTGTAATGCTGTTTTAATGTTAGGGATGTAGGGTGTAGGAATAATGTTAGGGGTAATGTTAGGGTATACAGTTAGCATTAGTGTAAGCATAGGGTTAGCCATATAGTTGGTATAGCGTTAGGAGCCAATGTCACTGTTGTACGCTTGCCCATGCATGAGAGTAGTTTATTAGGTCTGTGGAGGATCCCACGAGACCACAGAATTTTTCATAGATAGAGACAATTCTCTGCAGCCGTCACTGATGGTCACTAACGGTTGGGGAATTGACACTTCTTTACGGTGGTTGCTCTGCCCAGTGTCAAGAAGTGTCAGGCGTAGGAAAAAACACTGAGGCAAATTCTAACCCAGTATATTTTTTCACTGGGTTGGAATTTTCAGTAAAATTCAAACACAGTCAGTATAAGTATTTCATAACGATTTATGAAATACTCATTTTGTGGGGGAGGGCTGACAGTACTGCTTAAAAAGATAATTTGTATGGTGGCACACACAGCACAAATTCTAGGTCTTGTTTTGGTTCAGAACTTTTACAATTGCCTCAGTCCTTAAAGGGACATTACAGCTTACTGTAGTTTTTCTCGTGAGTATAATAATTTCCTGCAGGCTATTTACTGTAAACACTGCCTTTTTAGAGAAAAGGCAGTGTTTAGTTTAAAACCTAGAGACACCTCCACTGGCCATTCCTCTGATGGCAACTAGAGGTACTTCCTGGATCACGCTCTGCATGGAGACGCAGAACTTTCCACATAGAGATGCATTGATTCAATGCATCTCTATGAGGAGATATTGATAAGCCAGGGCGGTGTTTGGACTCACCCCGCCTCCTAGATGATCTTATCCACTCCAATGTTTTTCCTAAGCGAAAGTATTGAATTGGCTGGAATTATTCATTCTGATGTCAGCCAAGAAGGTGGATCCGGGGCTGGGCCAGTGCCGGCAGACCTGCACAGCGCTGGAAACAAAGTAAGTTTTCTTACTTGTTAAGGGGGACATGGGTGGGTATGCCACCTAAATGGTGGTTTTAACACTATATAGTAAGGAAAACATGTTTGTTCCTGACTCTACTGTGTTCCTTTAAGGAGTTAAAGAAAAATATGCATGTTCAACAATATTATTAACTGTTTAATATGCATAAACATTTTTCAATAATTATCATATTTATATGGAAATTTATGTTGAATGATTGCACTATGAACAAATAAAAATGTAATGTGATGGTGTTTGTTTGTACTTTATATTTTATCACAGCTCTAGTAAAGTGGAAGCAAATAAAAGCAACAGAAAGACATTTTCATACAACAAAAAATATTTATTGTATATCAGGAGCGTTGCTCCATTTTCTATATTTAGTATTGTGACGATAGTGGTTTGAAATAAGTGGCTTAACTAATTATAAAAGTGAAACATTCTATGTATGTAAGTACGATTACAATAATTCAGGGATGTTTTTATAGTTGGAAATTGTAATTTCAAGCAACCCACTCTGTGACTTCACATTTTGTGCATGGATTACTTCTCTTTACTACTCTGTAAACACACATCTTGTCATCAAAGATAGCAGAACAATCAGGTAAGTTTTTCATCACTGGTGTAGAAAAACTGTGAAGAGAAGGAAATTAAATGCAAATCATGTCATCATCGTGGGAACAACAAACATTTTCCAATGAAAAATATGAACTAATGCTTTAATGTCAAGAGTCATTGGCAGGCAGATATATTTGTTAAATGATTAGTTCTGCCAAGTCTGCATTTTGTTTTTATTTTAAAGAAATAAAAAAGCGGTTGGTATAACAATAAAGAACAAAATTTGTCTTTTATGGCGCTATTCCAACCAGAAAAACAGTGTTTGTATTCAATTCTGTTTTTGGTTAGAGTAACCCTTGCTGTGCTGGTCTGCCCCTCCCAAATTTAATAAAGTAATAAAGCATAAACCTTCTCAGTCAGTCTGATTCTCCTCCACAGACATCACCCCCATACATGTCAGTGAGAGCAGGCTGAGGGGAGAACATAGGTGGCAGGGGAGGGCTGGCAGCCTTAGGCCTGGGGGGCAAAACCAGTCAAGTGGCCCATTGCACCACCAAATCAGTTCACCATCCATGCCCACCTTTTCCTGGTTTTATAACGGATATTGATGCTATGCTAATCAGTAGCTCTTTGCCATACCCGCTCCTTCACGGCTCTGACTTTCAATGTTGTCAGAGCGCAGGCTGAGAATCTCTGAGCCTGTGCTCTGACTCACTAACTGAGCGCCGGAACCATGAGGGAGAGGCTATAATCTGACTGCACCTACTGCTGGTGCGCACCAGTGGACCACCAGCAAATCGTTTAAATTGAATATGCTGGTGTCCCCAACTTGTGAGCTGTGTTGGCCGCCGGGTGCCTCTGTTGTCATGGCACCCTGCGTGACCGCACAGCGTGCACACTCCAACGGCTGGCCCTGCTGACACACACTCACGTTACTACTTAGTCATCCCTCAATATTAATACAGACATCAGAGTAAACACCAATAAACTGTGGAAACAGAGCTGATCCCCCCAAATTTATAAAGATTTGCTTAGTGGATTTGTTGTAAGATTAAATCATGCCTCCTCCTCTCTCTCTCCCATGTGCTGCTCTGTAGGCTGGGAGGAAGTGAAGAGTAATCACATTCTCCCAGCACAGCGCCACCTGTGGCTGCATGGGGAAGAGCTGTTTAATGTAATGCTTGCAGGACGGCCAGCTGCTGCAGAACCTCTTTGTTCCCATCTCTGCATAGGGCTCCAGGCACTGCTTGCTGTGAGTGTGAGCCACTGTAAATTAGGGGCAGAGGGCACTTGCACTGCGGTAAAGACGGGTCTGGGCAGTAGGAGAGTGCAGTGCAATCCCCTCCTGTGGGTCACTAGTAGACTGGTGCACCTGCCCAGGATCAGAGCCGGTGCAAGGATTTTTGCCGCCCTAGACAAAAGAAGAATTTGCCACCCCCCATCAGTGGTGTATCCTGGTTTTGTGCTGCCCTAGGCAGGACAAAACTCAGGCGCCCCCCTCCCCCCTGCGCCACCCCCACCCAACCCTTCCCCCCGCCCCACCTTCTAAATACACACACACACAGTCAGACACATACACAAACACACACACACACAGTCAGACACATACACAAACACACACACACAGTCAGACACAACACACACACAGTCAGACACACACAGTCAGACACAAACACAAACACACACAGACACACACAGTCACATACACACACACAGTCAGACACAAACACACACACACAGTCAGACACATACACACACAACACACACACACACATACACAGTCAGACACACACAGTCAGACACACACAGTCAGACACAAACACAAACACACACAGACACACACAGTCACATACACACACACAGTCAGACACAAACACACACACACACACAGTCAGACACAAACACACACACACACACACACAGTCAGACACATACACAGACACAAACACAGTCAGACACAACACACACACACACAGTCAGACACATACACAGACACAAACACAGACACAAACACACACTCACAAACACACACAGTCAGACACAAACACACACACACATTAACTTTTTTTTAATTTAAATCCCCCCCCAACCTCCTTACCTTTGGGAGTGCTGGGGGGGGGGGTCTCTCTCCCTGGTGGTCCAGTGGCTGCAGGGCGGGCGGCGCTGGCAGGCGGGCGCGGCGGCCGGCGAGGGAGCACTTCCCATGAGCTGACTGCTCAGCTCCCTCGCGCGTCGGCTGCAGAGTGAGGCTGGGAACCGGAAGATGACGTCATCTTCCGGCTCCCAGCCTCACTTTGCGGTGCGCGAGGGAGCTGAGCAGTCAGCTCATGGGAAGTGCTCCCTCGCCGGCCGCCCGGGATGTCAGTTAGCCGCAAGGCTAACAAGGCATCTGCCCTGGGCATTTGGGGGGCGGCGTTTTTTGCCGCCCCCTGAAAAATGCCGCCCAAGGCAAATGCCTTGTTTGCCTCGCGGCTAATACGTCCCTGCCCCCCATGTGACATCACAATGCCCCACCCATATGATGTGCCATATGAACTAACGCCAGTGCTGCACACAGTGTGTGTTTACATTAAAAAGCCTGCAGGGACCGGCTATAGACACCAGAACCACTTCATTGAGCTATAGTGTCCCTGTAATGTGAGGTAAATTATAGATTAGTGTCACTAATAATATACTAGATTGCCTACTTACAACCAGATGAGGATGATGCAGTTTGGCTCCACTGGTCTGTTGTAGAACATGATATCTGGAGGCTGTTTGCAACTGTGGTCACAAAATTCAATGTTCTGGGAGAATTGGAAGCAGCTCCATTTTTGGGGGGCCCATTACACAGCTCAAGGCATGGGCCCCAGGGCCTGACGGTGAGTATGCCCATAAGGCCCACTCATAAGTCCACTTATATGTTCCACCCACCCATGAGTTTGCTCACAGGGAGTGGAGTGTGTAGGGGATGTGTTATGTGTTACTGTAGAGGATCTAATATGTGTGCTTATGGTATGTAGTGTATAGGGATACCCAGTGTAAATGCAGCCTTTCCCCCACACATGAGACAAGGCTCTATGTTGAGGGTAAAACAGGAACTTGGCAGTCTGAGGGTTTATTGGCACTTATATGCAACTTTTCCCACAAGGTTACCACCCACGTGGTCTTGTGAAACAACCAATCAAAACATTACAATACAGTCAAACACTCCCATTCATTCCAGCAAAATCCTCCCCTCTGCCTGTGATAGAATTACTGTACACAATGGAATAATGTAATTATCACAGGCAGGAAAATACACAGTTTTACACAATATTCATAACTTTAAAAGTATACATCACATTCACATAAAACTTACATATTCTGAACCAACATACACAGTATACAAACATATGTCAGAATCATACAAATTGGTCCAGTGGTTAAAAAGTTTGATGGAAGTCCTATTTGACTGACTGCAAGCATAGCTTTCCTGCCCTAAACCAGTTCCACAGAATTAGGCTGTGCAGCCAGTCTATCTTCTCTTCTATCCTGGAGATAATTGGCTTAACTGGGTGTGGTAAGCCAATTATCTCCAGGTACAGAAAATATCTCCATTCACAACAGCAGCAAAAATACACAAAAATACATAATTCCCATTACACTGAACAGAACCCCCACGTTCAATCTATCCCCAGATAGCTTGGATCTGAGCGCTCAATATATCCGAACAGCGTTCAGATCCCACGAACAGAATAAAATCGCCATGGGGTTAAAGTTTAGCATGGGCTGATGAGAGGTCGAGGAGGGACAAAGCAGCCAGTTTCATTTAAAGGGCCAGAACAGTCTTTTAAACACCAATAAGTCCAAATAGTGTTTTTAAAGGACCATACACCCCGGGCCATAATCATGGAGGAGGAGGCTGGCAATCAGGCTTCTCAATAAGCCAGGGGAACAGGGTAGTTTGTCACATGAAAAACTAGTGACAAAAGGCCTTTTGTCATACTGGATTCCTATTTTTCTAACCGATGACATATACTTATTTGGTATACCTTTTGATTACTTATACTACAGTCCTTGCTACGCCTTCCTACTGTTTTATCCCTGTTTTGTTCAGATGCCTAATCATCCCTTCTCCTGATTGCCTTCTGATACTCCCTGCCTGGCTGTATCCCCTCCCTGACACCAGTCGAACCTGCCGTGGCGAGATTCTTTCTGGACCATTTCTCCCATTAAGGGCTTTATCCTGTTTCTTGCTGCTTCTTCTATGCACAAGTCAGAGTATTGAATCTTCTACTTTTATTAGATTGAATTATACTTGTTTCCAATTTTTCTAACCCATAACATATACTTATTTGGTATACCTTTTGATTACTTCCCCTATCCACTCCCTGACACCGGACGAGCCGGCCATGGCTGCCATGGCACGATTTTTTCTGGACCATTTCTCCCATAAAGGCCTTTATCCTCCAGGCTGGGAAGTGGCGAAGTGGCTAGAAGGCAGGGACCTTGCTTACCGATTTCCACCGCTCGCTCAGGCCCACGGGAGATGTTCCTGGCTAGTCCTCATGCATAGCAGCCATCTTGGATCTAAGAGGGTCACAAGATTCACTGCGGCTATCTTTATTCATCTCATTTCAGGCGGACAGACGCAGCCTAACCGCAAGCCTGCTCCTGTAGCGGATCATATCCAGGATTAACCCCTCCACTGCTAACAAGGATGTTTCTGTCCCTTAAAGGGCAAGTACTGAAAACGGTTCTGCATTTTCCAAGTAAGAACATATATTGTTTTTTGTATTAACTTGGTATCTGACTGCATTGTCAGTCTTTGTACCCATTTATACAAAATTGTCACCTATGTTTGCCTGCTAGTACAGACTGCATATCACAGCTGAACGCTGGGGTGGACCCTGCAGTACTATTAAGATGAGCCATTTTATTCTGAGGACCATATACGTATATCTGAGAGCATTACTAGGTACCATAACCCATTTGGGAACCCGACGATGACTACCCTAATATACACTGGATGTCCTGGATGAGTTGCAGACAGGTGTTTCTGAATCTGATGGCTGGGACGATTGGCAGGACTTGACTCCCCCTAAATCCAAATATGTGAAGGAGTCTTTGGCAGGCGACCCCCCCCCCCACCCCTCAGGGGATATCTCAAGACCTCTCCACCCGGGAGGCAGACGGCCTATTTCTGGACACCCACTCGTGTCCTTTGTTCGATCCTCGAACCATAAGACACCCAAGGTCTTTGGACTGGAGTCTATCACACCACCTGGCACAATTTGTGCATTACTGGATGCACAAACCTTTAGAACAGAAGGTCAGGGCTAGACTGCAGACTGTACGGCCACGACCCTTTCTGCCCGACAAGATAGCAATAACACCGGAGGTCGACCAAACAGTGGTGATCTTCATTTCCATTATGGGGCTTGCCCCCCACAAAGGTGCTGAGAAAGGATTGAAGGCCACCCTGAACAAGCTACTTGACATCCTGAGATTTGACGTTCTCAGGGTACGCAACTTGATCCACACACTGTGTGTGAATGGGCCCAAAGTAGCATATGCTTACTAGGCAACACCAACACAGCCCTCTGCACAGAGAGGTGCAGAGTGGAATTGTTAAGGATTGATGACAACCTCATGAACATGGCTACCAAAAAACTAGGCCTTTGTTTGGTGACTCATTTATCACAGAACTGAAGAAGCATGACATTTAATAATGCCCAGACGTCTTTACACCAACATGGGGTTTTTTTTGGAAGGGCTGGTCGGCAGAGGAGCCTTGCCACCAGCCAATTCTGATTGTCTGGATCCAGGACCAACTCTCCCGCATCCGCATTCTACCCACATTCCACTTACTGACAACCCTCACACTTCAGAGGATGAACAAATCCTAGAGGCTCCTGCTCCACACATGCCGCACCCTCTTCAGGTGTCCAAGCTCACGAACTCCTCGTGGACGAAGAAATTCAAGCGTTTTTTTTCAAAAGGCGAAGTGCAGTACGCTCCTGACGATGGGGGTTTCTTCAGCAACATTTTTCTAGTGTGGAAAAAGACAGGCAATTACCGGCCAGTCATCAACCTCCAACAACTCAATGTTTGTGGTGTACCGACATTTCAAGATGGAGGGCATCTACCTCCTGAGCGGCCTGCTACTAAAAGACAATTGACTCACACATCTAGATCTAAAGGATGCATACCTATCGGTACCGATAGCCCCGTCTTGCTGAAAATTACTGTGTTTCCGCTGGCAGGAACCCACCTGCTGATCGAACTGAGCTCGACCTCTTGGTGTTTCACAAAACTGCTGAAACCAGTCATGGCTCGTCTACTATCCCTGAGAATACGGTACCTGATCTACCTCAATGACTTGCTGATCTTCTGCGATTTGGCCTGTCGACTTGTCTCTCAAACAGGATTTATCATGGACTTTCTCAAATCTCTGTGATTTGTGGTGGTTTGGGAAAAATTGGTCCTCGAACCCTCACAGGTCATCCATTTCTCGGGTTCAAGAAAGACTCTACAACATGCCTCTGTCAAAGATTACTTCCATTCGAAAGGAAATTCGGAAAATCCTATGACTAGACTACACACCGCTTCAGTTCCTCGCCCGAGTCGTGGATATTCTGTCCACTTCCATTCAGTCGATATACCCTGGTCCTACACTACAGGTTCATGCAGTGGCTCAAGGCTCACTATCTACGAGCAGGTTATTCATATGACGAGGTCATACCACTCAACACAGAAGTACGCACGGAACTCCGTTGGCTGCTCCTCCATATGCAAGCTAGAAATGGGAAGGCCATCTTTGGTCCACCAGAATTGGACGGCAGCATACGGGGCTGAGGGGCACACTGCGCAGATTCATTCATAGGGGGTTCATGGCTGCAGAGGAGTCAGAGATGCACATTAATTGCTTGGAACTGATAGCAGGATAATTTGCAATCCACAGCATGGCCAGACACATATTGGACAGTTGCAAACTGCTTCACATGGGAAATATTTTTGCTGTGCAGTACATCAACTGCCTGGGAGGAGCAAGGTCCCAAGCACTCTTGGAGGCAACCAAGGACATCTACACCTTCTGTCTCTCCCGAAATATCATGTTGTGACCAAAATACCTTCCACCGATCTTCAACCTCACGGCGGTTGGTACTTTTGCCACTGGTGGGACGGTATCGACTGGCGATTGAATGACAAGATCTTCCACACGTTGACACAATACAGGGGTCCTCTACTGTTCGACCTCTTCACATCTCGTACGAATCGACAGCTTCCCAGATTCTTCAGCAGGCTCCCGGACCCGGAATGCGAAGCAGTGGATGCATTTTTTCCAGATGTGACCAACACAAGTGGCATACCCGTTCCCACCATTCTCCATGTTGGCTAGGGTCCTACACAATATATGGACGAACCGGACATCGCTTCTCCTGCTCACTCCTCTATAGCCGAGCCAGGCCTGGTTCCTGGACCTACTGGAACTCTCAATCAATTACCCTCTGCTCTTGCTGACGTTTCCGCTCCTCATAAGCAATCCCCAATGGGAGATGTATCCACTCGTAATTCAGGACTGACTCGAGATCATGGCCTTGATGATTTCAAGATCATGGGCTGTCGATGGACTATCAGAGATGACTAAGGACCTACTGTAGGTCTTGTGGGCACCAGGCACTAGATGTTGTTACCTTGCAGCCTGAAACAAATGGTCTAGCTAGTGTCTGGAGAGGCACTCCGATCCCTTTACAGACCCTTTTCCTTTCGTCTTGAATTTCCCTTTTTTTGCTGGGTCAGTCCTACCGTTCGGTTAACATTACTCGATTGGCAATCTCGGCAACTTACATTCCGATTTAAGGGTGACTGGTAGGAAAGTACTCCTTGATTTTTCACCTCATGAGAGGCATACCTTTATCGCGACTCCCTATTTCAAAGTACCGTATATACTCGTGTATAAGTCGATCTCATGTATAAGTCGAGTGCAGTTTTGTGACCAACAATTGTGAAATATGCTATGCCTCGTGGATAAGTCGAGGGTAAAACTTGGGGCTATGAAATTCTGTGATTTTTATAATTATATACACACACACTCATACAAACACACACTCTGCATTATATATACACACACTCATACAAACACACACTCTGCATTATATATACACACACACTCATACAAACACACATTCTGCATTATATACACACACACACTCATACAAACACACACTGCATTATATACACACACTCTGTGTATATAATGCAGAGTGTGTATATAATGAAGAGTGTGTGTTTGTGTAGTGTGTGTGAACTGGGTGGGGGGAGGGCATTTTTATTTTAATTTTTTTTAATTTTAATATTATTTTTTATTATTTTAATTTTTTTTGTCCCCCCTCCCTGCTTGTTAACTGGTCAGGGAGGGGGGCTATCTTAATCGCTGGTGGTCCAGTGGCATAGGCTGTGAAGTGGGGGGCCGGCAGGAAGCATTTACTTACCTTTCCTGCAGCTCCTGTCAGCTCCCTTCTCCTCCGTTCCGGTCAGCTCCACTGTAAGTCTCGCGGTCTGGTTGCCGCGCGGATTGTTGCCACGGCTCTGACGGCCGCGGCTCTCTAAGTTGCCATAATACAGACAGTGACTCGAGTATAAGTCGAGTGGGGGTTTTTAAGCACAAAAAATGTGCTGAAAAACTAGACTTATACTCGAGTATATACTGTATTCTGTCTTGTCTTTCTCACCTGAGTGTGTTTTTGGTATCTCGTTGCATGAAGACAAATTTGTCTTCGTTTTTTTATCCGATTTTTCCTTCAGCACCCAGTCTTTTCGTGGTTAAGACTTTGCTTCACTATGTGGAGGCTACCTCTTCACTTCATCATTCTCCAACAGGGCAACTGCTTGTATCTTATGTACAGCCGCATAAACCCGTTTCAACTATGACTCTCTCACAATGGATTCGATGGATGTTGTCTTTATCGGGCATCACCCGAGTCCTCCCAAAGTGCTGTCCCCCCTTCCCCCCGAGTCCGCCCACAGGGATGCAGTGTCTGTACTGATTCTGGTGTGTGTATAATGGATGTAGAATGTGTGTAGTGGATGCAGAGTTGGTGTGTTAAGTGGATGCGGTGTGTGTTTAACGGATGCAGTGTGCATAGTGGATGCAGATTGTACATTTGTGTAATGTATGAGGTGCATATTAGATGCAGAGTGTGTGTTTGTGTAGTGGATGTAGTGTGTGTTTATAGTGAATGCAGAGTGTGTATGTGTGTTTGTGTAGTGGATGTAGTGTTTGTGTGTATTAAATGTGATGTGTATAGTGAATGCAGAGTGTGTGTTTGTGTAGTGGATGTAGTGTGTGTAGTGAATGCAGAGTGTGTGTAGTGGATGTAGTGTTTAGTGAATACAGTGTGTGGATGCAGAGTGTGTCTTAGTGTAGTCGATGTAGTGTGTGTATAGTGACTACATAGTGTGTGTTTGTGTAAGTATTTAATGTGTGTATAGTGACTGCAGACTGTGTGTTTGTGTAGTGGATGTAGTGTGTGTAGTGACTACAAAGTGTGTGTTTGTGTAAGTACTGCAGAGTGTGTGTTTATGTTAGGAAGTGTGTGTAGTGACTGCAGAGTGTGTGTTTGTGTAAGGATGTAGTGTGTATAGTGACTGCAGAGTGTGTGTGTGTGTTTGTGTAGTGACTCCAGAGTATGTGTTTGTGTAAGGATGTAGTGTGTGTAGTGACTGCAGAGTGTTTGTTTGTGTAAGGATGTAGTGTGTGTAAATTTTAGTGAATATTGTGTGTATATGTTAGTGTATAGTTTGTATAAATGTTAGTGAATAGTGTGTGTAAATGTTAGTGTATAGTGTGTGTAAATGCTAGTGAATAGTGTGTGTAAATGTTAGTGTATAGTGTGTGTAAATGTTAGTGAATAGTGTGTGTAAATGTTAGTGGATAGTGTGTGTAAATGTAAGTGAATAGTGTATGTGTAAATGTTAGTGTATAGTGTGTGTAAATGTTAGTGAATAGTGTGTGTGTAAATGTTAGTAAATAGTGTGTGTAAATGTGTTAGTAAATAGTGTGTGTAAATGTGTTAGTGAATAGTGTGTGTAAATGTTAATGTATAGTGTGTGTAAATGTATGGGGCTGCAAAATGTGGGGGGAAAAGCCTACAGTTTTTTTCCCATCCATTAATTGTATTGTTTTATTCCCCCCTCCCTGTATCTCACCTGTGGCCGTGGAGGGGGGAGATCACATTGGCTGGAGCCCTGGAACCGGAGGTCCTGAGGAATGGTGCAGTCCCCGCTACCTGTATTCTGCAGGGGGCCCAGCACACTTGAAATATACTGCCCAGATGCTCTGCTCTGTTGAAGTCTCACGAGCCGTGCGGAGCGTTGCCATGGCAACGCTCTGACGATCGCGTCCCTCGCGAGACTTCGACAGAGCAGAGCATCTGGGCAGTATATTTCAAGTGTGCTGGGCCCCCTGCAGAATACAGGTAGCGGGGGGCCCGCAGTGCACACATATATAGCGTTAATCGCTATATATGTGTGCACATAGCTAATGTGGGCAGTGGCGTATACACAACCCATGGGGCCCCGGTGCGAAAACTGATCTGTGGGCTCCCCCCACGTGCGCTTACTCTGTGCGGGCTGGGGCCACAACACATGGTGGCTGGCACCTGGTCGCAGTGCTGCAAACCCTTTGACTGCGGTATGTACGCCAGTGCATGCAGATACACTTAAAGGACCACTACAGACACCAAGATCACATCAGCTCAATGAAGTGGTCTGGGTGCCAGGTCCCTCTAGTTTTAACCCTGCAGCTGAAAACATAGCAGTTTCAGAGAAACTGCTATGTTTCACTGAGGGTTAATCCAGCTTCTAGTGGCTGTCTCATTGACTAATGCTTTCCTATGGGCAGTTTGAATGCGCTCGCGGCTCTTGCAAAGCATGCACATTCATAGCTGAGAGGCGTATCAGGGCGGAGAGATCCCCAGCGCCAAGGGAGTCCGGCACTGAAGAAAGGTAAGTGCTTAAGACACACACACTCTCACGAACAGATGCATACACATTAGCTAACAGACACACACATTTACTGACAGACACACATTCAGTGACATACATACACACACTCACTCACAAAACACACACTCACTAACAGATGCACACAAACTAACACACTCAATAACAGACACACACAGTTACACACTCACTGACACACTCTAACACACACACTCTCTAACACACACACACACTAACACTAACACACACACTCTAACACACACACACACACACACACACACACTCTAACACTAACACACACACTCTATCACTAACACACACTCTAACACTAACACACAAACTAACACACACACACACTCTAACACACACTCTAACACTTACACACACTAACACACACACACACTCTAACACACACTCTAACACTAACACACACACTCTAACACACATACACACACACTCTAACCCACACACACTAA
>OW240922.1:50113059-50180099 GCA_933207985.1 Pelobates cultripes | reverse complement strand
CACCCCCCCTTCTTTCTCACGCCCCACCCCCTCTCTTTTTCTCCCCTCCCCCCTACCTCCCTGTAGCGTGGCCGAGCCCTGTATAGTCCGCGGGTACAGGGAGCTTTTGTTTCCTGTACCCGGCCGGACTAACAGGAAGTGCACACTCAGTGTGCACTTCCTGTTAGTCCGGCCGGGTACAGGAGACAGCTGCTCTCTGTACCCGTCGGACCATGCTGCAGTGAGGGAGCTGACAGGAGCGTTCCCTCCTGTCAGCCTCTCCTCAGGCTGCGCCCGGGCGGTGCGGTCCGCCCTCATGGACGCACCGCCCGGGCAAAGCTGCAGCCGCCTGAGGCTCTTCACAGAGCGCTCGGGCGGCTGCAGCATGGGGGGGCGGGGGGCTGGCCATGGCACCCCCCACCCGGCTGGCACCCGGGGCGGACCGCCCCCCCCGGCCTCCCCTTAGTACGCCACTGTGGGGGGGACATAGTGCCCCACCACACCCCTACCCATGACCCACGGGTGGAGGCTATTAATATAAATGGGGGGACTTAGTGTGTCCCCCAGGCCTCAACACATGACCGTTGGTTGGGGACCTTAACAAAAAATAAAAACAACCAATCAGAGGGTTATGAGTCAAATTACACAGCATGGGAAAATTACAAAGAACCTTTCCACGCTGTGTAAAATGGCACAGAGCACTGTGATTGGTTGGATTCCAAACCTGTGACAGTACTGTGACAGGTAAATGTAGAGACAGTTGTGACGGACCCGCTGGCACTCCGACCGAGTACCTCCACCAATCGATGCTCCTAGTGCTTGCCGAGGACTCCAAGCACTCCAACCGACACCATCAGCACTGCAGACTTATCCCACCCCCCAAGCATGAGCCAAGGCTTCAAGATAGGGTCAAGCAGGTCTGTTTAATGAGCACACACAGGCAACAGCACTCATGCAGCAAAACAACTCCTCCTCCGAGGAAAACAAAATGACAGTTAAGGACAGACAGTGTTTGAATATATGACAGTTATTGGAAGTTGCAGAACAGTGCCAGTACCATTTAAAGGGCCAGAACAGTCTTTTAAAACACCAATAAGTCCAAATGGTGTTTCTAACTGGCAAAATCTCCCAGGGACCATAGACATACGGCAAGAGGCTGGTAATTAGTCCTCTTCAGGCACAAGTGGCGAAGGGCACTTCGTCACAACAGTTTTTTGGTTTTTTTTTTTAACAGTTGCGACGGGTATTATGGATTTTTATTTGGTCTTTTTTGGGGCTGAAGAAAGAAAAGAAGACATAAGACATCTAATGGTAAGTATGACATTTTTATTTTACAGGGGGTTAGTTTATTGCACTCCCTCACTATTATTAGGGTGAGAGGGGTAGAAAGGGAATTTTTATTGGGGGGGAGTGACTAGGGGCTTAGGAACCCCTAGTCCCTTTATTATTTGTGGTCCCCACCCACCGCTCATGGGTGGAGATCTGGGGGGGACGTTAGGTTTTTAATTAATTAGAATCCCCACCGGCCGCTCATGGGTGGGGACATGGGGGGGGCATTAGTCCCCCCCTTTATTGAATTAGGGTCCCCACCCGCCGTTCATGGGTGGGGACCTTGGGAGGACATTAGGTCCCCCCATAATTTATTTAATTCGGGTCCCCACCTGCCGCTCATGGTGGGAACCAGGAGGAGACATTAGGTCCCCCCATTATTTCATTATTTAAGGTGCCCCCCCGGTCATGGGTGGGGACCTGGGGGGGGACATTAGGTCCCTCCATAATTTATTCAATTCGGGTCCCCACCTGCCGCTCATGGTGGGGACCAGGAGGAGATATTAGGTCCCCCCATTATTTAATTATTTAAGGTGCCCCCCGGTCATGAGTAGGGGACCTGGGGGGGACATTAGGTCCCCCCCATTATTTATTTACAGGGAGTGCAGAATTATTAGGCAAGTTGTATTTTTGAGGATTAATTTTATTATTGAACAACAACCATGTTCTCAATGAACCCAAAAAACTCATTAATATCAAAGCTGAATATTTTTGGAAGTAGTTTTTAGTTTGTTTTTAGTTATAGCTATGTTAGGGGGATATCTGTGTGTGCAGGTGACTATTACTGTGCATAATTATTAGGCAACTTAACAAAAAACAAATATATACCCATTTCAATTATTTATTATTACCAGTGAAACCAATATAACATCTCAACATTCACAAATATACATTTCTGACATTCAAAAACAAAACAAAAACAAATCAGTGACCAATATAGCCACCTTTCTTTGCAAGGACACTCAAAAGCCTGCCATCCATGGATTCTGTCAGTGTTTTGATCTGTTCACCATCAACATTGCGTGCAGCAGCAACCACAGCCTCCCAGACACTGTTCAGAGAGGTGTACTGTTTTCCCTCCTTGTAAATCTCACATTTGATGATGGACCACAGGTTCTCAATGGGGTTCAGATCAGGTGAACAAGGAGGCCATGTCATTAGATTTTCTTCTTTTATACCCTTTCTTGCCAGCCACGCTGTGGAGTACTTGGACGCGTGTGATGGAGCATTGTCCTGCATGAAAATCATGTTTTTCTTGAAGGATGCAGACTTCTTCCTGTACCACTGCTTGAAGAAGGTGTCTTCCAGGAACTGGCAGTAGGACTGGGAGTTGAGCTTGACTCCATCCTCAACCCGAAAAGGCCCCACAAGCTCATCTTTGATGATACCAGCCCAAACCAGTACTCCACCTCCACCTTGCTGGCGTCTGAGTCGGACTGGAGCTCTCTGCCCTTTACCAATCCAGCCACGGGCCCATCCATCTGGCCCATCAAGACTCACTCTCATTTCATCAGTCCATAAAACCTTAGAAAAATCAGTCTTGAGATATTTCTTGGCCCAGTCTTGACGTTTCAGCTTGTGTGTCTTGTTCAGTGGTGGTCGTCTTTCAGCCTTTCTTACCTTGGCCATGTCTCTGAGTATTGCACACCTTGTGCTTTTGGGCACTCCAGTGATGTTGCAGCTCTGAAATATGGCCAAACTGGTGGCAAGTGGCATCGTGGCAGCTGCACGCTTGACTTTTCTCAGTTCATGGGCAGTTATTTTGCGCCTTGGTTTTTCCACACGCTTCTTGCGACCCTGTTGACTATTTTGAATGAAACGCTTGATTGTTCGATGATCACGCTTCAGAAGCTTTGCAATTTTAAGAGTGCTGCATCCCTCTGCAAGATATCTCACTATTTTTGACTTTTCTGAGCCTGTCAAGTCCTTCTTTTGACCCATTTTGCCAAAGGAAAGGAAGTTGCCTAATAAGTATGCACACCTGATATAGGGTGTTGATGTCATTAGACCACACCCCTTCTCATTACAGAGATGCACATCACCTAATATGCTTAATTGGTAGTAGGCTTTCGAGCCTATACAGCTTGGAGTAAGACAACATGCATAAAGAGGATGATGTGGTCAAAATACTCATTTGCCTAATAATTCTGCACTCCCTGTAATTAGGGTCCTCACTCGCTGCTCACGCGTGGGGACCTGGGGGGGACACTAGGTCCCCGTTTATATTAATAGCTCCCACCCGCAGGTTACGGAAGTGGCACTATGCCCCCCCATTTTAGTTATTTAGGCTTGCGAATGGTTTCGGATGAAATTCGGGATTCGGGATTGACAAATTAAATTTTTATTTAGTATGAAGTCATTCTTACGAAACGGAAATTTCACTGGTGCACATGTCTAGATCTTATGCTGTAGAAGTGTAAGGGGAAAAAAACAATCCAAAATAATAAATGGAAGTGAAATAGGTACTCCTGGAAGATTGGAAAAATTTAAAAGTTCCTAGTGCCCTCAAACTCATATAAACATGCTACAAAAGACAGAGACCAGACCCACTTTCCAAGAGGACTGTGTAGTGAGCAGCTTCCTGCCAGGCAAGATAGAGCAAGAAGGATTTTCTACTGTGGACCACGGTGTCAAGCTTCAGACTGGCCAAAAAAGGAAAGACCGCAAGAAACATAGGTGTTCAGAGAAACAAAGGGAAGGGGAATAAAAGACACAGGTACCTGAGAGACACATGGGGAAAGTAAGTGGCACAAAGGCATTATGAAGCATAGGAGGACTTAAAAGACGCAAAGGAGTTAAGAAAAACAAAAGAGACACAAGGGGGTTAAGAGACACACGTGTGTATGAGAATTTAGAGGTGTAAGATACACAAGAGGGGCAACAAGGGGGTAAGATAAACTAAACGAGGTAAGAAACACTAAAAGCAATAAGATATTCTAAAGGAGGGATAATAAACCACAAAAGAAAGGGTAAAGACACTAAACTGAAAATAATAATGACAAAAGGGGGATACAATCCTAAAAATGAAAAAAAAAAAGACACAACAGGTAGTAAGATACAAACAATGGGCAGAAGGCTGAGTAAGAGAGCAAACGGGTGTACATAAACACACAGGCCAACACAGGAAAACACTAATTTTGGGTAGAGGCAGCAAAATGCGTCTTTGTCTATGTCGCATAAAATCCTTGCACCTGCACCGTCTATGTGCATGGAATTCATTGACTGAGAAGATCAGCTGACACTCTTAGGCAATGAATCACCTATAAAGATAAGATTTCTGCTTTAGTGATATTTGAAGAGGAGGTTGGACCGTGGAATTCAGAATGTACCAAACTGTTCTAGAACAGTTAAACTACTTAGAATGTGCTACAAGATTCCTGGCACCTTGACTACTACTTGGCGCTGTAGTAGTTCTGCTGATTATACTTACTCTTTAAAGGCTAATTGAATGTTTGACAACTGCCCAAAGCATATCTTTGTTTAACATATATAACTGGATATAAATTAAGCCACTTAACGTACAATAAACTCACCTCGCACAACATGACATAACGTCTTTTGAACACGTGCATTTCTTGCAGTCTTTTGTTTTAAACTCTGAATTCAGTGCGTGTTCCTTCCCATCATAAATGCAAACTATAAAAAAGAGCATATTAAGATTACACAATAATAAGGTGTAATAAGGTTTTACATGGTTTCTGTGACGCATCCAACACACCTAATATAGGCCGCAATTAAATGTTGTTGGGCAAGCTGTTCAAAATAGTTTTTGTATAAACTTTTCAAATGATTCAGTATTATGAATAATATTGTGATTTTGTAATATTTTATATATTATATGTTGCGATGGACCACCTGGCACCCTGACTTGGTACCTCCACCAATCGATGCTTCCTAGCTGACGCTGAGGACCATAAGCACCACACTGGACACCATAAGCACCGTAGACACCACGAACCGCCGCAGCTTGGTTGCGGTCTCACCGTCCCTTCCTGTCCTGGACCAAACTCCTGGATCCAGAGAGTATAGCGCTGAAGCTCTTACAAGAGCTAGTTATATAGCTGTGAAGCAGGTTCCCTACAAGCACGAGACGAGGCTACCTGTTGAGGGTTAAGCAGGAACTGAGTTTTAATTGTGCCACACTGGTCTTTATGACAATCCCCAAGCAAGGTGTATGCCCACATGGACCTTATTGGGGACAGGGACACAAACTTAGAAACCAATGATAACACGTTTACAATGTATGACACTCCCAGATACAATACAGGAAGCCTTCTCCTTTAATTAGGAGATAATTGAGTCAAGCACTATACTAAACTCATTATCTCCAAACACAAAAAAACACACATTTCTAAAAATTCCCAGAAGTACCCCAAAACACATAGTATCCCCATCTTACATCCCCTGATAGCCCTGATCTGAGTGACCAACATATCCAAAAATCACCCATATCAGTTCAGCGGTTCAGAAATTTTATGGAAGTCATATTTTTTACCGACCACTGGCATGGTCCCATAGCCGAAAATAGTTCCATAGAATCGCGGCTACGTGCCACTGGAGGACTGGCCGGGAACCGAGAGGTTTTCATGCCGAAAATAGTTCCAGGACATTCGTGGCTAAGTCCCCCTGAAGTCTATTTGCAGTTTGGTGATGCGAACATAGAGTATATATCTCTGATGTATTTTATGGTAATTATGATTCCCATCAGTGTAACAATGATTTAAAATAATGTATTACAGATTATTTTTGTTTACGTCTGGTGTGTCCATGTGTTAATTATGACCTTGATTTAATATTTTTGGATACGCTTTCAAATGGTTTAATATTTTTGAGGTGAGCTTTTAAATTATTATTTTTTAAATAATTACAATTTTAAAAATACATCTTATATTAAAAATATATCAATTTATATCTGTTATGAAAGAACAATGGTGGATGTTCTACAAATGTTTCTCTTTTCTGAGAAAGAAAAACAACAAAGTATGTCCATTAATAACTACTATACTCATTGGATTAACTCCTAGAGTTAGAGCCAACATTGAGAGTTTGGTGATAACTGGCATGACTGTGGGAGATGACAGAAATTAAAGCATACTCAGAAAGATCAGTACTATGGTGACAGGTAGAAAAGGTGCATGACTAAACAGTCCAAGATTGAAAACCTTCAGCAGGCTATAGGATTGTCATGAGCCAATAGTAGTTACTACATGGAAATTGTAACTCCAGAACAAGTTAACTGGATAGTCTGGACCTACTAGAATCCAGAATATAGTTACTGAAACTCAGTTAACCTAATAATTCCACAGTTTTGTTTTTAATAAATAGGAAACTGTTTAGGAGAAAGTAGCTTTTCTAGCTATGTTGTGATGTCAAAGTTAAGTAATGGTCGTGTGAATTGAATAAGAGGTTATGTTCCAATGTGTCAGAAGAAATTTTGAATATTCTGCACCCAAATATATAAGCAATAACAAAATGAAGGTGTGTATTAAACCTATTTTGCTTACAAACTTCTGAACGTTAAACTTAATGGACTCGGGTGGTTTTTAACCTAGATTACTATGTAACTATGTCTATGTAACGATACTTACTGTTCGGTTTTTTATTTTTGATAAGCTCACATTGGCCATCACACATTATTACAGATATTGCTAGAACAGTGAGGAAGATCAGGATTTTTGTCTGGAAAAGAAAAACATATGGTACATTTAAGTCACATAATTTTAAAATCATTTGCTATTTTTCTATTTCGTTATGAAATCATTGAGATTCCCAAAATAAATATAGGACATTACAAACAGTCCATGGAAAGGCTTCAGATGCAAACTTACTTTCTGAGGCAAGTGTCTCAATTTCAAATTCATACATCATGGCAAATTACAAAACCATGTATACCACATATGCTCCTTCACCCAGTCCTTATACAAATAAAAAATGCACTTATGTGGTTCATAACTTCTTCATAGCATCAATAAATAAAACAATAACCTCTCAATAGGTTAGTGTTCAAACTAAAAGAAATTGGTCTAAATGAAAATTCTTGTTCTTGGGTAGAACAATGGCTTAAAAATAGAGTACAGATAGTTTTCACTAATGGTAATTTTTCAAGCAGGACATAAGTGGTAAGTGGTGCCCCTTTAGGATTCTGTCCTGGGACCGCTTCTATTTAACACTTATAAAGGTGTTGAAAATTGGCATTGAAAGCCATTGTTTGAAGATGAGATTCAACTCTGTAAAAGAATACAATGTGAGCAGGATATTGGTCTGCTGCAGAGGGATGTAGATAGATTGTGGGGCTGGACGCTCAAATAGCAGATGAAATTTAATGTAGAAAAATGCAAAGTTATGCACTTCAGATTAAAGAATGCACAAGGATCTTACACCATAAATGGTTGTGAATTAGGGATCACAACAAATGAGAAGGATTTGGGAATTGCTATAGACAATAAATTAGGCAGCAATATGCAATGTCAATCTACAGTTGCTAAGGCCAATAAGGTATAGTCATGTATAATTAGGGGCAGTGGCGTACATACCAGGGTCGCAGGGGTCACGGCTGCGACCGGGCCCGGCCCACCAGGGGGCCCGGCCGCCCCTGCGACCCGGTATGTACCCACAGGGCCAGCCTCTTCCCCTGGGGGGCCCAGGAGACGGCCACCTCAGGGCCCCCCGAGGCTGGCCCTGCTGTCACACACACACTCCTGGGCGGGTGGCCGGTTGGGCAGGCAGGCCTGTGAGGGAGCACTCAGTGCTTCCTCTTCAGCTCCCTCGCGCACCGCACTGATACCGGAGCCGGAAAATGACGTCATCCTCTGGCCCCGGCATCCCTACGCAGTGCGCGAGGGAGCTGAAGAGGAAGCACTGAGTGCTCCCTCGCGCGCCTGCCTGCCCGACCGGCCACCCGCCCAGGAGCCCAGCACCACCACTGGACCCCAGGGAATCCCCCCAGCACTCCAAAAGGTAAGGAGGCTGGGGGGATTATATTAAAAAAAACATGTGTGAGTGTGTGAGTGTTAGTGTTAGAGTGAGTGTTAGAGTGAGTGTTAGAGTGAGTGTGAGTGTTAGAGTGAGTGTTAGAGTGAGTGTTAGTGTGAGTGTGAGTGTTAGTGTGAGTGTTAAAGTGAGTGTTAGTGTTAAAGTGAGTGTTAGTGTTAGAGTGAGTGTTAGTGTGTGTGTCTTAGTGAGTCTGTTTGATGTCTGTTAGTGAGTGTGTGTTTGTCAATGAGAGTGTATGTTTTGTAAGTGAGTGTGTGAGTGTGTATGTATGTCTGTCGCTGAGTGTGTCTCTGTTAGCTAGTGTGTATGCGTCTGTTAGTGAGTGTGTGTTTGTCAATGAGAGTGTATGTTTTGTAAGTGAGTGTGTATGTATGTCTGTCACTGAGTGTGTCTCTGTCAGTAAATATGTGTCTGTTAGCTAGTGTGTATGCGTCTGTAAGTGAGTGTGTGTGTGTGTCTTCAGCACTTACCTTTCTCCAGCGCCGGACTCCCTTGGCGCTGGGGATCCCTCAGCCTCTCAGCTCCGAATGAGACCGCGCACGCATTCAAACCGCCCATAGGAAAGCATTACTCAATGCTTTCCTATGGACGTTCAGTGTGCTCCTCTGGCGGCTGTCAGTGAGACAGCCACTAGAGGCTGGATTAACCCTCAGTGAAACATAGCAGTTTCTCTGAAACTGCTATGTTTTCAGCTGGAGGGTTAAAACTAGAGGGACCTGACACCCAGACAACTTCATTGAGCTGATGTGATCTGGTGTCTGTAGTGGTTTTAAAGGACCACTATAGTGCCAGGAAAACATACTTGTTTTCCTGGCACTATAGTGCCCTGAGGGTGCCCCCACCCTCAGGGACCCCCCCGCTCTGGAAGGGAAAAGGGGTAAAACATTACCTTTTTTTTCCAGTGCTGGAGGAGAGCTCTCCTCCTCCGATCCGCCCCGTCGGCTGAATGCGCGCGCGCGGCAAGAGCTGCGCGCGCATTCAGCCGGTCACATAGGAAAGCATTCATAATGCTTTCCTATGGGCGCTGGCGTGCTCTCACTGTGAAAATCACAGTGAGAAGCACGCAAGCGCCTCTAGTGGCTGTCAATGAGACAGCCACTAGAGGAAATAGGGAAGGCTTAACCCATTCATAAACATAGCAGTTTCTCTGAAACTGCTATGTTTATGAAAAAATGGGTTAACACTAGCTGGACCTGGCACCCAGACCACTTCATTAAGCTGAAGTGGTCTGGGTCACCTAAATGATCCTTTTAAGTGTGTGTGCATCTGCATGCACTGAAGTACATACACGAGAGTGCACTTGGGGGTGGCAGCCTGTAACCCCTCTGCGACCAGGTGCCCACCCGCCATGTGTTGTGACCCCTTGCTTGAAGGGGGGGCCCACGGATCAATTTTCGCACCGGGGCCCCATGTGTCATGTGTACGCCACTGATTAGGGGCATTTATTTTTAGGATGAGAATATAATATTGCCTCTTTATAAATTGCTGGTAAAACCACACCTTGAATATGCTGTGCAATTTTGGGCATCTGTTCTAAAGAAAGATATTATGGCACTAGAAGAAGTACAGAGGCGGGTTGCAAAATTGATAAAAGGAATGGAATATTTTCATTATTAAGAGAGCTTAATAAATTTAAATCTCTTTAGTTTGGAAAAAAGGCACCTCAGAGAGGATATGATAGCATTTTACAAATATAATTGGTGCCAATACAAACCATTGTCTGGAAATCTATTCATAAACAGAACTATACATAGGACGGGGTCACACATTAAGACTGGAGGAAAGAAGAAATAGTTTAAGGCAAAGGAAAGGGTTTTTTACAGTAAGAACTGAGGTGGTTTTCTCAGTGGATATACAGATTTTAAACAGCAATTGCAAAAACACAATACACAGGGTAAACATTTTAATTAGTGGGTTAATAGCTTCTTGATCCAAGGAGACATTTGACTGCCATTCTGGCAAGAAGGATTTTTAATAGATTGTTGCATAATTGGAAGTGCTTCAGACTGGGTTTTTTGCCTTTTTTTGAATAACAGCAAAAATCAAATGTGAGAAAGGCTGAACGTGATGTGCGCATGTCTCTTTTCAGCTATGTAACTATGAACAAAAGTAAACTTGCTAAATGATGCTATGCATAAGTCTACATATTTTTCTGCACTATACAAATGCTTTTTATTTGCAGTATATCACAGATATTGTTTAAATTATTATAATTATAAATTGTAATTTCTGCAAAAAAAAGCCTACAAACTATTTAATTATTATATTTTTAGTTTTTTATGTTTACATTTTATCTTTTGCTTATGGTCTTTTGATCTCAGTGCTGAAGTTGTTTTTTATGCATTCCTCCAAATAAGATATTTATTAAACCCCCTGGTCTCTCTTTCTCAACAAACTACTTAACTGTGTTATTCTTTGAGCTGGCTGATTCTTTTTCACCAGTACCATTGCATTTCTGCTGTGCCCCAGATTCTAAGTAGCCATGTCCACATTAGCCCAATATTCCCTAGTTCCTTCCCTTATGCTTCCTGTCTAATTAATACATTTGTCTTGACAAGGTTATTTTAATTTATGTTTATTCTGTGGTTCTGGCACATACCTAAAATGGAAATGTGGGCTCAACAAAATGCTTTGCAATAATGTAAATAAAGCCTCTAGCTGAAAGATATATATTTGCTCATATGCTTCTAAAACTCTGATTATTTGCCTTCAATCTATTGGGCTTTAAAATAATCAGTTTATTCATTCATAAATGCATATTAAACATCTGTTTAATTTTAGTTTACACATTTTATAACATATTTTGGCGTCTTTGAGTCCTAGGTATGGAAGAGGTTTTTCTCATCTGGTCGAAAAAACATAATTAAATAAACTCTATTCACTGATAGCACTAGATAATGCATGATTCCATTCTATATAAAGACCTTGTGGACCCATTTTATAGGCATGGTCTTACAGGTGATCTATAAAGTGGTATCAAAACCTTTTTCCTACGACCAATTTATTTTCCCATACATCCAAATAACTTATTGGACACTTTCAGCACAGCTGTATGGATTGGAACAACAATAAAAATGATATAATGTCCTAAAATTATCACAAAATATGTCATGCATAAGTGATCTATGCAGACAGTCATAAAGGAATAGAGATTTGTATCACTATATAGTCTGCAATGATAAAAAAAGTAATATAGACTACAATAACTCATTAAATAGCTAAACTTTTATTAAAATCTAAATACATGTTACAAATACAGTATAACTAGCTTGTGTTACTCTGACATACATCTTAGAAAACAACATCTGATTTTGTGAAAAATAGATTATTAAACATATCAAAAAAACACATTATCTATTAAAATAATATTCTTTTTTTTTAATTGATGGGTTATGATATAAAATAATACTTACCATTGTAACTGTAATGTTCTACCCTTTTAGAATACTGCTGGTTGCTGTCCTATGTTATTGTCTTTATATACTTTACCTTTCAATTCATTATGTATTTGTCTATTGTGCAATGGTAATAAATTACCCACTTACATTTTTAATAATTGTTGCTAATATGACCACATCTACCACGCCACATATGTTAACCACATATTGTCAGATGGGTGTGATTGTCATGATGCAAATACATTTGTCTAACTTATTTTCACAAAGAGGTTAAAGAACTCAGATGTTGCACTCCACCCTTTATTATTCACTTATTTGCATCACATAGGGATTCCCTTTACCCATTTTAAGACAAGAGACATTTTGCTTAGCGCATATTATAATAGTGGATTATATCTTGCTTCATTCCATAAGCGAAGTTACATGCAACCCTCTTAAAATGTGTATACATGTGTGGTATTAAATATAATAAAAGCATACATGTACCTTAAAATCTAGTATAAGTATCGCTGCAGAGAGAAAACACAAAAATCTTATAGGGTAGTATAGCAGTGACAGGAACATTTGGATAATATTATTCCCTTGAAGTATCACACTGACATTTATATGAGCCTGTAAGAATAACTGACTCAGGTAATACAGCATAGATAGTTGTAATTTCAGACAGTGTAAGTGGCAGCTTTTTTCTCAGTAGCAGAAGAAACAGGAGAAGTCAACACTAATTAAGGTAAAATAAGTAACATTTATTACGTTAACAATATAAAACCCTCATATTTAAGTTACTGGAGAACCATAGAATACAATTCCACAATGAAAGTTGAAATCTGAGGCGCTTTCCCTTTAAGGTGAAACTAAAGCAATACAGTCAGGTCCATAAATATTGGGACATCGACACAATTCTAATCTTTTTGGCTCTATACACCACCACAATGAATTTGAAATGAAATGAACAAGATGTGCTTTAACTGCAGACGTTCAGCTTTAATTTGAGAGTATTTACATCCAAATCAGGTGAACGGTGTAGGAATTACAACAGTTTGTATATGTGCCTCCCACTTTTTAAGGGACCAAAAGTAATGGGACCGATTAACAGTCATAAATCAAACTTTCACTTTTTAATACATGGTTGCAAATCCTTTGCAGTCAATTACAGCCTGAAGTCTGGAACGCATAGACATCACCAGACGCTGGGTTTCATCCCTGGTGATGCTCTGCCAGGCCTCTACTGCAACTGTCTTCAGTTCCTGCTTGTTCTTGGGGCATTTTCCCTTCAGTTTTGTCTTCATCAAGTGAAATGCATGCTCAATCGGATTCAGGTCAGGTGATTGACTTGGCCATTGCATAACATTCCACTTCTTTCCCTTAAAAAACTCTTTGGTTGCTTTTGCAGTATGCTTCGGGTCATTGTCCATCTGCACTGTGAAGCGCCGTCCAATGAGTTCTGGAGCATTTGGCTGAATATGAGCAGATAATAATTAATTTTTTGGAGGAAGGGGGTGACTAGGGGTTTGGGGACCCCTAGTCACCAGGGGGAGGGGGGTTATTTTTTTTATTTAGGGCCCCCACCCACCACTCAGGGGTGGGGGCCAGGGGGGAGGACATTAGGTCCCCCCCCTAATTAGTATTTTAGGGCCCCCACCCACCGCTCAGGGGTGGGGGCCAGGGGGGAGGACATCAGGTCCCCCCCTAATTAGTATTTTAGGGCCCCCACCCACCGCTCAGGGGTTGGGGCCAGGGGGAGGACATAAGGTCCCCCCCAATTAGTTTTTAGGGCCCCCACCCACTGCTCAGGGGTGGGGGCCCAGGGGGAAGATGTTAGGTTCCCCCTAATTAGTTTTTAGGGCCCCCACCCACCGCTCAGGGGTGGGGGCCAGGGGGGAGGCTGAGGGTGGTGGGGGCTGGTGATGCTGAGGGTGGTGGGGGGAAGCTGAGGGTGGTTGGGGGTGGTGATGCTGAGGGTGGTGATGCTAAGGGTGTGGTGTGGGGGGTAGTGAGGCTGGGGGTGGTGATACTGAGGTGGTGGGGTGAGGTAGCAGGAGGCTGGGGTGGTGATACTGAGGGTGGTGTAGTGAGGTGAGTGGGGTGGAGGGTGGATTTGGTGAGTGAGGCTGAGGTGGTGGGTGGTGTGCATGGGTAGTTTGGGGTGGTGATGCTGAGGGTGGTGGGGTGTAGTGAGGCTGAGGGTGTGGGGGTAGGTAGGGTGAGTGCTGAGGTTGTGGGGGTAGTGAGGCTGAGGGCGGCTGTGGGTGGTAGTGAGACTGAGGGTGGTTGGGGGTGGTGATGCTGAGGGTGGTGGGGGGGTGAGGAGGTGGGGGTGGTGATGCTGAGGGTGGTGGGGGATGCTGAGGGTGGTGTGGGGGAGTAGGGGGCTGAGGGGTGTGGGGGAGTAGTGGGGGGGTGTGGGGGGTAGTGAGGCTGGGGGTGGTGTGGGGGGTAGTGGGGCTGAGGGTGTGGGGGGTAGTGAGGCTGAGGGTGGTGTGGGGGTATCTTAAATAGATACAATGATTGATCTTCTACCAAAACAATAAATGAGCAGCGGAGCAAAAATGGAGTCTGATAAAGTGTGGGTCCTCCCGACCCTACAGAGAGCCATTCTACAATAACCTCTTTATATGGACTCGGTATCGAATGGGTTGTGCTACAATTAGACGATGCGCTCAACTCAGGTAACGAACAATAAAGTCACTCTAATGAGAATACATACATCTAGACTGAGATGAGCCAAACTGACACTCGTATTCACCATAAATGCTGCTAGCGACAAAAATTGGTAATTATCAAACAGACGTCTAAACCAATCACTACGTCTGAATACCACTGAGTAGGTAGAGAGGTACTTGTGAAATATAACTCACTCTACTGTCTGCCAAAATGACGAGAAAGTTGAAAAAACTAACTGAACATATCTCATTGCGTAAATCAAAAGTCCTATGGATGTAAGGTGAAGTCTGACTCATGTAGACTTGCTAGGCTATCTGCAGTCTGAAGAAGCTCCTCGAGCCCCCCCTTTTGTTTTTAATTGAAAACAAAAGTACATCTAAACAATCTAAAGCTCCATCACCCTAAATTAAAATAATATTAGAAAAGAAGCGTTAAAAATGAACAAAATGGGGTGAAAACCCCTTCAGTCACTTACCAAAGGCAGCGACGATGACCCTCATTGCTGCTTCTACCTCTGCCTCTGCTCCTCCCCTTCATCACGTCAGCCGGCGGGGGAGACTGATCACGCCTGCCGGCTGGGGAGACCTAATGCGCATGCGTGGCAATGCCGCGCACCTGCATTAGACCTCTCCATAGGAAAGCCTTGAAAATGCTTTCAATGTTTTCCTATGTGGATTTTGGCAACGCTGGAGGTCCTCACACAGCGTGAGGACGTCCAGCGACGCTATAACACAGAAAACCTGTGCTATGGACCAGGAAGTGCCCTTTAGTGACAGCCACTAGGGGAGGACTTAACCCTGCAAAGTAATTATTGCAGTTTATGAAAACTGCAATAATTACAGTTGCAGGGTTAAGGGTAGTGGGAGCTGGCACCCAGACCACTCCAATGGGCAGAAGTGGTCTGGGTGTCTGGAGTGTCCCTTTAATTTATAGATCCAGAAATACTCCATTTGTTTTAAGAGGCTGTTCAGATCCCCTCCTCTTTGATCCAGTGTCACATGTTCAATACCAGCAAAGCGTAAGTCATGTGAGCGACCTGAGAGATGTTCCCATAAATGTCTTGAAATGGGTGCATCATTTTTATATCTTACTGCACGAATGTGTTCCAGGATACGTAATTTGAATTGTCTGAATGTATTTCCCACATATTTCTTTCCAAATGAACAAATAAGAAGATAGGCTACTTCTGTAGTTTTGCAATTAAAGAAATCCCTAACTGGAAACCTGGTATTCTGCGCGGTATCTTCAATCACTTTGGAGTCCTGTAGAATGAATTTACAAGCCATACACTTGCCACATTGATAGGTCCCTATCAATGAATTTTTAAGCCAGGTGTGTGAAGATTTTTTACAAGAGAGGTGGCTAGGTACCAGGAGGTCACGTAGGTTTTTTGCCCTTCCAAGCTGTTAATGATGCATTGAAAGTCAATACATTTTTGAGATGTATATCCTGTGTGAGTATGGGCCAAAATTGATTCAGAACAGATTTGTCCGGTTCCCACCCCAGATTGAAATTCGCAATGCATCTAATCTGACGATTCTCTGAATCTTTCTGGACATTTTTTAACATGACCTCCCTATCCATATCTAAAGCTCTTTGGTACGTTATTTTTAGATATTGATTGGGATAGCCTCGTTCTTTAAAATGTGTACGGAGCTCTTTCGCTTTTGACTTGAAGTTCTCTAATGTTGAGCAGTTCCTGCGTACTCTAAGGTACTCTCCTATCAGTATAACCATTTTGAGGGGTTTAGGGTGGTAACTATCCCATTCCAAAAAACTATTTGTGGCAATAGGTTTCCCCAACAATGTAGTTTGAAGACCATTATTTTGCTTCGATCTGTGTGTCTGTACATCTGTATGTGTGTCAGTGTGTATCTGTGTGTCTGTGCAACTGTATGTGTGTCAGTGTTTGTATCTATTTATCTGTCCGCCAGTATAATTGTTTGTATTTGTGTAGTTGTGTGATTTTCTGTATATGCATTTGCATGTGTGTCAGTGTGTATATCTGTATCTCTGTGAGTGTGTCATATCTTGGATTTGTGTGTCTGTACATCTGTATGTGTATCAGTGTCTTTACATGATTTTGTGTGTCTGTATCTGTATCGGTGTTTGTATCTGTGTATCTGCATATGTGTCAGTGTGTCTATCTGCACAGTGAGAAGCAGGGGGAGCCAGGAGACATAGGGAGAGCCTGGGGTAGAGCAGGAGCAGGGAGAGCCTTGGGCAGAGAATGAGCTGGGAGATCCTGTGGCAGAGGAGAAGCAGAGGGAGCATGGGACAGAAGAACAGGGAAGCCTGGGGCAGAGGAGGAGCAGGGATATACTCCTCTGCCCTAGGCTTCCCTGTTCATCCGTACCAGAAGCTTCTCTTCTGCCCCAGGGAGATCCTAGGGCAGAAGAGAAGCTGGGAGACCCTGTGGCTGAAGAGAAGCAGGGAGAACCTGGGACAGAAGAGGAGCAGGGAGATCATGGGGCAGAGGAGAAGCAGAGGGGGCAAGGGGAGAGGAGAAGCAGATGGAGCCTGGGGCTGAAAAACTGGGGAGTCTGGGGCAAAGAAAAACATATACATTTTAAACAATAGCAACTATATTAAGAACAAACATTTCGCTAATATGAGGGGTACAATTTATGGAAAAGGGCTACCAATGGGTACTCAAGTGAAAAAGGTTGGGAACCACTGATCTAGATGATTAATTATTTTATAGTTGTATCCGTTTCTGTTACTAGTGATTTCAAGTGTTCTGCTATCCTAGACCAAGCTAAGTAGATGTTATCATTTTAATGGTATGTCAAATGTATTATGTAGAATGCATATGCAATGACGTGTCTTTGTGTGTGTTTTGTTTTTATCAAACAATGGGAGATCTGATAGGAACTAGGCTATATCCTGCTAAATGTATGATTATTGACCTCATAAATCAGTGTAATTGTAACCTTACAATAGTGGTTGTTATGCTCTGTTGGATTAATACTATTACTGGAACTATAATTTGGAAACTAGTATCACTTTGGCTGCAGGAATAGAAGTACTATCATCATCAGACAACTAAGGCTGTAAAAACTCTTCTTTAGAAAATGTTCTTACATTCTTTAGAGGGCAGCCCTAAGATGAAAATATATTTTAGATAAATTAACTTCACTTTTCACTTTTCTGTTTAATATAACTTTTATTCAAAAGATATTAACAAGCATGTATAACAAGCTAATAAATGCTGATCAGCCTCAACATTAAAACAACTGATAGGGGAAGTGAGTCAGTGGAGGCTGGTGGAGTTTTGAGATGGTAGGGTGTAGTTTGCTGTGTATGGCACTGCATAGCCGCAGACCGGTCACAGTGCCTATGACGATCCATGTCCACTGCCGAAAGTGCCTTCAATGGGTACCTGAGCCTCAGAACTGGAACATGGAGCAATGGAAGGAGCTTTCCTGGTCTGATGAATCACGTTTTCATCTATATCAGGTGAATGCATTGATTTACACAACTGCATACATTTATACACAATATATTACAAGTGGAAATGTGCACATACATTCATATGCAGTTACCAAATCTTAATATATGTTTTTTTTCATGCCTGCAGTGTCCATTCTATATATTCACGAAACTCATTTGAAATACCTATTCTGCTGGGTAGTAGGGGGGAAGCAGGGTCTTCTTACAATTATGTGCTTAGAGGCACCTGACATGTAAGTGCCTGATTACATAAAACCGAGTATGAGAAAACATTTAAAAAAAAAAAAAATATATATATTTTTGAACATGTATAATTTTCCTGTGTTTCTAATATATGTTATTAAAAAAAAAATTACATGGTTTTGGGGGCATTTGAAGGAATATATCCCTCACATATATCCCAAGATTGGGATTGTACCATCAAAGCACTAAATAGCAGAGCTCTCACTAGCTCATAAAAGTGTGAGAATATACTTAACTGTCTGTAAAACCATTAAGACATATTACACTATTTTTGTTGTATTTCTGTTTTATTTATTACACATTATTGGGTTATTGTTAAGATTGAGTATACCTGTGTGATTTTTTTCAGTTCTGTTTGGCATGGTTTATCACCTGTTTTGTCACATTTGAGGGAATGCCTTATGAGGTTTTGCACCTAAGGATATAATTAATGATTTTTGTGTTTTTCCTCCGTGCGATTATGACATGGTCTAATATATGTTATAATATAAAACATTCACAGAAAGTATCTCTTACTTGCCAAAGCCACAAATATCAATAAACAAAAGGATGCACACAAAATATTTTGTTGAATGCAAAAGTCAATCTTTATTGATAAAGACAGCACACATGAAAATCCAATATGACATGTATGCAAAGCAAGTAACTTAGACTTGAACCAAAAATTATACTATTAATAACTTACAGACAGCCTGGACACGTTTCAAAAAGACCAAGACTTTTTGGTACCAAAAGACATGCCTTTTGTAAGGGACAGCATAACTACCCACCTTCTCGTCCTAAGATATATACACGCTACATCAGTTGATGCCTATCAGTTCCCGATCCCTTATGATCCTGGACAGGACGTCATCATGTCTATAGATGAGGCATTGCGCATTCATACACCACAGTACTGTCATTAAATACGGCAAAGACAGTGTTTGCATATACTACACTACATGGATGCGGACCAGCAAAACACACCAATCCAAGTGTCCCAGAAACTAAAGGTGCAGATGCAACGTACTATTTGCGCGTGTGTCCAGGCAAGCCATAACAATCCGAGTACCATTGCAAATAAAATGATCGTTAATCCTGTGTTATTTACCTAAGATACATTTAAAGGTTGGGCAACACCACTACACCAATGATCCTGGTATATAATAAATAACACACTCCCATTTCTAAAGTCTATTAATATAAATACAATTATAAGCTGTGTGCTGATGTGGAAGTCAAATGCAAAATATATGGATGGCTACACATAGTCTGCAGCCACCACATTAATATCAGGCATAAACCTAATGTAAGTTAACAAAAAATAGAAGAAAGTGTACAAATAGATATTACATCTCGGACACCTACAAGCAAAAATCAATCATTGTTACACATAAACTGTGAAATAAAAAATCCTTATTCAATGAGTTAATCAATAACTCATATATGATGTAAATACTACAGGGACATTTTAAATAGTATGGGGACTAAACATGTCAGTCATAATAATTTAGCTCCTTACATTATTATGTATGGAGAATAAAAAACACATAATAAATGGCATAAAATCACAATGAAATTATTTATAGCATAAGCAATGATACATCACAATTAATACAACTCATTACAAGTTCTTTGTGAATCCACTAATTAGTGCACAGGCGATAATTAAATCTACTCATAAAACGGTAGCCATAGCGCTATATTTAGCAGTATATTGGTAGATTGTTGTGGAATAATATGTCCTATGATGTGCTGATAGCAAAACTGTACTGAAATGTGTCTATATACACATCATCATTTAATTATGCAAATAAAATGGCTACATTGATGCAATAACATTTTTATTCAGTAGAAGACCATAGATACTTGTGTTCCAAGACAATGATTGCAACAATGTTTTTCCAACTGCAGTAATCCAATTGTACATATAAAACGATCAATTGCTAGGATTCATATTATACTAAACATTACCTGCAAGCGTAAACATTCTGCTTCTGGCGTAAATCAATTGATGAATTTCAAAGTTGCAACAAGTAAGCATAAAAACTACGTAATAAATTGCATACAATCACAATGAAATTATTTATAGCATATAGATATAATTATTTATCACAGGTAATACCAATCATTACACATTCCCGGTAAATCCACTAATTGGTGCACAGGCTATAAATAAATGTACTCATAAAAGGGTAACCATAACAGTGGTAATGGAGATTTGATTATGCTACTACAGATATTAATTAATGCAATTAATTCATTCCAGAACTGTATCACTAAGCATCATTATACTGATTACTATTTACCACATAATAGATAACTATAAATAATAGCAGGAACTGACTTCAGGGACAAATAAATGCCCAGAATAGAACATACGTTACATACATATGTCAAGAGCAACAATAATTCTATTTTCTTAAATAACATTATCATAATACACCTTAATATTTATCCAAATTAGCACATCATAGGAAATATTATTCCACAGCAATCTACAAATATACTGCAACTATGACGTTGTGACATTCAACATAAATCTATGGACTGCTTCTGCTCCGCCGTTAAGAACCCCAGTCATTTATGAATAGTAAAACTATAATGAAGATGTAAAAATAGGGGCGGCCTACAGGCACCTGATATGTAAATACGCCCTGATTATATAATAATAAAACAGAGTATCATTAAATAATTTAAAAAAATAAATAAACTGTTATAGCCTTTGCTACTCTCACATACAGCGAATGTGCATTTAACCTTAACTGTCAAATGTATGATTATGGGATTTATCACATGTGTATACAGTCTGATTTGGTAGATAGTCTTTCAGTAACTCGCCAGATTTACATGTCAGCTGCCTGTATACACACATACACAGAAATAGAGAAGAAAATTTGTCACATATGAACTTGAGTTTACATTTGTCAGAAGATAGGTATGTATCACAGAAGCAACAGCCTAACATTGACATTTTAACAGGAAGGTATGAAGTGCGCAGGGCGATATAATCTGACCATATTCTAATTGTACTCCTAACCAAGGGGTAATGGGGGGGAGGGCTGTTGTAGGTTCAGTATTACATACCATAGTGTATGGTGAAGTGAGAGAGCTTGCTGGTGAGCTAGCATGGCTAGTACAGAGGACTGTAAGGATGACTGTCCCTGCTTGATGTCTGCTATGTCTTCCTCTGAGGCCTTCACCCTATCAGTGATGCTTGCATGTCAGCTTTGATGATTCCCACATCAGCTGCCAGTAGAGTATTGATCTCCAAGACCAGGTTGCGAAAGTCCAGCTGTGTAACTGGTGCTGACCCGCCCGGGTCCCCTGCTGTGATATGTCCCTGCTCTAGTGGGGACTCAGGCTGAGACAGGGATGCACATTTTATTTTTCTAAATGTTTATTTATTTGAAAATTACTATTTAGAATAGAAAAAAAAAAACACTTTAGACACAACATGCTAATACCTAAATCCTGGACTGTTGGGCGGTACTTGAGGCCTGGGTTTTGATTACTGTTGTCTATATTTAGGGTTTTGTGTGGTATCACTTATGGTTCCAAAGTCAGGGTTATTACATAATAGAAGAAGAGGGCAAGGGGTAGTTTTAATAAAGAAACGTGCAACAATGTGGTGCCAAATTTAACAGTAACACATGTAAATGGGTTAGATGCTGCATGTCTTTGCCCCAGTGTTGATTGCATCCAGGGTAAAGCTGACATGGACTCCTCCACATCCATGAAAGTTCCAGATTATTCCATCTATGTAATTCCGCTTTCAATATAACATATAACCCGAGGCAGAGACCTTAGCCATAGCTTACCAATATAAAGGAAAGACAGAATCTACAAATGATACAGGAAATTTTATAGTCAAAGTCACCTGTTGTAGGAATCCCCAGTGAATTCCGTTGAACATCTTCTCTGCATTTAAAGTAAGAAGCATAGAGGGTGTCTGACACATCCCAATATGAAGTATTACATTTATAAACATGCGTGTACTGTCTGAGGCCTGTCTATTAAGAACAAATCCAACCTGTCCATTATCAACCAAATAAGGGACCAGATGATTTAATCTATTGGCCAGGATTTTTGAATATAAGTTTATGCCGTTATTTATAAGAGAAATCAGTCAAAAGTTCTGACATATATCTGGAGATTTATCAAGTTTCGTTAACGTAATAATATTATTATTATTATTTTATTTATATAGCGCCAGCAAACTCCATAGTGCTGTAAATAGGTGGACTAACAGACACGTAATTGTAACCAGACTAGTTGGACGCACAGGAACAGAGGGGTTGAGGACCCTGCTCAATGAGCTTACATGCTAGAGGGACTGAGGTGTAATATGAGCTTGTAATGTTTCCTGAGAGGTATATTCACTTTTCACATATAAATTAAACAATTGAATTAACTTAGGGGCCAATATATCATAGAAGGACTGATAATATAATGCACCAAAACCATCTGGACCAGGTGATTCACCTAATGGCATTTGGTTTATAAAGTTATATCCTCTTCTAAATAATATATTTGTTCTGGTTTGACACGTTTCAATTGAATTTTATCTAGAAACATTTTAATCTTTTCATTAGTAGGTTGAGTGGTATTAACGTCATTCTTTAAGTTATAGAGAGCCTCAAAGAAATAACCAAAACTGTTGCATATTTCCTCTGGATGTAAAACCTTATTGCCAATATCATCAAGTAAATAAGCTATTCTAGAATTCACTATTTTTTTCCTTAATTTAGCTGCTAACATACAAAAAGCTTTATCACCTCTAAAGTAAAAGTTTTAAGAATTAACATTGTATGCTCTAACCTGTTTACATTCATTTTATCCCTATCTCTTCAATAAAAGCTGCTAATGAGGTGGAGGGGCCAAATTTGTTCGCTTGTTGTAAAAAAAAAAAATCTTTCTCTAGAAGTAATACATTTCTGTATATTGTTCTCTTTAAATATAATGCTCTCTGAATAAAGTGGCCACGTAAATTAGTTGTATGGGCATTCCAAAGTGTTTCTGAGGACATGTTGGGTGTATAATTTTCTTTAATTATTTAAAGCCCATTCTACTAGTTTTTGTTTTATTTTTAAGACAATTAACTAGTCTCCATGTTTTATAATTATATCTACATATGGCTCTCTAATAGTTATGGTAATATCTGTTTTATAATAATGGGTAATACAGATTCTTCCACTAGGAACCTATCTATCCTTGACCACATGTTGAATGCGGTGGAGTAAAAAGTATAGTATTTCTCTCCAACAGTAAAACAACCCGTACTCTTGTGAGCAAGCATGAGTTTGAAGTAGCATTATCTTCCTTTTTCTCAGTTTCTCTCTAATTGTCTCAACAAATAATTAAACTCCCTTTTATCATTCCAGTAACTCTTTCTAAGATAAATTTCAAATATTTAATCTGTCCAGAATCAGGAAAATAAAAGTTCACTGTAATGTTTAATCTGTTATTAATCTTCCCAATCAATATATATTTCATTCTTTTCTTTTATTACTTTATATCTAATACATGCCACATTTTTATGGATTAAAATAGACACCTCTCATGATTTCTTCTTATAGGTAGCATGGGACTGGTTCAGAAACTGCTTTACCATTAAATTAGAAACAGAAGTAGTTCTTAAGTGGGATTCCTGAATACATAGTATATCTGTCTTTTTTTAAAATAATTTCTTTAAAAAAAAAAATATCTCCTCTTACGTGGGATATTAAGTCCCCTAACATTAAGGGACATAAATTTAGGAGTCATAGTATATAAAATAAGACACTTTTAAATTGAAATATATGGGTGAAAATTGCAAGTAGATGTGATAGTATGTAAACCAAACTGTGTGATTGTCATCCATATTCAGGTCTTCATTTATTTCAAAAGACTGTGCACATTCAACAATAAGGAAAACTGAAATAAGAGGAACATTTTTAAAAAAAGGTTAAAAATCATTGAGATAAAAAATATGTACAAACATACATTGGGTCATGAGAGGGGTTACATTTTCCAGAAAGTAAAAAATATTTAAATGTTTCTTTTAGGATTATCTGAATAAAATTTTTGAACAAAAACCACTTTAAATAATCTCTTGTCTTTTTTTTTCTTTTACTTCTCTCTCTCTTTTTTCTCTCTTGAATGCATCTAATCTTCTTTCATTAAGAGAAACAGAGAAAAAAAATAACACTCAAAATTAGGTCAAGTGTATTCTAATTTCAGTAGCAAAATCATGTTAAACAATTTGAAATCATATTGACAAAATGTTTTGCTACCTTAAAAAAAATATTTTAAATTACATATTGCAATAAAGTAATCACAATGTATGAATAAAAAGCAACTGAATAATGTTAAACTATGCTTTCTGTTATACCAATCTGCAACTTTCAGTTGTAAAAATAGTTAATTAGTGAACTGTCATGTATATGTTTCAACAGAGGAAAAATATATTTGCTACTCTTCTCTATTGTATTAATCTATACATGTTGATTGAAACACTTTTGTATATGAGACCAAATCGGTAACATAAATAAATAACCTAAACTGTGATAAATAATAATTCAAAAATGGAACTATAAATATAACGCCGAGAGCACGCCAGGAAGGGGACCGCGGACGGCTGGAGGGTGAGTGCCGCGAGCGGACTGCAACCTCCCCTCACAGCCGCCCACGGGACCCTGACACAAACAATGATACACACAAAGATATGAACACTACATACATACAGATACAGACACCCAAGAGACATACAGGTAAAAATTTTAGCCACCCTCCAGTTTCTGCTGGCTGTGGATGTTGGGAATTTGCTCCTCTTCAGGTCACGCCCACCCCACCACGTGGGTCAGAGTCTATTTGCTGGAAGGAAATTACTGTCTCTCACTTCCTCCCAGCTCTCCCTGAAGAGGCCTGGAGAAGAAGAGGCCTGGTCGAGCTGTTAAAAATCTGCAGCACATGACTGGGCCCCTCGTGGCACATGCCTCCCTGCTTCTCCTTTGCCTTCTCATCTTCTATCTCAGTCTCTCCCTACTCCTCCTCTTCCCCAAGCATCTTCTGGTTTTTCTTCTGTCACAGTCTTCCATGTTGCTCATCTGCTCCAGACTGCACTGCTTTTCTTCTGTCCCAGGCTCTCTCTGCTCCTCTTCTGCCCCAAGCTATCCCTGTTTTTTCTTCTGCCACAGGCTCCCATGCTGCTCCTGTGCTCCTGGTTCCCTTGTTTTTCTTCTCCTGCGTTGGGAATGTGATAGTGTGTGATGAGGTGACAGTGTGGTGGGGACAGTGTATGGGAGGGTGACAGTGTATGGGGAAGGTGACAGTTGGGATGCAGTATGTGTGAGGGTGATGGTATGGGGGTCAGGGGCAGTGATCGTCACTGAAATAATATTTCTCTCCATGCAGGAGATGTCTTACCTTTATGGGATCCCATTATGTGTGCAAAGCTAGGGTAATCTAATGTGTTTCACATTATAACCACCTAAGTCCCAGCTTTCCATGTGATAGCATTATCCCATCTTCTGACTGCTCTGCATTCCAATAAGGAGGCAAGGTTGGGCCAGGACCATGGCACAAGAAGCAGGCAACATAAGAGCGACAGCGCTTAGTCACCAATTAAACCCAGGACACACTGGATAGACAGTCAATCACTGGCACAGTGTGCAACTGCCCTGGATCGGCCCTGTGGACGTCACTTCAGTCATTACAATATTTTTTGCATACCCAGTGCGGAACTGGTTTGTACCCTTAGGGTTACATGTTCCATGGGTTGGGAACTCCTGCCCTAAAGTATTGGTTCCATGGGTTGGGAACCCCTGCCCTAAAGTATTGGTTTAGGATAAGACCTTTGACCTCTCTCAGTGGTGCTTTCAGCTCTCTTTACCCAACTTCCCTTTCCTCCTTTTCTTTTGTACATGTTTGTGTTTTATTTTTGTTATTACATTTGTGCTAGTTTTGCACTCATGTCTTACCAGATGAGATTTACATGTAACATCTACGGACCTTTTCTTAGTTTCAGATTGTTTATCTAAAAATGACAGGACAGGATATTCTTGTATAATTGACTATTGCTTTTATGTGTCTGACATGTTTTGTACCATTTGACAAGTAAAAATCATATATATATATATATATATATATATATATATATATATATATATATATAAAGGGAACACAAAAATAACACATCCTAGATCTAAATGAATTAAATATTCTTCTGAAATACTTTGTTCTTTACATAGCTGAATGTGCTGACAACAAAATCACACAAAAATAAAAAAATGGAAATCAAAATTTTCAACCCATGAGGTCTAGCATTGTCTTGCATTAGGAGGAACCCAGGGCCAATCGCACCAGCATATGGTGTCACAAGGGGTCTGAGGATCTCATCTCGGTACCTAATGGCAGTCAGGCTACCTCTGGCGAGCACATGGAGGGCTGTGTCCATGCTGGAGGATGTTGCAGGCAGCAGAACGTTCTCCACGGCATCTCCAGACTCTGTCACGTCTGTCACATGTGCTCAGTGTGAACCTGCTTTCATCTGTGAAGAGCACAGGGCGCCAGTGGCGAATTTGCCAATCTTGGTGTTCTCTGGCAAATGCCAAACGTCCTGCACGGTGTTGGGCTGTAAGCACAACCCCCACCTGTGGACGTCGGGCCCTCATACCACCCTCATGGAATCTGTTTCTGACCATTTGAGCAGACACATGCACATTTGTGGCCTGCTGGAGGTCATTTTGCAGGGCTCTGGCAGTGCTCCTCCTGTTCCTCTTTGCACAAAGGTGGAGTTAGCGGTCCTGCTGCTGGGTTGTTGCCCTCCTACGGCCTCCTCCATGTCTCCTGATATACTGGCCTGTCTCCTGGTAGTGTCTCCATGCTCTGGACACTACGCTGACAGACACAGCAAACCTTCTTGCCACAGTTCGCATTGATGTGCCATTCTGGATGAGCTGCACTACCTGAGCCACTTGTGTGGGTTGTAGACTCCGTCTCATGCTACCACTAGAGCGAAAGCACCGCCAGCATTCAAAAGTGACCAAAACATCAGCCAGGAAGCATAGGAACTGAGAAGTGGTCTGTGGTCACCACCTGTAGAACCACTCCTTTATTAGGGGTGTCTTGCTAATTGCCAATAATTTCCACCTGTTGTCTATCCCATTTGCACAACAGCATGTGAAATTGATTGTCACTCAGTGTTGCTTCCTAAGTGGACAGTTTGATTTCACAGAAGTGTGATTGACTTGGAGTTACATTGTGTTGTTTACATGTTCCCTTTATTTTTTTGAGCAGTGTGTATATATATATATATATATATATATATATATATATATATATAAACAGCTACAGTTCAGCTCCTTTACCTTCCTAGCTGGCCCAAAACTTGCAATTCAATTTTTATTTTAAGTTCTAATTTGGTGAAAAAACAAATCATAGTCATTTATATGCTTGCCGAGTAATACTGGGCATTGTCTCCTAGTGGATACAAACAACAAAATAGTGTGCAGCACAAATACGTAATACCACAAATAAAATGCAATGAATGCACAGTGGAGGTGTGTATACCCAATAGAAGACACACACTGTGTCTTATTTGTGGTATTACGTATTTGCGCTGCCCACTATTTTGTTGTTTGTATCCACTTCTTGTCGTGGGATTTTGTGATTATTCCCATTAAGTGTGTTCTAGCTGCTTTTTCTTAGCGCCACGGATTGTACTGCTTTGTCACATAGATTTCTTTTTGGGTTCTACTGAGGTCCAAGGCTTGCTTGGTGTGAAGGAGAATAAATGATTTATGCACATTTTAAGCACACAAATTCTCTCTGCTGGCGTGTGTTCAAATGTGTAGAATATGCATCCAGTCAACCCTACAATAAAATATATGTGATGTAGATTCACATGTCCTATGCTGTGTTGGATTTTCACAACCTGTGCTTTCACCTCTTGATTATGCCTTTAAAAAAACATGATGGAAATGTTTCATCATGAGAGTTTATAATTTCTGAAACTGTGTCCTTAAGGGGTTAAATGTGAACATGTGTATAGTGAAAAAGTGTCCTCTCCAGAAATCTGGAAATAATATATATGGTTAACAGGTGAAATATAGTTTCTGATTTTTTCGTTTCCCACTGACTGCATACATTCTAATTTTAAGTGATTAGAACAATGATACAATGGTGCAACATGATAATCTTTATTACATTTAATTGCTGAATGTTGTGCATAAGAAGGCAATTATTTATTTTCCACTTTTATCATATTTTCTTTCCAACATATAAATGAAAAGATAGTAGATATTTAAGCAAACAAGACATTGGATTGCAATGTTTTAAATGTAATTTATTTGTCCATTCACAATAACAAATTTGTAGTGCTAAATATTCACTTTTGGTTTAATGAAGTGGTGTTACTTGACATGGTATTTAGTCTTTTTCAATATTTACTGCTTTCCAAGCTTTTTGATGCTTCCTTGCTTTCACTATCAGAAATAATTTTAAGGAATTGGGCATAATCTTCAACATCCCAATACTCCCAAGATTCAAGGTCAGCAACCGATTTGTTCTCGTCGGTCTTATCTTTGTAGTCATCATCTGCGCTGCTATTATCCAGTTCAAGTGTTTCGTAGGAACAATGTGTCTCATGGTCATCCTTCATCATGACTTGAAAGCTGCACGTCTCTTTGTAGAAATAAGCTTCACAGAGTATAGGATTGTATCCAACTGCAATTCTGAGGCTGCAGAATTAGAAAATTAGAAGGTTTATCATATGACTATAAAATGCAAAAAAAAAAAAAAAGGAGACTACTTGTGTATATATGGAAAGGCTGAGCATATGGGCGGAGCCTGTAGTTGTGGAATTTAAAAACAAACCAATGATGGCCTATAAGAGGGTCTTTAATAGATAATTTGGTTTGGGCTGAATTGCCCATAGCTCAGACTTCGGTATCACACAAAAGCGAAATTTCCCTTGCTTCAGTTTTGTATCTTGCAACTCAATGATTTAGGGATCTGTCTTTAATCACCTGCTTACCGGGAGAAAATACGTTATCAGACAGTTTGTCACATGTAACACCAAACATGTCATATATATTTTAAAATGTCCCTGTGGTTTTAAAATGTCCCTGTGGGTCAAGCAACACAGAAAATGAAAGACGGATTCTCTAAGCATAAAGCCACAATAAGGACAGCTTTGGTAGAATTACCAATATCAGCACATTTCTTGGAAGACCGCCATAATGTCTTACAGCTTAAAATTCAGACCATTGAACATATTACAGAAAACTTGAGACGTGGTGACAGAAACAAAATATTATTACGGGAGGCTTTCTGGATTTGGGAATTAAACACATTGAATCCGAAATGTTTAATTCAAGAATATGATCTCATTACTTTAATTTGAATACATTGTTTTTAAATTCTAAGTTTTTATATCTAACAATTTCTTCTTTTTTTTTTTTTACAGATTCTCTACAATTTAGGATGCTGATGCTGCTTTTTTAAGTACACCTTTCATACTGATCACTAGGCTTGAGGTTTAATTGCATGTTCCTCGATTAGTCGGAATGATTTTTATTAAACGCACTTTTTTTGTGAGTAATTAGCACTTTATTAATCAATTATTGCACTTAGGAGATTGAATATTGTGTTCATGGATCATAGTTCCATGTTTTTAAATTCCTCAATGTCAGAATGACATCTGGACAAAATTTTTATGTGTACATGTCCATACATCCCAGCATTTAAATGCCACTATACACAAATATACACACACACACACAAACAAACACAAAAAAAAACAAAGCCCTGCGCTTAAACTCCCATGACTCCTGGCAGCAGCAATGGCTGCAGTATTCGTCCGCCCAAATACATACAACAGAAACACGTAAAACTTACCTAAGAGGTTTGCCTTTACATGGCAGGTGAATTTACACTTAATTGGCAATTGGAGTGATACTAAATACCAGCAGTTATTTAAATGTGCATTGATATTTGTGATATAGCACAGGCATCTATACAGAAATATACCCCTGCAGTCAAATGTCAACACTATATACAAGCACATCCCTACCAACACTACACACGCATAGCCATATTAAAGGACCACTATAGTGCCAGGAAAACATACTCCCGCCGGGCTCTAGGGGGTGGAAGGGGTTAAACTTACCTCTTTCTCCAGCGCCGGGCGGGGGACTCTCCTCCTCCTCTCCGCCTCTTCTCCTCCTCCTCGGCTGAATGCGCGTGCGCGGCAAGAGCGGCGCGCGCATTCAGCCAGTCTCATGGGAAAGCATTCACAATGCTTTCCTATGGACGCTGGCGTCTTCTCACTTCTCTGAAACTGCTATGTTTATTAAAAAAAGGGTTAAACCAAGTTGGACCAGGCACCCAGACCACTTCATTAAGCTGAAGTGGTCTGGGTGCCTATAGTGGTCCTTTAAGGTTACCCAGGGCCCTAAGCAGGTTGCCAGATTGGGGCTGCTCCGAGAGCCCTGGGCTCTGTTTCTGTGAGTGTGTGTGTGTGGAGAAGGGGAACGGGGTAACTGAGGGGACTCTTAAAGTGCTCTGTTCCTAATATCGGTTCAGACCATGCTATGTCAGCACAGTGCATACTGGAGGAGGGCCTACTCAAAACCAGAGCTCCAGGGCCAGACAGGCCCTAATTGGCTGGCTTGGCTGTCTAACAGGTAATCCAGCTCCGAACAACACCTGCATTTGAACTCCAAATTACATACAAACACACCACTGCATTCAAATAGCAACAGTACACACCTATACACTCCTACATCAACACACATATTCTATACACTCCAAGAATGGGCAAACAGTAGATTCCCAGCTTGGATTGTCCCTGTAAATAAGATGAGTTAAAGGGATGATCATTTTAGCACTACAGTTTAGTCATGGCATAATATAAATTGTTACACAATCAGTGAGTTAAAGGGCTGATTCTTGGAGCACCCCACATTTTAGTCATGGTATAATATATATTATTACACAGTCAGTGGCACTCACTTTTTCCTGGGTTTGACATTTGTACAAGGTTTTTGTGGTACTGACGTTTCTACATCTACCCAATATGCTATCACATCAGCTATGGAAGAATTTTAACGTCTCTAGTTCACTATCTACTTGGCTTATATGGTGTATTTTTAGGACTATTTCCTGAGGTTTTTTTTAATTTGGCAATTATCTGCTGGAATTTTATATCATGCTTCTTGGCTAAAGATAGTAAAGCTAAATAAACTGCAGGTTTTGCGTGTTTGTGGTTAATTCCAGCACAGCATGTGCATGTCCTAGTGTAAGCCATTTATATCAACAAGTATGTTTAGTCCACATCACATTAACCTTTTAATATAATGTCTCAAATCAAATACATGCATTTCCTTGTGAACCTTGTGTTAGTATGACAGGTATACATTCACACATATATACATACCGGTATTTAAATATTTTACCAGGAAGTATGTTTTCAAGTATGTCCTGGGTATATGAAACCATGTTTGTCAGCAACCATAAGTCAACTGTCTAAGCCTAATCTGCCTTTAGCCTATAAGAAAAACTAGGGAAAGAAAAACCTATTCTTTATTCTAGAACAAGGATTGGCAACTTTTTAGCAGATCTTGAATCTCTTGCATACACTGATCAGCCACAACATTAAAACCACCTGGCTAATTTGCGACAGTGTAGGTCACCCTCGTTCTGCCAAAACAGCTCCTATATACAGGCATACCCCACTTTTAAGTACACAATCGGACGAGAGCATGTATGTAAAACGAAAATGTACTTAAAGTGAAGCAATACCTTTTTTAATTTCCCAATGCGTGTACTGCATTGCAATAGTCATTTACAGGCATAACATTATCATTAATGCATTGATAACTAAAATAAACACAATATTAAAAGAAAAATTGTAAGCTTATCCTATTTAATTGTTGTCGCAAGGTCAGGGCAGCTGAGAGAATTTATTGTAGGAAGGATGAAGACATACAGGTACAGGTATCTTCTGTTTCCCAAATGAAGTCTTCAAAGGCAAGACATTCTCTTGCTGGCGAATTGGGTGTACTACAAGTAGCAATAACAGTAGGAGTAGGACGTGGGGGTGATGTCAGAGCTGGAAATGGACTGTGAGTTGATGATGATCTGGGATCATAATGACTGTTAGTCAATGTTGATGATCTGTGTGCTGTTTGACTTTTAGTGTCTATGGAGGTTTGAAATGTAGCTCTCTTCTTTTCCCTTTAAATTTCTTTGTAACCGGTATAAGCCCCTGAAATATTAGCATTGACTTTGGAACTTCGTTCAAAATCACTATGATGCTTTTCAAAATCAAGATGATGGAAAGCTTCAAAGATAATTTTTGTAGTTAAGCCTTCAGGCTGTTCAATGGTCTCAACCCCATCCTGCACATCTTCTCTCTCCTCTTAAAGTTCTAGAAGATCTTTATTGCTGAGGGGCTCAGTGTTGGACGCAAACAGTTCAGCAACATCTTCTGGCTCCACTTCCAGCTCTAACTGCCTTGCCATCTCTAGAATATTTTCAGTAACATTAGCTACATGATCTTCAAAGCCTTCAGAATCATCAACTAACTGTGGGTTTCATTTTTTTTCCAGGCCCTTTTCATTGTGGTTTCCTTTATGTCATTCCAAGCATCTCGTACAGTTTTAATGTAATCCAAGATGTTGTAGCTATTCCAGAATTTCGATAGGACTTCTTTACCTGCTCCTTCTTCTTTGTCTATTGCACTGCTGAACACTTACTAAATGTTCTTGGAGTAATACTTTAAAGGGACAATACAGGGAGTGCAGAATTATTAGGCAAGTTGTATTTTTGAGGATTAATTTTATTATTGAACAACAACCATGTTCTCAATGAACCCAAAAAACTCATTAATATCAAAGCTGAATATTTTTGGAAGTAGTTTTTAGTTTGTTTTTAGTTTTAGCTATGTTAGGGGGATATCTGTGTGTGCAGGTGACTATTACTGTGCATAATTATTAGGCAACTTAACAAAAAACAAATATATACCCATTTCAATTATTTATTATTACCAGTGAAACCAATATAACATCTCAACATTCACAAATATACATTTCTGACATTCAAAAACAAAACAAAAACAAATCAGTGACCAATATAGCCACCTTTCTTTGCAAGGACACTCAAAAGCCTGCCATCCATGGATTCTGTCAGTGTTTTGACCTGTTCACCATCAACATTGCGTGCAGCAGCAACCACAGCCTCCCAGACACTGTTCAGAGAGGTGTACTGTTTTCCCTCCTTGTAAATCTCACATTTGATGATGGACCACAGGTTCTCAATGGGGTTCAGATCAGGTGAACAAGGAGGCCATGTCATTAGATTTTCTTCTTTTATACCCTTTCTTGCCAGCCACGCTGTGGAGTACTTGGACGCGTGTGATGGAGCATTGTCCTGCATGAAAATCATGTTTTTCTTGAAGGATGCAGACTTCTTCATGTACCACTGCTTGAAGAAGGTGTCTTCCAGGAACTGGCAGTAGGACTGGGAGTTGAGCTTGACTCCATCCTCAACCCGAAAAGGCCCCACAAGCTCATCTTTGATGATACCAGCCCAAACCAGTACTCCACCTCCACCTTGCTGGCGTCTGAGTCGGACTGGAGCTCTCTGCCCTTTACCAATCCAGCCACGGCCCATCCATCTGGCCCATCAAGACTCACTCTCATTTCATCAGTCCATAAAACCTTAGAAAAATCAGTCTTGAGATATTTCTTGGCCCAGTCTTGACGTTTCAGCTTGTGTGTCTTGTTCAGTGGTGGTCGTCTTTCAGCCTTTCTTACCTTGGCCATGTCTCTGAGTATTGCACACCTTGTGCTTTTGGGCACTCCAGTGATGTTGCAGCTCTGAAATATGGCCAAACTGGTGGCAAGTGGCATCGTGGCAGCTGCACGCTTGACTTTTCTCAGTTCATGGGCAGTTATTTTGCGCCTTGGTTTTTCCACACGCTTCTTGCGACCCTGTTGACTATTTTGAATGAAACGCTTGATTGTTCGATGATCACGCTTCAGAAGCTTTGCAATTTTAAGAGTGCTGCATCCCTCTGCAAGATATCTCACTATTTTTGACTTTTCTGAGCCTGTCAAGTCCTTCTTTTGACCCATTTTGCCAAAGGAAAGGAAGTTGCCTAATAATTATGCACACCTGATATAGGGTGTTGATGTCATTAGACCACACCCCTTCTCATTACAGAGATGCACATCACCTAATATGCTTAATTGGTAGTAGGCTTTCGAGCCTATACAGCTTGGAGTAAGACAACATGCATAAAGAGAATGATGTGGTCAAAATACTCATTTGCCTAATAATTCTGCACTCCCTGTATAGTAACCAGAATAACTACAGCTTAATGTAGTTGTTCTGGCATCTATAGTATGTCCTTGTAGGCATTTTAATGTAAACACTACCTTTTCAGAGAAAAGGCAGTGTTTACATTGCAGCCTAGGAATGCTGTACACTCCCCATAGAGATGTATTGATTGAATGTATCTCTATGAGGAGATGCTGATAGGCTAGGATGGCATTTGTCTCCAGCCCCATCCTTGATCATTAGAACTGATTTTCTCTTCAAATCCAAAGCTTTTCTATGGGAAAGCATTGTGATTGGCTGAGATCATCAATTCTGATGATGTCCACTAAGGAGGCAGATCGAGGGCACGGTCAACGCCGGCAGACCTGTGTGGCACTGGAAAAAAATAAATATTTTTTATTATTTAAGTGAGATGAAGGGGGCCATTTGGTTTTAACAATGTAGGGTCAAGAATACACATTTGTGTTACTAAACATATAGTGTATCTTTAAATGGATCCTATAGTGCCAGGAAAACAAAGCCGTTTTCCTGGTAGTAAAGGTTCCTACAGTGCCCTCCTCACTCGTGCCCCTCCTCCCGCAGCACTGAACGGGTGCAAGTGCCACGCTCGCATTAGGATTCCCTACAGTAAAGTATTGTTTCAATGCTTTTCTGTTGGGATTAATATTGACGCTGGATTTACGCATGCACAGTGTGAGGACATCCAGCGTCAGTTAGGCAACTTTTGGTGACCTAACCACCCGGAAGTCCCTGTAGTGGCTGTCTGGTAGACAGGCACTAGAGGTGGAGTTAAAACCTTCAGCCACTTACCTGAATCCAGCACCGATGTCCCTTGGCGCTGGGTCAGGCTCCGCCCACGCTTCTCCTCGCTGACGTCAGCCGGCAGGGGAGACCTTATGTGCATGTGCAGCAATGGCCGCTCGCGCATTAGACTTTCCTATGGGGAATATCTGGCGCTGGAGGTCTGTGAGGACGTCCAGTGTCAGGTAACTGTGTCCGTTTGGATTCCAGAAGTGCCCCTCGTGGCTCTCTGGCAGACAGCCACTGAGGGTACACTTAGAGCTGCAATGTAAACATTGCAGTTTCTCTGGAACTGCAATGTTTTATATTGCAGCACTAGGTGCAATAGGGAAACAGCACTCAGACCACTTCAATGAGCTGAAGTGGTCTGGGTGCCTACAGTGTCCCTTTAACCATGAGAAGTAATTATTGCAGTTTCAATCAGTATGTTGCCTTCTTATCCCCCTGAATGCCATATTAAGCTCTTTGATTAATTTAATAATGTGGGGTACAAACTGGGGCGGGGGTCTGATCAAATACAAGGCACAATATCTTCAAAACCAAAGTGGCTCAAAGATTCCTTTGCGCGGCACAAATCAGCACAAAGTAATGGTGTATTTGTTTTTAAAATATCTTGTCCACCCCCTGTCTTTTTTCCCTGCAACCTTTAGTATATTACAGGTAATTTCCAGATACTGGATAACACAGGAAAGGTGTACTTAATCATGATTTATTCTTACATTTTATTTTTACCATTTTAATACATTTATTAATTGTTGTTGCACATTTTGTTTAATGCATTATTTTGCTTTGTTAGCAATTGGATGGCTATTACAAAACACTTACAATATTATACTGCAGTAGTGCAGCAATACCACTAGATGGCTCCCAAACTAAAGCATGCAATTTGCCAATCTTTGTCTAGTTTTGAGAATGACTTGATCCTTGCATTTTTGGGCAACTAGACTAAATCTTAAAAAAAATGCACCAATTCAATAATTCTCAGTGCAACAAATATTGTGTTTTTAAGAGTCTGAAAATACCAGGTGAAGTTAGGCTAACAATACCATGTATGTAGGGTATTTATGTATAATTGCCCATAGGTTCACAATTTTCAAGCCTATAAAACACACACACCACCACCACCCCCCTTCTAATTTCCTTGTTGCTTGCTCTGTTGATCTAAAGAATCCCCAGAAGAATCAGAAAGTACATCTCGCACATGCTAAGTCTGCAAGAAAAAAATGCAGTTACCACAAGGCAAACGGGAAAAAGAATATATCAAAATATATATATATATATAAAGTAAAAAATATAACCATGTACACATAGTAGTGATTGCTTGCATCTATATCCATTTTACATAACTGATTCCATAAACAATAAATGAACTAGATCAAATACATAATCAATTAAATTCATATATAATAAATAATCCATGATGTCTATCAATTTCATGAAAAATGGTAATAAAGTGAATTCACTGTTATTTATATATACATAAATTGATATTAATAACCATAACTATATTACACATGTCAAATAAGTGTATCAAAATAGTGAAGACAACTGATGAACAGCAAGGCTTTTGGAGATACTTTTATAACCCTTTCCAGCTTTATGCAAGTCAACAATTCTTAATCGTAGGTCTTCTGAGAGCTCTTTTGTGCGAGGCATCATTCACATCAGGCAATGCTTCTTGTGAAAAGCAAACCCAGAACTGGTGTGTGTTTTTTATAGGGCAGGGCAGCTGTAACTAACACCTCCAATCTCATCTCATTGATTGGACTCCAGTTGGCTGACATCTCACTCCAATTAGCTCTTGGAGATGTCATTAGTCTAGGGGTTCACATACTTTTTCCACCTGCACTGTGAATGTTTACATGGTGTGTTTAATAAAAACATGGCAACATTTCATTCTTTGTGTGTTATTAGTTTAAGCAGACTGTGATTGTCTATTGTTGTGACTTAGATGATGATCAGATCACATGTTATGAAAAATTATGACCAATTTGTGCAGAAATCCATATCATTCCAAAGGGTTCACATACTTTTTCTTGCAACTGTATGTACACAAGGACAGATATGATGCCATATAGCGTCAACGTTTCAGTCCCGGTTCGGGGCTTTCCTCAGGACAGCATATATATATACACTCAACAAAATCATAAACGTAACACTTTTGTTTTAGCCCCCATTTTTCATGAGCTGAACTCATGTATACAAAATGCCTATTTATCTCAAATATTCACAAATCTGTCTAAATCTGAGCACTTCTCCTTTGCTGGGATAATTCATCCACTTCACAGGTGTGGCATTTCAAGATGCTGATTAGACAGCAAGATTATTGAACAGGTGTGCCTTAGGCTGGCCACAATAAAAGACTACTCTAAAATGTGCAGTTTTATTACACAGCACAATGCCACAGATGTCACAAGTTTTCAGGGAGTGTGCAATTGGCATGCTGACTGGAGGAATGTCCAGCAGAGCTGTTGCCCGTGAATGAAATGTTAATTTCTCTACCATAAGCTGTCTCCAAAGGCGTTTCAGAGACTTTGGCAATACATCCAACTGGCCTCACAACCGCAGACCACGTGTAACTGCACCAGCCCAGGACCTACACATCCAGCATCTTCATCTCCAAGATCATCTGAGACCAGCCACCCGGACAGCTGCTGCAACAATCAGTTTGCATAACCAAAGAATTTCTGCACTAACTGTCAGAAACCATCTCAGGGAAGCTCATTTGCATGCTCGTCGTCCTCATCGGGGTCTCGACTTGACTGCAGTTAGTCGCCGTAACCAACTTGAGTGGGCAAATGGTCACATTCGATGTCATCTGGCACTCTGGAGAGGTGTTCTCTTCATGGATGAATCCTGGTTTTCACTGTACCGGGCAGATGGCAGACAGCATGTATGGAATTGTATGGATGAATAGTTTGCTGAGTTCAGTGGTGTGTATCGAGTAGCCATGGTGGTGGTGTTATGCTATGGGCAGGTGTTTGTTATGGACAACAAACACAGGTGCATTTTATTGATGGCATTTTGAATGCACAGAGATACCGTGACGAGATCCCAAAGGCCCATTGTTGTGCCATTCATCCACGACCATCATCTCATGTTGCAGCATGATAATGCACAGCCCCATGTTGCAAAGATCTGAACACAGTTCCTGGAAGCTGAAAACATTCCAAATTTTTGCATGGCCAGCATACTCACCGGACATATCACCCATTGAGTATGTTTGGGATGCTCTGGATCGGCGTATACAACAGCGTGTTCCAGGTCCTGCCAATATCCAGCAACTTTGCACAGCCATTAAGGAAGAGTGGACCAACATTCCACAGGCCACAATCAACAACCTGATCCAACTCTATGCGAACGAGATATGGTGCACTGCGTGAGGCAAATGGTGATCACACCAGATACTGATCAGTTTTCGGACCCCTCCAGACCCAGACCTCCCAATACAGTAAAACTGCAGATTTTAGAGTGGCCTTTTATTGTGGCCAGCCTGTGAGGTGGATGGATTATCTTGGCAAAGGAGAAGTGCTCACTAACACAGATTTAGACAGATTTGTGAACAAAATTTCAGAGAAATAGGCCTTTTGTGTACATAGAAAAAGTCTTAGATCTTTGAGTTCAGCTCATGAAATATGGTGGCAAAACAAAAGTGTTGTATTTATAATTGTGTTCAGTGTATCTCTCTCTCTCTCTCTCTCTCTCTCTCTCTCTCTATATATATATATATATATATATACACATGCACTGGCAATGTTGACAACTCTGTCTAAATCTGAATATTTTGTGTGAAATCCGTGTTCGTACGTTAGCTTCTGGAATTTACAAATAAACTGTTTTGTTTACTAGAGCCGAATGGTTAAATATTTGTCATTGCAGCAAAGTGCTAATTACTAAGTGGCATAACTTTCCTTTGAAGCAAACTAACTCCATTGAATGCTATAGACACGATGACACTATGAATTATCTTTAAATGTGTAAAAAAAAAATTTAATTTTTTTATGTATATGCAGGAGCGTTGCTGGGAGTAAAATAGTCTAGGGACTTCAGCCCAAGTGTAAATGCTATGTCCACTCCCACATATATTAACTGAAGGCCCTTCTAAAACCAGGACCACGTCCTAAGTCTAACCAGAATATTTTCTATAAGTCACATTGTCAAACCAATTTAAATGAATTTTGAGTATTAAGCTTAGAGTGATGTCTACAAATGCTCGCAGTTTAGGGAATAAGATCCATGAACTTGTGGAAATAATGGCAACTGATAGTGTAGATTTAGTCGCTGTTACTGAGACATGGTACAATGAGAAAAATGACTGGGACATAGCAATACCAGGGTACTCTTTATATAGGAAAGATAGGGAAGGCAAGAAAGGGGGAGGGGTGGCCTTGTATGTGAAGGATAGCATAAAATCCAGCCTAATAAAAGTTAGTGAGGCGAACATAGAGTCCGTTTGGGCTACGTTAGAATTTGGTAATCACACAGTAACTCGTGTAGGTGTGATTTATAGGCCCCCAGGACAAATTGAAGAGTTAGATAATCTACTAGTTGAGGAAATAGCAAAAATGACAATGAAGGGGGAAGTTATCATCATGGGTGGCTTTAATCTTCCTGATGTAAATTGGAAAACAAAATTAGCTACTTGTGCCAGGAGCACACATATTCTAAACTCCCTACTGGGATTGTCTCTAAAACAAGTTGTTGAGGAGCCAACTCGTAAAGAGGCCATACTAGATTTAGTGTTAACAAATGGAGATTTGGTATCAGATATTACTGTAGGCGAAAGTTTAGGATCCAGTGATCATCAGTCAGTGTGGTTTAATATAAAAACAGTGATTGAGTCACACCACACAAAAACAAAAGTTTTAGACTTTAGAAAAGCAGACTTTTCTAAAATTAGAATATGGGTAGAGGAGTCATTATCAGACTGGAGCAATTTAAATGGAGTCCAAGAGAAATTGGATTATTTAAAAGTTGCACTATTGAAGGCAACAGAAAATTGCATTAGGCTTGTCAGTAAAAGCAAAAAATTCAAGAAACCACTGTGGTACTCCGCAGATGTGGCCAAAATAGTTAAAAACAAAAAGTTAGCATTTAGGAATTATAAAAAAAAACCAGAGTGAGGAAGAAAAAATGATCTATAAGATTAGGCAGAAAGAGGCTAAGCAAGTTATAAGAGCTTCCAAATCACACACAGAAGAGAAAATAGCACAGTCAGTAAAAAAGGGGGATAAAACATTTTTTAGATACATAAATGAGAAAAGAAAAGTAAAACAAGGATTAGTTAGATTAAAAACAAAAGAAGGAAGGTATGTAGAAGAGGATAAAGGTCTAGCTGACTGCCTCAATGAATATTTTTGTTCTGTATTTACAGATGAAAATGAAGGAAAGGGACCTCAGTTGAGAAAAAGGATAAATGAGTCATTTATTACACGTGAGTTTACAGAGGAAGAGGTTCTTTTTCAACTGTCAAAAGTAAAGACAAATAAGTCAATGGGACCTGATGGAATACACCCAAAGCTATTAAAAGAGCTTAGTGGTGTACTAGCAAAACCATTAACAGATTTATTTAACCAATCATTGTTAACAGGAGTAGTCCCAGAAGATTGGAAGTTAGCAATTGTTGTGCCCATTTACAAGAAAGGTAATAGGGAGGAGTCGGGCAACTATAGGCCAGTAAGCCTTACTTCAGAAGTGGGGAAAGTGATGGAAACCATGTTAAAGGATAGGATTGTTGAACATCTAAAACACATGGATTTCAAGATCAGAGACAACATGGGTTTACTTCAGGGAGATCATGCCAAACTAATCTTATTGATTTTTTGATTGGGTAACTAAAATTATAGATCAGGGTGGTGCAGTAGACATTGCTTACCTAGATTTCAGTAAGGCTTTTGACACTGTTGCACATAGAAGGCTTATCAATAAACTGCAATCTTTAAGTTTGGATTCAAATATTGTTGAATGGGTAAGGCAGTGGCTGAGTGACAGGCAACAGAGGGTTGTAGTTAATGGAATGTATTCGAAGCTTGGACTTGTCACCAGTGGGGTACCTCAGGGATCTGTACATGGACCCATTCTCTTTAATATTTTTATTAGTGATATTGCAGAAGGTCTTGATGGTAAGGTATGTCTTTTTGCTGATGATACTAAGATATGTAACAGGGTTGATGTTCCAGGAGGGATAAGCCAAATGACAAATGATTTAGGTAAACTAGAAAAATGGTCAGAATTGTGGCAACTGACATTTAATGTGGATAAGTGCAAGATAATGCATCTTGGACCTAAAAACCCAAGGGCAGAGTACAGAATATTTGATAGAGTCCTAACCTCAACATATGAGGAAAGGGATTTAGGGGTGATTATTTCTTATGACTTAAAGGTAGGAAGACAATGTAATAGAGCAGCAGGAAATGCTAGCAGAATGCTTGGTTGTATAGGGAGAGGTATTAGCAGTAGAAAGAGGCCATTGTACAGAACACTGGTGAGACCTCACTTGGAGTATTGTACACAGTACTGGAGACCGTATCTTCAGAAGGATATTGATACCTTAGAGAGGGTTCAGAGAAGGGCTACTAAACTGGTTCATGGATTGCGGGATAAAACTTACCAGGAAAGGTTAAAGGATCTTAACATGTATAGCTTGGAGGAAAGACGAGACAGGGGGGATATGATAGAAACATTTAAATATATAAAGGGAATCAACACAGTAAAGGAGGAGACTATATTTAAAAGAAGAAAAACTACCACAACATGAGGACATAGTCTTAAATTAGAGGGACAAAGGTTTAAAAATAATATCAGGAAGTATTACTTTACTGAGAGGGTAGTGGATGCATGGAATAGCCTTCCAGCTGAAGTGGTAGAGGTTAACACAGTAAAGGAGTTTAAGCATGCGTGGGATAGGTGTGGGATAGGCATAAGTCCAACTTTAATTTAAGCATATGTATCTGGGTAACACAAGAGGAATAAAAATATTAATATAATAATAAACACAAAAAAGCCTACTTGCAATTTTGTGACTTTCCTTCTAAACAGAAAGGCAATCAAAAAGCAAAATTTATCCTAACCATAAGATAAGGCCAGGGACTAATGAAAGTATTTAGAAAATTGGGCAGACTAGATGGGCCGAATGGTTCTTATCTGCTGTCACATTCTATGTTTCTATGTTTCTATATAAACCTATTTTTCACACCTCCCCAAACCATGTTATGTTAACTTACCTTACCCTGTACTTCACTGAATTAATACCTTAAACCCACACAAATACAACAATGTATAATTAACTTTAAATATGTTGCATTCAGTTGACACTGTAACAAATTGTTTTACTGGAAATGTTATTTTCCTTTCTGTATTGCATGGGACTAATCATCAACAATGAAATGGGGCCAAAATGTATTAATTAGTAATTAGAACTGCACTTGAGATTCCAGCTCCTGTCAGTCTCCTAGGAATTCCACGGAATATATGATATACGTAGTGAGACCAATTGTATGGTTTCCCTAGTCAAGCGTTGGCATGCAAATTAACCTTTTAGGTTTTGGAACAGAGATCAATGCAATGTGGCACTGAGAGAGAAGATAAAATGTTTAAAGTGATACGTGCTGGTGCCTGATATGTTGCTGCAACTTCATTCTCCACCCTGTGGGCTGTGTGGAGTTAAATATTGCGTCCAGAGGATGCCCAGCAAGCAGACTCAATAAATCAAATATGTATTCCTAACGCTATAGTGCCCTAGTCACTGTTTACATGACTGGTTCATGCTGCAAGGGTTAAAGAAGGTAGTTTACTTACATTAATATGTAAATACATATACATTTATAAAAATGTATAGTTCTAATTGGAGTAAATATGGCTTCTCACATGAGTCACAGCACACTTGGATATGTAAAACTGATTTATCTACTGACTTCATATATTAATTGGCTATCAGAGCTCTGGACCAAGAAAGAACCTGTGTTGACCACTTACTGATCACAACATTGCATTCCTCTTCTGGTACAGATACATTCTTCACAATCTTCTGATTCCCACTTTGTGCCAAAAGGGTGGAGTTCACCGTCATCCCAGCAACCTAAGAAAAATATAAATGTTTTCAGTGCTCTCCTTATGCCTGATATGAATTATGTCAAAATTACAGAATACTACTGTGATAGACTGACACAAAAACTAAAATACTGACAAATGATGGTCAATTTTTATCATTCATTAGTATTTATAGAGAATTTACAGTCTGTTCGTAATCATAGTCCTCCATGTCAAGTCAAACGCAGGATAAGTCCAACTTTAATTTAAGCATATGTATCTGGGTAACACAAGAGGAACAAAAATATTAATATAATAATAAACACAAAAAAGCCTACTTGCAATTTTGTGACTTTCCTTCTAAACAGAAAGGCAATCAAAAAGCAAAATTTATAAAATACAGCTTTATTACTATAGGTAGTGGCAGGAAACCCATCTATGCCATAACAATGCTAATAACCCCAAAATAGTTGGGAATACCAACCATCCTTGTAGGGCTGCTCCATCATACCGATTAGATGACATAATATTACTATCCACTCTTAATCTCTGAGAAATGTCTCATAAACTGACAACTGAATTCATAGGCACCACAAGGTTCCCGAGTCGAGAGTGAGGAGAAGGAATGCAAACCATTGAAAAACCCCAGATGTTTTAGGGAGCTTTTTTGTATTTCACCCTCTGAACTAGATATAGGCTGAGAAGCACTCCTGGATTCCTGCCCATGATGGCAATGCTTCAGTACTTGTCTACAGATTCCATGGCTGTTTTCCCTTTAGGTTTGGTGGTCCCTGTCTGGTGGACAATCCTGCAGGGTCGTTTAAGGTTCTATTTGCACTGCCTCACTGTGCTTTTTGAAATCTCTGTTTATACAATTTCATCACTATGTGACTTGCAATGAAACAACTTTTGTTCCTCCACATAAATCATTTTTCATGAGGTTTTTTTTACTGAAGTGCACTGAACACATTTGGGATAGGTCTATACATTGTGGCCTTTTGTGGTGTAGCTCTTCAAGTGTGTAGTTGGACAACATTCATTAATTTAGATTTTAAAGAATACATTTGCACTGGCTGCATAGCCACCTATGTCTGTTAGTATGATGGCTGATGAGTTCAAAATATCCATTCATTAAAAGGGAGCTTATAAGCACCAAAGTCTTTATTTATTACTGTCATAAAATTTTGCTTCTTTCCCTGACAATGTGAAGCAATGCCATATAAACAAAAACTTTTCTAAGTTGCTGAGAGCACATTTCTAGTGACTTGACAGACACACAAGCTCTACACTCAACACTTTCTTCTTTAAAGATTCAAAGATCTTTAGGTTTGGCAACATTACGCACAGCATGATACTGCAGAACACATCCCATGCCAACAGAAGCATTGAATTGGACAGAAATACTTATACTTGATGATCTCACAGGAGGCAAAGCAATTGCAGAAACGAGTTTGTCACAAGTGTAATAAGTTGCTTTTTTGAACGTTTTTTTCCCCATTTGTCTTTTATTGAAAATTATATAATAAGAGAAAGGGTACAAAAAGAGAAAAAAGGGGACACTGGGTAATCCAGATAGCCACAATGTAAGGTTCACTGAGAGTATTGGGGACCATAGGCGCATGCCGACCTCCCAGCTTCCCCACACAAGAGTTGTAGAGTTGTGCATGTGCAGTCCTGTCATAGTCTAGATTTGTAGGCACATTGCTGCAAGCACCAGGCATGCCCCAATGCTCCTCTACGAGATGCATTATATTGGACCGTCATTGCGGAGACACACGCTAAGAGGAGGCCGTGGCAGTGCCCAGGAAAATTCTCTGCTTGGAGAAGGTGAGTTAACAATTTATTTTAGTTTTAAGTGGGAACATCAATACTGTATCATTAGGAATACAGATATGTATTCCTAAAGCTACAGTGTCTCTTCAGTTTGCACAAAATTTGGATATTATTGATTCAAAACAAAATTTAATTATTTTAGTTAACGTACATAATGACATTACTTCCGAGGGAATTGTGTAATACGATATAATAACATGATGTTATACAACTATTACATGTATAAGGTAACATCACAAATATCAATTAATAGCGTAATAATGATTAAATATGTTTTAGTATTTGCAATTTGCAGAAAGGAATATATTTTCTGAAATAAAACTGGAGAATAAGTGGTTGTCTCGTTGTAGGAACCACTGACATTTCCTTGCTGGCATATTGATTGTCTGCAGTATATTTATTAGCTTGACAGTTGTTAGCTACCTGCTATGGAAAAGATAAATTTGTTATCAAGGATTCCTAGATGAGAATCTGTGAATTCACAACAGCAAGATCTTGTGCCCGAACTGGATATCCTGAGTTGACCTTAAATGTTTAGATTTAGACTAGCACTCTCAGATTGAGTGTACTGCTGTTAAACAATTATTTGGAAGTGCCTATTACTTTTAGATGATGTATTTTAATGCATTCATCCATCATAAACAGATGCTAGTGCTTCAAATTATTTTGGAATTGTTAGATTGCGTGTTGATTAAAAAATGTGAGGCAGGGGTAGGCAACCTTCAGCACTCCAGATTGTGTGGATTATAGTTCGCCTGATGCTTTGGCATCATTATGGCTGTAAGAGCCATAATATTGTTTTATTTGATGGTGAATCTTCAATACTTGAGCAGTTTTTCTTTTGTCTCAAATATTTTGTCTACCTGACTGGTAGAAGACCGAACGTTTGTGGAATCTAGGTGGACCAAACCAACAAAGTCTCAATTGTAGTTATTGCTAGTAAATGTAGATGTCAGATTACCCTTTGAGTTTGTTTGTTATGCTCAATTGCAAGAAATGAATGACTGTGAAAACTGGTAACTTTGTAATTAATGAGATCAGTGTGCTTTGCATAATTTATTTTGTTGTTACAAAACTCATTGCTAAGTGCTGTTGTACGTGCAAGTTTTAGCAATTTAAACAACTTTTGCGATATACTGCACAATTTGAAAATTCAATGGGCCCTTGATACTACACATATTTGTTTTTGAGTGTGCATTTTGTCCAAAAAGAAAAAGAAAAAAACATTATACAGGCGGGGGCGGGGCCAGGGCATCATGGCGGCTGGCCGCACATCGCTTAAGCTCCTAACTTGACACGCATATACTGCCTGATATCGGACATACAGTTAGTTACCGACACCCAACAAAGCCACATACCGCTATATGTGACCCCGGGGGAGCTCTCTGCGACCTTGCAGACTTACCTGCTTGACTCTCCCGCGGAAACCACACTGCGGCCTACCACCGCTGGCGGGCGGGTGAAACGGCCGATCACCTGTCCCACACAAAGCAGAACCAAGTGAGGTCTACTACTTGCCTCGTCACCCCCCCCTCTGGACCGGGGGGGATATCCCGGTCCCCACTGAAGGACTCTTGCTCTCCAGCACCGTACAAAGGGCCAAATCGGGACCAACTCGGCGCACTCAACATGGCCGCTGTCCCAGTGACTCAGCAACTACTAACAGGCCTGACGACACAGGAGTGGCTCACCTCATTCAATCGGAGATTTGAAGACATCTGCCAGAAATTCTGGAGCCGGATCCATGACCGAGCTCAGATGCAACCCTCTCATAAAGAACAACAGCCCCACAACAACACTGTGGAAGCATACCCCACACCCAAACTGGAGACTACTAAGAGAAATAGCTTGCACTCCCTTACACTTTCTGTGGAGTGGGTGAGGGGTGCTGAGTTCCTCCATGCCTGCTCTTCTTCCGAGCCGGGGGCTCAAATGGAGGTAACCCCCCACCACCGTCCATATACCCAGAGGGCCGTCCGAAACCCGGAAAACCCATGGGCCCACGATCCTAAAGAAAGGATCGATGGACACCAGGCACGGGCTCCCACAAAGGCCTTGGGCCGAAGACATGGAAGATGGAGACCCCGCAGACCCATACCCGGCCGGCGGGAAACAGCACCTGACTCCCACAGACCCGATACACAGACGGGTGAGGGGAACACAAGAGCGCCCTACCAGACATGGCGTGGACTACCACAAAGCCTGAGGGGACTGCCATACACAGGGATCGGCTGACAGCCGGGCTTCTCCCTCAGGATGTCGACCCGATCAACTGAACTTAAGTGACATCATCAAACATCATCCGATATGCTTATTACTATGTTTTAGTTAGGCCTGTTGCCACTTATATTATTTTAAATACCCCAGTGATATACTGCTTGTTTAACACATGCCGAGCACTCAGATGGAGCTACACTGTCTCACTAGCCTCAGTGGTTCACTAACTCCCTCTCTCTGCTGCATTCCTAACCGTACATATCCATGCACACTAGCACCTAGAGAGGGTACAACACATATTGTTCGTAAATCTCCCACCTTGTAATACGCGCAGACATTCGGGTCTCAGATAGTCCTACAATACATGAATCTCTCGCAACTTAATTGCACCCCAAAGGTACACTACACTTCATAGCAGTTAATCGTCAGTCACAATCAGCCACTTCTACCAAGCCTGTTAATAACTTAATGTTAACCCTTTGCAAAGGTACATACCGATACTGCTGTGGCGATTGACAAACCACTACTACCCATGTAAGCATGTTTTAAGCAACTGGTGCAAATACTCATGTTAATATCTAAACTGAAAAGTCTTGAACTCTCTGTAATCTCTTGTTTAGACCTGCGACTGTCACCCTGACATAATCTCACAATGTTTAGCCTGACACTATAATATAAAATTGTGCCGTTTCCTCACATGCCTTATCAACCTACTGTTCAGAATGAGCTTATAGGTGCTGTTGGGGCACTGTAAGATAAAATGTTATCTGTTTTTTCACATGCACAAGTCAAATAAAGAATTAAAAAAAAAAAAGAAAAAAAAAAAACATTATACAGAACTCACCCTTGGGAATTTCATTTGGCTTTGTAATTTGCAATTTTTCAAAATGGCAGGCGGCATTACATGCTGCTATGATGACCCCAAATGTAACTGCAAGATTTAGGAGACAAGCCTGTAAAATAAATGTAAAGTAAGTGCCTAGTTTAATACCTCATGAAAACTGACTATAGTAAGTAGAATATAAAATAAAATGAAAGAATAATTATTTTTATTTAAACTGGTATTCTAAGCAACATGACAGCTATAACTCAATATAGAGTTCATCAGTCTCTGGGCACTGTCTTATTGTCAAACAATTTAGGAGCAGTTTTACAAAAGCCATGATCTTCACAGTAGCCAGAGACCTCCTGCTCCTTAGCCACAGAGGAAATAGACATTGATAAGGCAGAGGTGTAAATATCACATTATCAATGTGGATGAGTAGGACTCATCCCCTGCTTGCTCTAGACAGTACACGTTACTGTGAAGTTGTTTCTTCATGGTTTAACATAAAATTGAAAGACACTACTTTCAGCAACATAACTATTACAGCAAACTGTGCTTATGTTGCATAGAATGTCCATGTAATTTAAAGTTAGAGGTCCATATTGTATGACTTCATCTGCATTGATAATTGAGTATTTCTGCAGTTGTAGCATGAGTCACTTGCAGGGTGGTGCTAGGATTTTTGACTACACAGGCGAAGATGCATTTTGACCCCCCCCCCCAAAAGAAAATAAACAATGCATCTTCACCTCTGTGTCTCATAGCCCCCTTTTGAATGTCTTACCCCCATTAGTGTTGCATATCCACTCTCTTGAATGTCTTACCCCTTTGGCCCCTTTGTGCCTTACACCCCCCTTTAGTGTGTCTCTTACAACCCCTCTTATGTATTTCTTACTTCCCCGCCAGCCCCTTTCTGTCTCTTTCTTCCCCCCAGCCCCTATCTATCTCTCTTTTTCTCCCACATAGACATAGATACAGGCAAAAATACATACATGCACAAATACACAAACATACAGACACACAACCATACAAGCACACAGACATAATTTTTCAGGCACACAGTCACAAAAATATACAGACACACAGTCATAAAAGGCACACAAACAAACACAGTCATACAATCTACACATACAGGTACATTGTCATACAAACACAGACATACATTCATACAGACACAGGCACTCACAGAAATACAGACACAGACATAAAGAAACATAGAGATAGGCATACAGAGACATACATACACAGACAAACAAAGAACCCTGCACACTGATACCATGTAAATGCTCCGGCCATCAACAGTGGTGGATGCTCCGGGTCAGGCGGACATCGCTGGATCCACCAGTAAAGTCTTCAAAAGATATAAATGCAGGCAACACTCCAATAGTAAGGATGGTATATTTATTGGTAGGTGAACCACTCCATAGAAAGTGTGATGTTTCAGCTCATGCAATAAGGCTCTGCTGATCCGAAACGACGCACTTTCTTTGGGGTGGTTCACCTATCAATAAATATACCATCCTTACTATTGAAGTGTTGCCTGCGTTTATTCCTTTTGAATACATACACACAGTCATACAGAGGCATACATACTGTATGTCTCTGTATGACGGTCTGTGTATGTACACAGGATGGCTAAAAGATAGATCCCCATCTGTCGTGCAACTTCAACAATGCTTTGAAAGCTGGGGCTCTACCAATTCCCCATGCTTGCAGGATTGTATTTAGCATGGAGCAGTATTTGTGTGTTTGACTGTAAGCATGTGTTTGTATGGAGTATGTTTGTATAATTGTAGTGGTGTGTTTGTATGTAGTGTTTGCATTTGAATGCAAGCATGCATTTATGTGTTGTGTTGGTTTTTGAACGCAGGTGTGTGTTTATATATAATTTTGGTGTCTGATACTGAGGTGTGTTTGTATGTAGTGTTGACATTTAAATGCAGGGGTGTGTTTGTATGTAGTGTTGACGTTTGCATGCAGGTGTTTATTTGTGTGTAGTGTTGGTGTTTGAATGCTGAGATATATGCACATATACACATACACTGCCACACACGCACACAGTGTGATACACATACACAAAGATACACACACTGACATACATGCAGATATACATATACACAAACTGATACACATTCAGATAGACAGACACACAGATACACACACATATACAGATACACACAAACACTGACAGACATACAGATAAACACACACTGACATACAGACACACTGACAGACACATAGATACACACTGACAGACATACAGATACACATACACACATACACAATGATAGACATACATACACAAACACACAAAGACACACAGACAGATATACACACACACACTGACAGACATTTAGATACACACAGACAAACGGACAGAGACATAAACATACACACACACTGACAGACATAGATACACACACTGACAGACATATACACACAGACTGACAGACATAGATACACACACACACTGACAGACATATACACACACACTGACAGACATATAGATACACACACACTGACAGACATACAGATACACACATACACAATGATAGACATACACAAAGACACACTAACAGACAGACATACACACACACACTGACAGACATTTAGATACACGGACAGAGACATATACATACACACACACACTGACAGACATGGACACACACACACACTGATAGACATATACACACACACACTGACAGACATGGATATACACACACACTGACAGACATGGATACACACACAGACACACTGACCTACAGGTTCAGGAGGGTGGCTTACCTGGGATCCAAAGTGCTGCCTGAGGTAGTTGGGAGTTGGAGGAGCTGGTCCTGCCCAGCCCCCCTCCTCTCTGCCTTCTGCTGCTCTAGTCTTCTTGGGAGGACTTCCTCCCATGCTGACTAGAAGGGGGCCGGCGGTAGCTCCGCCCCTGCTGGGTGCCAGCCGCGCTGTGTGCTACAGAGGGTGAAGGGATATGACGTTCATATCCATGCCCCCTCCAAACAGTCCGCGGCACCGCAGGTTGGCGCTCGGCCACGCTACAAGAAGTGACCGGCAGGAGAGGGGCGCCGTGCGCTTCCCTCCTACGGTCACTCGGACATTTGCGCCCCCGGGCCGGTGCGCCCTAAGGCGGCCGCCTGTGCCGCCTTATGGACACGCCGGCCCTGGTCACTTGTATATGGGAAGTTAATAAGTATCTGTATTCAACTGCAGGATCCACACTACAGAGTTCATTGTTAAAGGAACACTATAGTCACCTAAATTTCTATTGCTAAATAAAGCAGTTTTAGTGTATAGATCATTCCCCTGCAATTTCACTGCTCAATTCACTGTCATTTAGGAGATAAATCACTTTGTTTCTGTTTATGCAGCCCTAGCCACACCTCCCCTGGCTATGATTGACAGAGCCTGCATGAAAAAAAAAACTGGTTTCACTTTCAAACAGATATAATTTACCTTAAATAATTGTATCTCAATCTCTAAATTGAACTTTAATCACATACAGGAGGCTCTTGCAGGGTCTAGCAAGCTATTAACATAGCAGGGGATAAGAAAATCTTAATTAAACAGAACTTGCAATAAAGAAAGCCTAAATAGGGCTCTCTTTACAGGAAGTGTTTATGGAAGGCTGTGCAAGTCACATGCAGGGAGGTGTGACTAGGGTTCATAAACAAAGGGATTTAACTCCTAAATGGCAGAGGATTGAGCAGTGAGGCTGCAGGGGCATGTTCTATACACCAAAACTGCTTCATTAAGCTAAAGTTGTTCAGGTGACTATAGTGTCCCTTTATAACAATAATTGTTCTTTATAATAATTTAAAAAAAATTCTAACTAGGCCATTAATGCCTTGTCTTGACACTTCATTTTAACGTTGCACTTTTTAACAACAGTTTAATGCTGAAAAGTTCAATGACACCTGGAAACTCAGGGCACCATAACCACGTCATTGTCATGAAGTGGTTGTGGTGCCTGGAATGGTCTTTTAGAATTTCTTTTTTCATCATTGAAGGACATCAGAACATACTTGAAGGAATTTCTTCAGGTAACTTTTCTCCCAATGGAGGGTTATAATTTCCTTCTCTTTATGTTGTAAATAGAAACCACAAATTTTACTAATTTAAAACTACTTTGTTTTAACCTTATCAATGGGTATTTTTGGGGAGCTCATACTAAAGTAATTATAAGGCTGCCATCTCTGAATAGAGGAGTAAAAGATCCAGAGAAAGAACTTCAGATGCTCTTGATAGAAAAAATGTTAGCATAACATTACCTGAAGCGTGGGATCCATAGCTAGCATACAAACATAACATAACACAGCAATTTTGTGTATAAATTGCTTTAAAAACATAAAATTGAAATGATATAATTGTATGCATGTTATATTCTTCTTTATTCTTTCATCCTTTATAAATACATTTAGGAAATTATCCTTTTTAGAAAGTATACAGTATCTTGCAGGGTCTGAACAATTAGAATAAAAGCAAAAAATTCTATTTTTGTCAGATACAGTAGATGTAACATAAATAGATTAATAAAAATTGTGAAATACCTTGCGTGTAGGTATTTACAAAGGCATTGCTGTACGGCTTACTAAAAATGGTATCATAATGTGACAGAACTGTCTGTCTGTTAATTGTGTCTATTCTCCCTCCGTTCGTCTGTTTGTTCGGTTATTTCCTTGCCCATACGGTCCCCATGTGTTCCCTTGTTATTTCCCGAAGGATGCACGAAGGCGCGACCACCGGGAAGCTGGCGTGTGCCACCAGTTGACCTCCTCGTAGCTAGCGTGTGCCGTTAATTGACCACCCAGTAGCTGCGGTTAACCGCAGTGGTCGCTGACTGTTACCGGGTGGTCGCAGTTACCCATAGCGGCTGCATGGTGGCGGCATTCTACAGCTCCCGGACAGCCAGCGGTGTTCAGCCCAGCCTCAGTGAACTAAAAGCGGACACTTTTACTAACGAACACCGCTGAGCCGCCAGCCTTCCCTGCTTCTAGCTCCGGTCGTATTGTCGAACGCCGGAGCAATCGGGACTTTGTATTTAGAGAATGTTGTACCCAGATAGCAATGCCATGGAGCCTATTCGTGTAATAAAGGACTTTGGCTCCATGGCAATTGAACTGTATATGTGTGGTCTAAGAGCCATTCTGTAATAATGTACGCTCAGACCTAAGCTATCTGGGGATGTGTTACATGTATAGGTTTTATGTATCATTCGTGACATTGTGTAATTTATTACATTTCCCTCTCCTGTTGTCACCTCGTGGGTAATGGCGATTTCCCTCTGTCCTGGGAGATAATTTAATTACTTCCCAATTATCCCCAAGACAGAGAGGCGGAAACTCAGTGTATCCTGGGAATGTTTTACCCCTTGTATGTCTGTCCTTTGTCACAGTCTCCCAACTGGTCCCCTAGAGGAGTGTCCACCAGGTGGGAGACCTGCATAAATGCTGGGCAGGTACGCCTCAATAAATCAGAATCCTGATTTACCCTCCATACGGAGCTTGGTCTTGTGATGGGGGGGATTGCTATGCTGCCTGTTCCAGGAGAGAAGGATTTCACATGTTTCCTGTTCGGTGGGTTAGAGTGTTCGTGAGCTGCCCTCCTTAATTGGTATTAACCCTCACTACACTGCAGTGGCGTACACAAAACCCATGGGGCCCCGGTGCAAAAACTCATCCGTGGGCCCCCCCCCCGCTCGCAGATACACATACACTTAAAGGACCACTACAGACACCCAGATCACATCAGCTCATTGAAGTGGTCTGGGTGCCAGGTCCCTCTAGTTTTAACCCTGCAGCTGAAAACATAGCAGTTTCAGTGCTTAAGACACACATACACACTCATGAACAGACACACACTAGCTTACAGACACACACTCAGTGACAGACATACATGCACACTCACTGACAGAGACACACACTCACAAACTAACACACTCAGTAACAGACACACAAAGTAACACACTCACTGACACACTCTAACACTAACACACACACACTAACATTTATTTTTTTTTAATTTAATCCCCCCAGCCTCCCTACCTTTGGGAGTGCTGAGGGTATTCCCTGGGCTCCAGTGGTGTCACCCGGCGGGCAGGCAGGCTGGCGCGCGAGGGAGCACTCTCCCCTGTGTGCTCACTCTGCAGCTCCCTCACACGCCGCGTACTGATGCCGGAGCAGTGCGGTGCGTGAGGGAGCTGAAGAAGGAGCACACAGGGGAGAGTGCTCCCTCGCGCACCAGCCTGCCTGCCCGCCGGGTGACACCAGGGCCAGCCTCGGGGGGTCCTGAGGTGGCCGGCTCGTGAGCCCCCCAGGAGAAGAGGCTGGCCACAGTAGCATACATATCGGGTTGCAGGGCGGCCGGACCCACTGGTGGGTCGGGCCCGGTCGCTGCCGCATCCCCTGTGACCCCGGTATGTATGCCACTGCTACACCGGGTTATACCGTAACAACTGTTGGCAAGCGACGGAATGGTTCTCACCGCCCAGAAGGACAGCTACACACCCTAACATACAAAACACTGAAAAGAGCTACCCTTAAAGACCTGGTGGAACACCGGTTCCGACAAGCCAGTAACCTCAAGAAGAGGGAGATCATTGCAATACTGACCTAGATGGACGGAGCACAAGGGACCGAGGGAGCCAATGTGCCCAGCGTACCAGAAAGAACCCTGAAGAGGCAAGCTTTGACCGGGCGGTAAAAATAAGACTGGCACATTATGGCCCCAACCCGACTGCAGAGATCATCGACCAGGTCATAGCCGCTGTGGAGGCCAGCCTACTTCGCCAAAGCGGCGCTGCAGCAGCCCAAGTCACAGTAATCCCGGTGGAGAAGAAAAAGGTCAATTTTGCAGCATTTAAAAACTTTGTTGAAACAGAAGGAGAAATTGATGGGTGCCTTGCTAATTTTGAGCGGCAATGTGCTCTACACAGGGTACCCCATGAGGACTGGGTCACTATTTTATCCAGAAAATTATCTGGCCGGGCCAGTGAAGCTTTTCGGGCCATCCCTGATGAGGAGATCAAAAACTATAATGCAGTAAAAGAGGCTCTGTTAACCAGGTATGCCGTTACACCTGAGGCATACCGGAGGCGCTTCAGAGAGACTAATAAATTGGCCAGAGATTCCTACACCAAGTGGGCATGTCGGGTGCACTACACGGCAGCCCACTGGATGGCGGGGTGTCAAGCCGTATCCGGGGAAGAGGTGCTGCAGCTGTTCCTGTTGGAAAATTTCTTTGATAAATTACCTGCAGGAGTCATAGAGTGGGTACGGGACTGCAAACCCTCCACTCTGCCTGAAGTTGCCCCCCTGGTTGACGAATACACCGATGCCCGTAAACTGGACAATGCTACAGCCAAGGTCCCTGCCAGAGTGGAGTACCGACCAGCAGCACCCCCAGCCACTACCGCCCCGGCGCACCGCACTCCAGCACCACCTCCAGCTGCCAGCTATAATCAGCCGTCCTGATTTAACTCACGGGACTACTCTCAGCCCATCCAGTGCTTTGGATGTAATAAGCTGGGGCACAAAAGACCAGAGTGTCCATTAAACACCGCCAACCAAGCACAGTCCTGGAGGAGAACCGCCTGCGGAAACCAGCGTAACCCTCAGCCCAGTGGCGGATCCAGAGCCTGATCTCGGGAGGATTATCTAAGAAATAATCCAGACACAATAACCACTACAGCTCAGTGTAGTGGTTATGGTGTCAATAGTACCAGGACCCCCTCCCAGAGTAAGTAGTCAAACAGTTTAAGAACAGTTTGACAACTTACCTGAGGTCTGCTGGGAAATGGGGCTGTAGTAGGGCATAGGAGCTGTGGTGTGTGTGAGTGGTGCAATGTGTAAGGGGTGCAGTGTGTGTGTGTGTGAGGGGGATAGTGTGTGAGCAGTGTGTGAGTGTGTGAAGGTTGTAGTGTGTGAGTGAGGGCGGCAGTGTATGTCAGGGATGCAGTGTATGTGTGGGACAGGATGTGTGTGTAACAGTTGCAGTGTGTGTGTGTGAGGATTGCAGTGTATGTGTGAGTGTGGGCAATGTGTGTGTATGGGATGGCAGTGTATGTGTAGGGCAATGTGTGTATTGGGGCAGTGTGTGTGTATGGGGGCAGTTTATGTGTATGGGGGCAGTATGGGGGCAGTGTGTGTGTATGGGGGGCAGTGTATGTGTCTAGAGTGTGTGTGTGTGATAAGAAGGGTAAGGGGGCTTTTTTAATAATATTTTTTATTTATTTAATTAAAATAAATATTCATTATGTCCCCCCTCCCTTCTTACCTTTACTGGGAGGAGGGGGACATTTCTTGATCCCTGGTGGTCTGGTGGGGATTCCCTGGTGGCCCAGTGGGTAGAGTGGTAACCGCAGCAATGCTCTGTGCTCGCGAGAAGAGGACCCGGAGGAGCTGCAGGCTGAGCTCACGGGTCCTCGCTCATTCCTTCCCCCTGCCGGCTGCCCGCACGGGGTCTGCGGACCGGGGAGGGAGATCTCTGATCTCCCCTCCGGTCCGCGAAGGCACATTGCAGGGCTGGCGCCTGCATGTGCTGGCAGGGGAGAGGGAGACCGTCGTTTTTTTCGGGGGGGGGGGACAATTGCCCCGTTGCCATCCCCCAGATCCGCCACTGCCTCAGCCTGCTGCCAACTGCATTGAGGAGGAGGAATGCTGGGGCATCCTGCACGAAGCAGACCCCGTTCAAGCAGCCCACCGGGACAACAGGCAGCAGCAATGGCAAACTGTTAAAGTAAATGGGAAAGAGGTCAGTGGTCTGCGAGATACCGATGCTACCATGACCTTGCTCCAAAAGAACTTGGTATCTGAGAACCAGCACACCAGAGACACTGTGGCTGTGAGGGTAGCAGGGGGCACTGTGTTCCGCCTGCCTGTTGCCCGGGTGCATTTGAATTGGAATAACGTTTTCACAACTATGGTGTCAGGTATATATGTTTTATTCCTGCCACTATAGTGTTCTTTTAAGCAAATTAAAGAAACATTCTAGCCACCATAACAACTTAATCTAAATGAAAATGCTACGTTGCCAGGAAACTCCTGGGTGCTCTCTTTCCTTTAAGGGGTTAAACCACTCTCAAATGGTTTAACCCCAAAGGCTTTCTCCAGCTCCAGATCTCCATATTGCTCAGTGGTATTCGGCTTCTGAAACGGAGTGTCAGGAAGTGCAGATTGTTGCCAGACATGGATGCTGCAGATTGGCTAGAGTGGTCAGTTGACGCTCTAAGCCAATCGCTAGTTCCCGGTTCATTAAAATGTTTTACTTTTTATGAATGGGGAGCTACTAATTGGCTTAGAGTGCCAGCTGACTGCTCTAGCCAATCAGCGACACACCTACCCAGCGGCACTCTGTGCTTCCTGACACTCAGTAAATAAAAGTGAACACATTAGCACTGATATTTTTTTATTTTTTTTACCTGGGGAGGTGAGAAGGTCCAAAGTTTCCTTGCCAGGGCCAGGTACCAAAGCCTTATGATGTGGTGTCCAGAATAAAGTGGAGGGTTCACTTCACTTGTCCTTCCTGCTCCAATCTCATTTTCTTCTTCTTCATTTGACAGTCTTCTTTTTCTTCTGACACGGTCTTCTCTCCTCCTTGGCTCCTTCTGCCCCTTTACTTCTCTGCTACTTTCTGCTTATTTTGCACCCTTCAGCTCCTTTCTCTTTCTGATCCCTTTCTGCTACTTGCAGACCCCTTCTGCTCCTTCTCCTACTTTACCTTTGTGCTTATTGTTGTCCCTTTTTGCTCCTTGCTACCCTTTTCTGCTCCTTTTCCTACTTTACCTTTGTGCTCCTTCTGATTATTTCTGCTCCTTTACTTTTGTGCTCTTTCTGTCCCTTTCTGCTCTTTGCAGACCCTTCCTTCCCCTTGCTGCCCTTTCCAGCTCCTTGCAGACCCTTCCTGCTTCTTGCAGACTCTTCCTGCTCATTTCTGTTCATTTGTGCTCGTTCTCCCACTTTACCTTTTGTTTTCCTTGCTGTCCCTTTCTGCTCCTTGATGTCCCGTTCTGCTCATTTCTGTTTTTTCTCCTTTCTGCTCCTTCTCTTATTTTACCTTCCTGCTCCTTGCTGTCTCCCCCATCCCTCACTTACCTGATCTATAGGCGGTGTCCCACCCATTCCTCACTCACTTGATCTATATGCTGCCTCGCCCCATTCCTCACCTGATCTATATGCTGTCTTCCCCCCATCCCTCACATACCTGATCTGTAGGTGGATCCCCCATCTCTCACTTACCTGATCTGTATGCTGCACCCCTATCCCTCACTTACCTGATCTATAGGCTTTCTCTCCCCCCATCCCTCACTTACCTGATCTATAGGCTTTCTCTCCCCCCCATCCCTCACTTTCCTGATCTATAGGCTTTCTCTCCCCATCCCTCACTTACCTGATCTATGGCTGTCTCCCCTATCCCTCACTTACCTGATCTATAGGCTGTCTCCCCCCATCCCTTACTTGCCTGATCTATAGGCTGTCACCCCCATCCCTTACTTGCCTGATCTATAGGCTGTCTCTCAACCCCCCATCCCTCACTTTCCTGATCTATAGAATTCTTCTCCCTCCTCCCCTCACTTTCCTGATCTAAAGGCTTTCTCTCCCCCCCACCCTCACTTTCCTGATCTATGCATTCTCTCCCCCCCTCCTCCTTTCTGATCTATTCTCTCTCCCCAACCACTCACTTTCCTGATCTATAGGCTTTCTCTCCCCCCACCCCTCACTTTCCTGATCAATAGGCTTTCTCTCCCCTCCCCCATCCCTCACTTCCCTGAACTGTAGGCTGCCCCCCACGTCTCACTTCCCTGATCTGTAGGCTGTCCCCCCAGCCTTCACTTACCTGATATGCAGGCTGTCTCTGCAGTCTAGGATTGCTGGCTGCACTCTGTGCTGCTCCCCTGCGGGTTCAGTCAGGAGAGAGTAGCAGGAATAAGATGTAGCTTCCTATCCCTGTCTCTCTCCATATACAGGTGCCGGTATTGCACTGTATTTTCAATCTCACACGAAAAATAGCAGAACAATCGGAAAAATCCAGGGGGGGTGAAGGGGGCAAGTGCCCCTCCTTGCCCCTCCCTGCAGACACCCATGATAACAGGTTGGAAGAATAAAGTAGTGTTGCAAGCAATCCAAGTTGGTATGAAGCTGGGTTGGTATGGAGCAGGGTTGGAAGTAAATCAGGTTGACAGGATAATTAAGGGTTGTAATTAATGCAAGTTGGTAAGGAGCAGGGTTTGTAGCAAATCAGATAGGAAGCAAAAAGGTAAGTCAAAGGTTGTTTCAGGAGCCAGGTTCTGAAGTCTTCAGTATAAACATTATATATATATATATATATAGCAGAACTTGATCTCATGTTATATAGGTGCGAGCCGGAGGAGGCTAGTGGCTAGGGAGGCCACTAGAGGCGAGAAACAGGTACTGTATTTAAAGCAATAGCATTAAACAGACAAAGTCTTGCTAGTCAGGATAGGAACCTGACACAACCCCCTCCTTAAAGAGCTGCCTCAGGATGCAAAGATCTGAGAATAAATAAAACAAGAAGTAGAACAAAGGTATTTACAGTCCCTTTTAAACAGAGAAGAATCATTATCAGAGTCAATGGTGTCATTTCTTTTTTCTATGTTTTTTCTTCTTTTCTCTGTCTTTTAGCATCTGCTCAAATATGGCTAGGTCTTCAAGACGTACAATTGTACCGTTTTGAGACTCTGATACGGTCAGGTGATATGTCTTCAGATATGGAATTTTCTTTTCTCCTTAATGTAGAGATGGGTTCGTTGTTGTTCTTTATTAATCCAGATTTGACAACCAGTGTTACAATAGGTAATAGCATACCTGAGATAACTGGTTGTGAAGAAGAGCAGGTTGACACTTGGTTGAAGGTGTCCTCAGGGGGTTCTTTAGATGTAGTCATCATTATACCCATGGTAGCTGGTTGTACAGAAGTGTAAGTAGGGTCTTGTTTGAATGATAGCTCTAGGGGATTAGCTTCCACAAACCTCTTTTCAGCCAGATACCTTTCATAATTGGTGAGTTTTTCTCTTGGTATGATAGTACCATCACTGTTTTTTACAAGACCAGGGGCACACAAGTGATGTTTAACAGTATTCTTCTTTACCGCGGCCCAGCTGATGGGAATAGTAGTCATGGTAGCCACCATAGGTTCAGGACATTCGCTCATGAATGAACGCATGCCATCTGAGGGCGGAGCATTGTAGTCCATCTCTACAGATCCCTCATCTGAATCATAAGATGCTGGGGAATCAGCTGATGGAGGAAAGGTAGGTATATTTGTTTTATGTAGATCAGACATACCGTAGTTTGTGTCTTTGTATATAGGAGTGCTTGTTTCTGTGGTCTTTATCTTGGGTTCAGCGACTGCAGGAGATTTAGGTGGTCTTCTTTGGCAGTATGTGATTCTGTGCCATTTTTCTCCACAATAATAGCATGAATCCTCTTGTTGTCTTTTATCCATTTCCAGTTTTGTAAGTGGTTAACCCTGTAGTCTCCGTGGCCTTTACATTCTGTCATGCTCTTGATCAGGTTTGCCAGAGTTAACTAAAGTGGTTTTATTTGCAGGTTGTGACATATCAGCAGTATAGCGTGTAGACTTGTAAATCAGGTAGGAAGCAAGAAGGTAAGGCAAAGGTTGTTTCAGGAGCCAGGATCTGAAGTCTGCAGTATGAACGTCAACATCAACAAAAAGGCCACTTGCTTTGTCGGGTGTGGTCTTTTATAGCAGAACTTGATCTCATGTTATACAGGTGCAAGTCGGAGGACACTAGCGGCTAGGGAGGCCACTAGAGGCGAGAAACAGGTACTGTATTTAAAGGAACAGTATTAAATGGACAAAGTCTTGCTAGTCAGGATAGGAACTTGACAATGTGTCTCCATAATGCATATCTGGACCTGTGCTTCCCCCTCCATGGAAAACATGGCGAATGGGCTCATATTCGGCGAGCAATATGACCGCGCATGGGCGCATACACAGTTATACTATAGTCATGTCCCAAGCTGTCAAAACTCTCATGGTGGTGGCCAGACCCAGTATACTAAGTTTGGACCAAGATGTGTGAATAAAATCAAGGTAGCCGCATTGATTCGCTCCCAACCCAAGACAACCAAACAGATGTCTGAATGTATAAATATACTCAAACTATGATGCCAAAATATTCTTCATGAACCAAATATATGAACTGTTTCAGTTTCACCATTAGAACCCCAATAATTCACAAAAGATGTATATCTATCTTATGTATACACTGGCCAAAGTACAGACATAAAGTCCTTCATATATCCACAAACATCCATCACCAAAATCTAAAAACAAGATGGATAAAACCAATAATAATACCACAAAACATGCACAGGCTGACGTACCATGCAAAACTATATTCCCTAACAAAGTCATAATAGGTGAGACAAATATTTCTCTTTATCCAGACCCTTTGGAAAAAGTGTTTGCAATTCAAACATCCAAAATAATTGTCTTTGCCTCAAAGACAGCTCTCTGAAGTTACAACACTTGGAGCCGTGCACTAAATTCAATTGTTATCAACTTCGATTGTGAAACTGTGTGTCCTTTTTCCAGAAAATGCCTAGCCACTGGCATGTATTCTGATCATGAGTGCCCATGTGATCTCACACACATGAGCACTTCAAAAGATAGACCATAAATTCCGATCGGCAATTACAATAGCCTTGGATAGAGTATTTCCTAGCCATACGGGGGATGACAAAATGGTCCTCCACAATCACCTTATTTCAATTCACAGTGTCCACAGTGGTACATGGGACGCTCCTGGAAACAAAGTGTGATCTTGTAATCTGATTGTAGGATGTCCCAATGGACTATGTGCTGCATTTCCTGTGAATGTATAGAGAAAGTAGCCAAGCAAGGTATATGTTTATTTTCAGGTCTCATGCACTTTTTCAACAAGTGCCCTTGTTCCAAAGATCTAACTCTTCTACTACACTAAGAGACCACAGTCAGATCATAGCCCATGGAGGTGAAAGCCTGTTCTAGTTCACTAGATCACTCTAGTGTCAAAGCCAACATTATTCTACAGACTCTAAAGAACTATCCATATGGCAGGCGGTCCTTAAATCCAGCTAAATTACATGATCTGACATGGAGATTGTCAGGATTACAGTATGATCCAGCACGTAGAATTGTGTAACACAGAGGACTGATAGGTAACGTATACCGGACCTTAGAATGGCCGGACTAATGTACGAAAGAATAGTCAGGAATAGCCGAGGTCAAGGGAAAGAGAAAGAGACACAGCAATAAGGAAAAGCCAGGGGTCAGGGATACCAGAAAACAGGGAAGTCAAAAACAATGCCAAAGTCAAATAACCAGAATTACCATAATCAAATAACCAGAATTACCAGAATCAATAACACGCTCTATGACAATCACAAGGGAAACCACGACAGGGCACTGAGCAGGATGAGAACTGGGCCTAAATAGATCTGATATGTTGTAACCGGCCTTTGACCTCAAAGGCAGTTATCAGGTTCCCATTTGCACAATTGCTGCTCAGCATTAATCCTTCTGTGGATTTGGTTGCTGCTCGGCACAACTTTTCCTGTGTGGACAGTAAATGCCATTAACCACATTTTTATAAGCGGATGAATACGTGACATTACCCTCCACCTGAAGAACGCCCACCGGGCAGGGAGGACCAGGTTTGAAAGGAAATTTGGCGTGAAAATAGCGAATCTTGCGGCAGCATGTATATCAGATGCCAGAACCCAAGAACGATCGGCTGGTCCATAACCTTTCCAATCCACCAATTATGGAGGAGAGCTCATAATCTTCCTGTCCAGAAACAACTAAGGGAGGAGGAAGGACACTTGAGACAGTATATTTATTGCAAACAAGAGGTTTGAGCAAGGACACATGAAAGGTATTAGGAATTTTCAAGGAGGCTGGAAGGGCCAGAGAGTAGGTAACAGGATTGTTCCTACGAAGGACACGAAAAGGTCCAAGGAACCTAGGAGCAAATTTCATGCTAGGGACTTTGAGCCTGATGTTACGAGAAGATAACCAAATCCTCTCACCCACTTGGTAAACAGGGTTGGCACCTCGACGTGTATCAGCATGATGATTTAAACGGTCAGCAGCAGTACCCAGAGCAGATTGAACTTTAACCCAGGTATCACGGATGGAAGCCAGATGGTCATCCAAAGCAGGAATAGCCGTATCAGAAAAAACAGCCAGTTGGACAGTAGGATGCCGGCCATTATTAACAAAAAATGGACTATGCCCAGAGGAGTCATGGTCAGCATTGTTCCTTGCAAACTTGGCCCATGGTAATAATTTGGACCAATTGTCTTGAGTGCTATTAACAAAACAACGCAAGTATAACTCCAAAGACTGCTTAGCCCTCTCAGCTGTACCATTAGTCTGGGGGTGGTAAGAGGATGAAAAAGACAATTCAATCCCCAATTGCTTATTGAAAGCCCTCCAAAACCGGGATGCAAACTGTGAATCTCTATCAGATACAATATTGTGAGCAATGCCATGCAGACGGACAATCTCACGTATAATGATCAGTACCAGGTCTTGAGATGACGGTAATTTCTTTAGAGGGATGAAGTGAGCCCTTTTAGAAACACAGTCAACAACCATGGGAATAGTGGTATAAACATTAGAACTATGAAGTTCTACAATGAAATCCATAGACAAGTGGGACCATGGGACCTCAGGAACGGGAAGAGGTTGTAACAAGCCACAAGTGAGTTTATGAGGTACTTTGGAAACCGCACAAACAGAACATTCTTCCTGAGGGAATCCCACCAGAATGACCTCATGATAGCAGAAGTGGATTTATTAATACCTGGGTGGCCAGCAGACGCATTGTCGTGAAACACCTTCATGATATTAACCCTTTCCCCCAATGGAACGAACAATTTGAGATTGAGCCTCCATGATGGAGCCAAGCAGCGGAGAGGACAATGAAAGGATAGTGGAAGCAATGATACATTCCGGGGGAATGACATGGAACTTTTCTTGCTCTTGTATAGACTCAGTATCAAACTGTCTGGATAAGGCGTCGGCCTTGACATTTTTAGAACCAGGTCTATAGGTAATAAGAAAATTAAAGCGAGAAAGGAACAGAGACCACCTAGCTTGTCTAGAAGACAATTGTTTAGCATCTCCTATGTAAGCCAGGTTTTTGTGATCAGTAATGATCAAAAGGGGGTCCTTGGAATCCTCTAAAAGATGTTGCCACTCCTTGAGAGCTAGAATAATGGCCAACAATTCCCTATTGCCAATATCATAATTGCGCTCGGCAGGAGACAACTTTCTAGAGAAGTAACCACAAGGATGCAATGGAGTATCCTGGCTCTCCCTCTGGGAGAGAACTGTCCCTACCCCTGTCTCTGATGCATTAACTTCCAGTATGAAAGGTTTACTGGTGTCAGAATGTATCAATATGTCGGCGGAGGCAAACCGCTGTTTGAGAATTTCAAAGGCTTCTATAGCCTCCTTAGACCATATCGTACTGCTAACCCCCTTGCGTGTCATATTGGTGATGGGGGCTATTACTGAAGAAAATCCCTTTATAAACCTTCTGTAATAATTGGCAAAACCAATGAATCTTTGAATGGATTTCAATCTAATGGGTAAAGGCCATTTTAGAACCGATTACAGCTTTTTAGGATCCATCTGAAACCCAGAGGCAGAGATATTATATCCCAAAAACTGTACTTCAGTTTGGTCAAAGATGCATTTTTCTAATTTACAATAAAGTTGATTCTTTAACAAGGTATGCAGAACTTGTCTAATGTGATTGTGGTGAGTCTGAATGTCAGGAGAATAAATAAGGATATCATCCAGATAGACCAAGACAAACGAGTAAATGTAATCCCTGAGTACATCATTTATGAAATTTTGGAAAACTGCTGGAGCATTGCACAACCCAAATGGCATCACTAGATATTCATAGTTTCCACTTCTGGTTTTAAATGCAGTCTTCCACTCGTGGTTTTCCTTGATTCTCACTAAGTTGTAAACACTTCTAAGATCAAGCTTAGTAAATACTTTAGCGCCATGGAGTCTATCAAATAATTCAGCAATAAGAGAAATGGGGTAGGCGTTCTTAATGGTGATTTTGTTCAATGCCCTGTAATCGATACATGGGCGCAACTCACCGTCCTTTTTAGATACAAAAAAGAATCCTGCCTCAGCAGGCGAGGATGATTTTCGTATGTGGCCTTTATTCAATGAATCCTTAATATATTCCTCCATTACTCTACTCTCCTGAGGTGACAGAGCATAGACTGCTACCTTAGGTGGCATAGCGCCGGGTAGTAAATTAATGGAACAATCATAAGTTTTGTGAGGAGGTAGAGTATTTCACTGAGTTTTGCTGAATACTTCTTTAATGTCTTGGTACTGTATAGGGATTTCCGGGTTTTGAGGTGTACTAGTGGGTAATCCAATAGTGCCCACTCTTTTGGCAACATTCAATATACATCTGACGGTAGTAAACTGTATCACCGTCAAGCATTCCCTTCTTCCCATAAAGGAAAATCACCAAGTAATCCACAGGAATAAATATCGCTGGTATCGCCAAATAATCCACACATGAGTCAAAGCTTAATGCTGGAACAAGACTGATTTACTGGAAACAACAGGAATTCAATTTATACAATACCTAACTCCTCCTCTGGGCCAGGCTAGATAATTGGGTTTGAGCACTTATCAAACTCAATTATCTAGTGGTCAGAAAAGTTAAATTTTTTTTACAATTATTGAAAATATACTTTCTACATAACGTATCAACATAAACATATCCCTGAGTAGCTGAGAGTGATGTGAGCAACATACCCAAAAATCAGACAGATCCACCAAGTAGATCAAAGTTAGACGGAAGTCCTTTATGATCGACATTTTCCTGCCCAAAACAGTTCCATAGATTTGGGCTGTGCGGTTGGTCAGTTTTACCCACAGTATTGTCGAACGCACTTCGATTCCAGCCGAAGTGTGGAAGTTCCTGAGAAGGTAAGAGTCAGCGGTGTTCGTGCAAATGCGTAGCTGATTTTAGTTCCATAGATTCAGTGGCATGCACCGCTGACCGCGTTCGACTAAATTAAAATGGCCGCCACCACGTGTTTGATATTCGAATGGCGGCCACTTCGACGACTTCGACGACTTCGACACTTCGACAACTTTGACTGCATTCGAAGTGCCAATTTAAAAGTGTAAATCCTTTTTCTGGGAGTTAAACATACCATTCAAAATTTGTTCAACAGCAGGGAGAGGATATAACCGAAGAAACACAGGTGAGTATAGGAGAATCCTTTACAATACACCTTTCATAACAATCCTTACCCCATTCTAATATTTACCCATTAGCCCAGTCAATATGAGGGTTATGCTTGTTAAGCCATGGAAAGCCTAATATGATCGGACAGGAAGGGGATGCAATAGCCTGAAATGTAATCACTTCCTTATGTAAGGCACCAAAGGACAAATTAATGGATAAGGTTTCATGTGTAATCAATGGTTGTGAGAGTGGTCTCCCATCAATAGCTTCAACAGCTAGGGGTGAAAGTCTCTCCTTGATCGGTATAGTATTACCTTTAACAAATTGCACGTCGATGAAGTTTCCAGCGGCACCTGAATCCATCAGGGCTTTGCATGAAAAGTTCTTCTTTTCAAAGGCAATAGAAATATCAAGGAGAAACCTATTTTTATCCATTCCAGAGGACGTTTCCATTACACCTAAGACCTGTCCCCTTAAGGTGCTTAGGTGGGGTAGATTTCCGGACGTATGGGACAATTGTTTCTCATACGTCCTTTTCTACCGCAGTATAGACATAGGCCTTCTTTTCTCCTATATGGTCTTTCTGCTTCCAACAGTCTAGTGATCTCCAACTGCATGAGTTCGGGTTTGGACTGTACAGGAATTTCAGGGACAATAGGTCTGCAGAAACCGGGTACTAAATGCATACTCATGCGTCTGGTCT
>OW240922.1:50055835-50112959 GCA_933207985.1 Pelobates cultripes | reverse complement strand
TGTTTCTAGTAGCCTCTCTGGTTCTCAATCTATTATTAATTTGCATGACAAAAGTGATAAATTCTTTAGGCTTTTTGGGTAAGTCTTTGGCGGCAATCTCATCTAGCATAGTTTCAGATAGTCCCTTTTTAAATGCAGAGATTAACCCATTATTATTCCAGTCTAACTAGGAAGCTAGGGTATGAAATTCAATGGCATACTCAGAGATAGAACGGTTCCCTTGTCTGATATGCGTCAGGGCAGTAGAGGCGTCTGCCTCCCTGCCTAATGATTCAAACGTAAGTTTAAATTCCGTAATAAACTCCTGGTAATTGTGTGCCACACTGTTACGCTACTTGGGTTAATTTGGATTGGAACTCAACTGCAGCTTGTAAAACTCCCTAATTATAATAGTGAAGAAACTAAGAATCTTTAAAGTATCAATACTGTAGCTTTAAGAAAAGAGATTTAATTATAGTTAACTTAAATGAATTGCATTTAGGCAATAATCCAATAAGAAGAAGTGCAATTAATCAACAAAACAAAGTTCATCAAAGTATTTCCTCAGATATGTATTAAATAAAATTCTTTAAGTTCATAGGTATCATCTTCAATAGAACATTAAGCAAGTAGCTGAGAGTATTTGCAAAGCAAGAAACAGTTCATAGTGAATAAGCATGATGGGAGTTGTCCTCCGTATAATTAGTAGCTTGAAGCAGTGAAGATTTGAGTAAGCAAGCATTAGTTCATTATTAAATGAGATTGCAGACAAATAGCTGAAAGATATACTTAAGGTTAATATGAGGAGTCCTCCAATAATTCAGAGATATGGTCCACTTGTAAAGTAAGTGAGTTTCCGTTCTCCAGTAATCCTCTATGGCATGAAGCATACTTGTCTTAGCTCAGAAGGCTTGTCAGAGCTTGTAGAGGCGGCGTTTCCCAGGAGCCGGCGTGCATACCCGGAAGTAGGACCCACATTGCCAGAGCCTGTGGAGCCGGTAAGTCTGGCGGAAGTAGCTCCCACAATTACCAAGCCCCCTCTCTCTGGCGCTGTCTCCCTATATACTGTCAGAGCCGCGTCAGAGGTGGGCAGGTTCGGCTCTGCACAGCGGAGTGCTGAACCCGGAAGTGTTACCGCATGACTCACACTCCTATTACTCTCCCATATTGGATTGGCCCAAGCTAAAGCTTTACCTTTTCATTGATTAATCAGGTAACCAATTTTAGCTCTATCTGTGGGAAAAGATCCTGGTGAGGCCTCAAAATGATATTCCATTTGGTTAAGGAATCCCCAGCATTCTTGTAAATTACCATCAAAATTCAGAGGAGGAGATAGAGAGATAGTTGGTGCCTTGTATACTATAGGCAGAGGTACACAAGGCAGAGGTGAGACAGTAGGAGCAGCCGTAGGTTGCAGATGCGCTGTACGGGTAAGAAGCATACTGAAGGCCTGTGCAAATCGATCCATGCGGTGATCATTCTTCTCTAGTTTCCTTTTTCAAGCAGCTATGTGCTTACACGATTCTACAGGATCTATGGCCATGTCGTAATGTCAGGATTACAGTATGATCCAGCACGTAGAATTGTGTAACACAAAGGACTGATAAGTAACATATACCAGACCTTAGAATCGCCGGACTAATGTACCAAAGAATAATCAGGAATAGCCGAGGTCAAGGGAAAGAGAAAGAGACACAGCGATAAGGAAAAGCCAGGGGCCAGGGATGCCAGAAAACAGGGAAGTCAAAAACAATGCCAAAGTCAAATAACCAGAATTACCAGAATCAATAACGCGCTCTCTGACAACCACAAGGGAAACCACGACAGAGCACTGAGCAGGATGAGAACTGGGCCTAAATATCCCTCCTCTAGACCTGATCTGAACCCAAAGGCAGTTACCAGAGTTCCATTTGCATAATTGCTGCTCAGCATTAACCCTTCTGTGGATTTGGTTGCTGCTCGGCACAACTTTTCCTGTGTGGACAGTAAATGCCATTAACCACACTTTTATAAGTGGATGAATTTCGTGACAGACATAGGATATTCTACCAGTAGGTTTCTGATATAAATCCATAGAGATTATTCCTTTACTTATCTCCAAAAAATGTATCTTTTGCAAAAATGATATCCCACTGTGAATTAAATCATCTCTAAAGAGCTGTCCATCCTTTCTTTGAAAGTGAGCAAGGTTTCCAACATCTCACCAAACAAAGAAGATATCATCGATATATATAAACCAAGCTCTGACATGGCTCTGAAATGTCTCATCCACATACACTTAAGCTTCCATGAATGCTTCTTCCAAAGCCACAATAAACAAGTTAGCATACAACAGGGCAATGCTTAACCCTATTTCTGTCCCCTGCACTTGTAAATAATACTTTCCTTCAAAGTTAAAGTAATTCTTTAATATAACATTCATAGTGCACAATAGTGCACTCACAGAAATCACATGAGTAGCCTCCATCTTACAACTAAAGTCCGTTGCATTCCAAACATGTGACTTTATCTTCATTACCTATGGCTGGGGATGAACATCCACAAATTCTGACAAAGGTTGTAGAACAGATCCACACTGATCTAATGGGACAACCAGGGGGAAAGCCAAGTTCTTATGTATCTTAGGTAATAGATGGAAGGGGTGTGAGGATACTCTAACTCTAAGAAATCATGCCTATTCTCAATTAAACCCCGTTCTAAAGCTTCTCCTATTAGTCCATTGATAAGAGACTGTATTTCCTTGGTAGGATATGTACCAAGCAGCCTGTAACGATGCTAGTTTTTTTATCATTCAACCTTTATTGAAATTACAAAATCGTAAGGAAATAAAGATGTAAAGAACTGCACTTCTGCCATTATTTTGCCAAAATATATTTAACATAATTGTAAGATTATTATTATTATATTATTTATATAGCGCCATCAGATTCCATAGCGCTGTACAATGGGTAGACTAACAGACATGTAATTGTAACCAGACAACTGGACGTACAGGAACAGAGGGGTGGAGGGCCCTGCTCCATGAGCTTACATTCTAGAGTGAGTGGGGTATAGTGACACAAAGGGTAAAAGTAGGGGTACGAAGTAGGTTGTTAGAAAAGTATTAATTGAGGGCTTAGTAGGTAATTATTGACAGTTGCATGAGAGGAGTCATGGAGAGTGGGGGATGAAAACCTGCTAACAGTTTAATTAATATGCTTTCTTGAAGAAGTGAGTTTTCAATGATTTTTTGTGAGTGGAGACTGGGTGAAATTCTTACAGAGAAGGGAAGGGAGTTCCACAGAAGAGGTGCAGCCCTGGAAAAGTCTTGGAGGCGAGCGTTAGAGGTGGGAGTACAGATAGAGAATATACGTAGGTCTTTGGTATTTTGATATTTAAATCATCTTAACAATAACTGATGATAAACAGGGTTAGGTTAACATAAAATGAAACAGATTTAATAGAAACTGTGGTCAAAGAACAACGACCTTCATAGAGAATAAATTACCAGTCAGCCACGAAGGTCTATCAATGCCTGGAGGAAGTAGAATGAGCAGCCACAGAATGCGCAGACACAGACAGCCACTATATTCAAAAATAAGGAGGAGAGAAAGAAAAAGCAAAAAAAAGGGTGTGAAAATTGGCCAATTAGCGTGATGCAAAATATATACATAAAATTGTGTATGTATTTTGCAGTTTACTGATAGGAGTATATTTCCACTATTTAGTTCACAAATCAAGAGAAAAAATAACAAAAAGAGGGAAAAACAGGAGGAAAACTGAAAACACTTTTTTTATATATATTTATTTATATAAATATAGATGTTTTACTGCTCCTCCTTTTTGACTCTATAACTTACTTCTCAATTGATCTGTGAATAAAATCAGCATTTAAACAATCATCTTTTTTTCCCATCAATAATCTCTTTTTTTTTTTATGCCATGGGAGGAATCTGGGATCACAAGCGGAACCAATCATGTTCAGCATTGAGCTGTGGTGGTCCATAATTCGTGTACATTTCGGCTTGAAGTTTGAGAATTCGGCTGACCACCAGAATGGTCGAAATTTAGCTTTATAACAAAGTCTAGTTATTAGCAGTTCTAGACAACATTCATAACATTTTGAAAGTTCACCCCACTGAGTCAGTGCTTAGTCGAACTATATTTGATTTATTTATAGGTACATGTCTTTTGTGCATCTGGATCAGCTTTGCAAGATTGGATCAGGAGCATTGTTGGACAGCAATTGTCACCTAATTTCACAGATACTAAATAATGAATTTTATCAGTACATTCTGATTTTTATTTTTAAACTACTCCAAGATATATTTAACTCTAGGTTTATAGTCAATATCAAGCTGAAAGATGACCTTTTAAAGTAGGCTACAACTACATGTCTGTTCATCCACCCATTGTAAAGCGGTGCAGAATTTGACAGCACTCTACAAATATCATAATAATAATAATAATAATAATAATGAGTTTCTTGCACAAAGAAACAGGTTGTCATGGGTGGCGGTACGGAAACCGGGACCCCTGAGTGCCTGATGAGAAGTTGGGAGTTTTCAGCATGGAAGTGGATTTATCAAGTCCTGGTGCAGGGTAACCACACGCCCCCTGGTGTTTGTGCGGCCACATACCAGGTCCCTGATGTAGCTACTATGGATCCCAAGAGCTAGAAGATATGCAGACCTCCCAGGAACTGAATAGGGAGGCTCTGCAGCAGTAACCAGGAGCTTGGAAATAAGCAGACCTCCCAGGAGCTGAATAGGGAGGCTCTGCAGCAGATAAGGAGCTTGGAAATAAGCAGACCTCCCAGGAACTGGATAGGGAGGCTCTGCGGCAGTAACCAGGAGCTTGGAAATAAGCAGACCTCCCTGAAGCTGAATAGGGAGGCTCTGTAGCAGGAACAAGGAGCTAGGAAATAAGCACACCTCACCAGAGCTGAATAGGGAGGCTCTGCAGCAGGAATGTATCCAGTACAGAAAACAAGGCAAGACTTGGACAGGCACCAAACATGAAAACAAGACAAAACTAGTAGAACCCAGAAAGGATAGAAAGCAGAACATGTACACAATAAATAAGGGAAACATCAACTAAACAGGGGCAGGACAGGACAGGACTGTACATGGACTGGTAATACAAATAAAACAAGACAAGATATAATAGGCAAAACATGAAGAGATCAAACTAAGTACTATAATGTAAAACTATGGTGATTTAGTTACATTATATGATAATACATTTCATAAGCCTACCATCTACGTCAAAGGACCCCATATTATGGTACTACACTAACTGCCTAATGACGGCTAAATGAACAATAATAAATAATAAAGCACATACCTGCAAGAAAGGGCAGAGGACTTGAAACCACTGCTGCAGGTCCAGACTGAAACAAAAGGATTAATGGGAAAGGAACGGGTGTGGCAACACAAAACAAACATTTAACGGAATCCAAGAGACTGTGAATTCCAGGAACGGAATACAGGAATGAACCCAGAAAACCCAGCATAAAGAAAACCAGACATGGAATAGAAAACCAGAAATCCCCAAGAAAAACTAAACAAGAATTTTAAAAAGAGTACTGGATACCAGAAGCCAAGGCCAGACATCTCCACAGAACATGGCATGATGTGACACAGGTATTCTAGAATTCTCTCTGTATTTTCTCTATTTCTCTTGACTTTTAATTTTGATCACTTTCCCATTCTCTGCTAATGAAAACCAATTCAAAACATAATGCTTTACCATGGAACTTGAGTTCTCTTGGTGATAAGCAGTATTGGCTTTGCACCACTTTTTGTCAGTGGCCAGAAAGATTGATTTTAGTCCTATAAAACCAAAAAAAATTCTTGCCAAGTATCAATAAATTTCAATTGAGTTTTTACAGCAATGGCTTTCTTCTTGGCACATGTCCATGCAACACAATCTTGTCTATCATGCAATTATCATTGTCCGATGGATGGTTATCCCCATATCCGGTAAATATATATTTGGCTACTTTACATTTCCTGCTGGCCTCTCAGATGCTTCTCTGATTTATGTGCTCATAACCAACTCATAGACTTTTGAATGATGACCGTCTCTAGGCAGAATTCCATATGTGCCATATTCTTGCCTTATTTTGATAATGAATCTGACTGTGTTAAAGTTTTTGATATTTGTATAACTTACTTCTCTAGAACTTTATCTCAGACTTATTTTGATAGCACCTTGGTCTTCAGAATGCTGTTTATTTTATACATGCTATAACAATCTCAGGAGCTTTACAGAAAAAAATATAGCTTGGTTGCTTCACCTAAGTGTTGCTTCTAAGTGTGTAGTTGGAGATATTCTGGAGAGTTTTACAGAAGCTTCAACTGTCTAAGAGTTGTGCTAAGAGCTTTCTTTTCTACTGTTACAGGTAAGATTCATAAAGAAAAAAGTTAAGATTTGTTTGATTTAAATTATTCTCCTCATTGGAATGGCAGACTTTAGTTCAGTGTAATAGTTGCTATGCATTTGTTTCACGTTCTACTTTTTGGAGATTTGGTTGTTGTCTAATCTGTAGACAGTTCTCTATCTTGTGGCAGGAGATTGTATTTTTTAAGTCTGAGATTTGTAAATTATCTGGTGAACAAACTCAGACTGGAACTGCTGCAAAGCCACTGCCGCAGAGACATACTAGGAATGGCAGATGGATTACTGTAGGATCTGGTAGACTTAGAGTTGTGGATAAAAGGCATTTTGCACAGTCTGTTGCTCTACATAATTCATTTTCTGCACTTACAGAGTGTAATGGTGTTGTGGAGAGAGGCACTGAGGCTAGTGGTGTTGTGGAGAGAGGCACTGAGGCTAGTGGTGTTGTGAAGAGAGGCACTGAGGCTAGTGGTGTTGTGGAGAGAGGCAATGAGGCTAGTGGTGTTGTGGAGAGAGGCACTGAGGCTAGTGGTGTCGTGGAGAGAGGCACTGAGGCTAGTGGTTTTGTGGAGAGAGGCACTGAGGCTAGTGGTGTTGTGGAGACCGGCTTGGAGACTATGGTGAGGCCTAATAGAAAGCAGTTGTTGTTGGGGGATTCCATTATAAGAGGTGTGGAGATGGACAATGGTGGTCTTGTGAGGTGTCTTCCTGGAGCTACTGCTCACAGAGACAGGAGACGTATCTGTAATATTGTTAAGCAAGCAAACCAGGAAGGGGAATTGGATGTACTTGTCCATTTGGGACAAATGACTTGGCTTGCAATGAGGTTTCAGAGGTTAAGGAAGTTTTTAGTGTTTTTGCCAATGATATACGGCAGTTTGTTTCCACACTGTCATTCTCTGAAGTTCTACCTGTGCATAACACTCAGAACGACAGGAGGATGCGTATTAAGGACTTTAATTTGTGGCTTGGTGAATGGTGTCGGGAGCAAGGATTTGGCTTTATTTCTCATGGTAGCTCTGTTTGGAATGGAAATAAGCTGTACAAAAAAGATGGTTTGCATCTTTCTCAAAAGGGAACAAATGTTCTCATTGAACAGTTCAGAGGTTTTGCTAGGATGTATTTAAACTAGGAGGGGGGGGCAAAAGGGTGATAAAACATCAATCCAATTGTCCCCCAAAACAAGGACAGAAGGTGCCTGTAGCAAGTGTGTTAAAAAATGATAAGCTTAGAGTCATGTCTACAAATGCTCACAGTTTAGGGAAAAAGATCCATGAACTTGTGGCAATAATGGCAACTGATAGTGTAGATTTAGTCGCTGTTACTGAGACATGGTATAATGAGAAAAATGACTGGGACATAGCAATACCAGGGTACTCTTTATATAGAAAAGATAGGGAAGGCAAGAAAGGGGGAGGGGTGGCCCTGTATGTGAAGGATAGCATAAAATCTAGCCTAATAAAAGTTAGTGAGACAAACATAGTCCGTTTGGGTTACGTTAGAATTTGGTAATCACACAGTAACTCGTGTAGGTGTGATTTATAGGCCCCCATGACAAATTGAAGAGTTAACTAATCTACTAGTTGAGGAAATAGCTAAAATGACAATGAAGGGCGAAGTTATCATCATGGGTGATTTAATCTTCCTGATGTAAATTGGAAAACAAAATTAGCTACTTGTGCCAGGAGCACACATATTCTAAACTCACTACTGGGATTGTCTCTAAAACAAGTTGTTGACGAGCCAACTCGTAAAGAGGCCATACTAGATTTAGTGTTAACAAATGGAGATTTGGTATCAGATATTACTGTAGGTGAAAGTTTAGGATCCAGTGATCATCAGTCATTGTAGTTTAATATAAGAACAGTGACTGAGTCACACCACACAAAAACAAAAGTTTTAGACTTTAGAAAAACAGACTTTTCTAAAATTAGAATATGTGTAGAGGAGTCATTATCAGACTGGAGGCTTGTCAGTAAAAGCAAAAAATTCAAGAAACAACTGTGGTACTCCGCAGATGTGGCCAAAATAGTTAAAAACAAAAAGTTAGCATTTAGGAATTATAAAAAAAAACAGAGTGAGGAAGACAAAAGGATCTATAAGATTAGGCAGAAAGAGGCTAAGAAAGTTATAAGAGCTTCCAAATCACACACAGAAGAGAAAATAGCACAGTCAGTAAAAAAGGGGGACAAAACATTTTTTAGATACATACATGAGAAAAGAAAAGTAAAACAAGGATTAGTTAGATTAAAAACAAAAGAAGGAAGGTATGTAGAAGAGGATAAAGGTCTAGCTGACTGCCTCAATTAATATTTTTGTTCTGTATTTACAGATGAAAATGAAGGAAAAGGACCTCAGTTGAGAAAAAGGATAAATGAGTCATTTATTACACGTGAGTTTACAGAGGAAGAGGTTCTATTTCAACTGTCAAAAGTAAGACAAATAAGTCAATGGGACCTGATGGAATACACCCAAAGCTATTAAAAGAGCTTAGTGGTGTACTAGCAAAACCATTAACAGATTTATTTAACCAATCATTGTTAACAGAAGTAGTCCCAGAAGATTGGAAGTTAGCGAATGTTGTGCCCATTTACAAGAAAGGTAATAGAGAGAAGTCGGACAACTATAGGCCAGTAAGCCTTACTTCAGTAGTGGGGAAAGTGATTGAAACCATTTTAAAGGATAGGATTGTTGAATATCTAAAAACACATGGATTTCAAGATCAGAGACAACATGGATTTACTTCAGGGAGATCATGTCAAACTAATCTTATTGATGTTTTTGATTGGGTAACTAAAATTATAGATCAGGGTGGTGCAGTAGACATTGCTTACCTAGATTTCAGTAAGGCTTTTGACACTGTTGCACATAGAAGGCTTATCAATAAACTGCAATCTTTAAGTTTGGATTCAATATTGTTGAATGGGTAAGGCAGTGGCTGAGTGACAGGCAACAGAGGGTTGTAGTTAATGGAATATATTCGAAGCTTGGACTTGTCACCAGTGGGGTATCTCAGGGATCTGTACTTGGACCCATTCTCTTTAATATTTTTATTAGTGATATTGCAGAAGGTCTTGATGGTAAGGTATGTCTTTTTGCTGATGATACTAAGATATGTAACAGGGTTGATGTTCCAGGAGGGATAAGCCAAATGGCAAATGATTTAGGTAAACTAGAAAAATGGTCAGAATTGTGGCAACTGACATTTAATGTGGATAAGTGCAAGATAATGCATCTTGGATGTAAAAACCCAAGGGCAGAGTACAGAATATTTGATAGATTCCTAACCTCAACAATTGAGGAAAGGGATTTAGGGGTGATTATTTCTGATGACTTAAAGGTAGGCGGACAATGTAATAGAGCAGCAGGAAATGCTATAAGAATGCTTGGTTGTATAGGGAGAGGTATTTGCAGTAGAAAGAGGGACGTGCTCATGCCATTGTACAGAACACTGGTGAGACCTCACTTGGAGTATTGTACACAGTACTGGAGACCGTATCTTCAGAAGGATATTGATACCTTAGAGAGGGTTCAGAGAAGGGCTACTAAACTGGTTCATGGATTGCGGGATAAAACTTACCAGGAAAGGTTAAAGGATCTTAACATGTATAGCTTGGAGGAAAGACAAGACGGGGGGATATGATAGAAACATTTAAATATATAAAGGGAATCAACACAGTAAAGGAGGAGACTATATTTAAAAGAAGAAAAACTACCACAACAAGAGGACATAGTCTTAAATTAGAGGGACAAAGGTTTAAAAATAATATCAGGAAGTATTACTTTACTGAGAGGGTAGTGGATGCATGGAATAGCCTTCCAGCTGAAGTGGTAGAGGTTAACACAGTAAAGGAGTTTAAGCATGCGTGGGATAGGCATAAGGCTATCCTAAATATAAGATAAGGCTAGGGACAAATGAAAGTATTTAGAAAATTGGGCAGACTAGATGGGCCGAATGGTTCTTATCTGCCGTCACATTCTATGTTTCTATGAAACAGCTACTGGATATTTATTTATGATCACATGACCCTTTAATACCACGCAGGTTACACCATTGAAATAATTATGCGACTCTCCATATATGTATATAGAATGTATATGCTGCATGTATATATAATGGATGTGCTGCATACATATAGAATATATATTATATAAAAAGTATGTATGTAGAATGTATGTGCTGTATGTACATAGAATGTATATTATATACAAGACATGTAGCATGTATGTGATATACACATGATAGCAACTTAGGGAGCTATCTTCTAAATAAGTGAAAGATCAAAATTAAGAAAAGCCATAATCCCTATTTTGGTCATTCAGCTGTTTAGTACATTAGCTCCCTAATTCTATACTTGCCATTTTAAGGATACCAAACTAGGGAGCTATCTACTAAACACAACAGCTCCCTAATTTAGTACACTTATGCAGGATTGCGATATATAAGGCTATCAAATATTGGTGCTGTTTAGCTGATAGCTCCTTTGGTAGTATCCTTAACTATGGCAATATGAAGGATACCAAATTAGGGAGTTAGCTACAAAACAGCTGAAAGATCAAAATTAAGAAAAAAAAAGCCATTTTATTAATTTTGGTATTTTAGCTAAATTTAGTAGGTATCTCTCTAATTTGGTATCCATATGTGGGATTCCAATTTTTAAAGATACTAAATGAGGGAGTTAACTGCTTAACAGCACTTTAATTTGATACATTTTGGAATAATGGATAATAGCGTCCGAATTTCATTTTGCCTTCACAATTTTTCAGAATTTCACTTCGTTCCAAATGAATAATTTCCGAATTATAGATGAAATGAAATTCAGAAATTAAAAAACTGAGACAGGTTTCACCCATGCACATCTCTACCAAGAAGGCCATCCTATTATGAACTTTACAACTATATATAATTTAGATCAGTATAGATTATTTTACCCAAATCTAAATTAAATAAATATTTACTACATAAAGGATCATGTGGTGAGTGTACAAGTACCCAGTTAAAATGACTTCTATCGGCAGTATTACTTTTAATTTGGATAACTGATATCAAAATACATTTGACCTATTTTGAATTTAATATTCTTATTTTTTATTTATTTACATTATGATAGCTGAGTATTTGTTTTTGCTACATCATGTTGAATTGTATATTGCTTAGTGATAGGTTGATATTATTATGCTTACATTTTATTTTTGTATACGAAGGTACAGGTACATGTTTACAAATTCCATTGATACACTTACTGTCCAGATCTAAATTAATAAGAATATTAAACAAGAAGAAGGTTCATAACATAATCCAGTATGGTAGCTTTTTCCAATGTGTGAATTCTATGTATAAATAAGCTTTATAATTTAGTTCTTGTGATAATGTCATAGAAAATTTAAATAGGGAAAGAAAAATATTAAAAAAATGTTTTTAAATGTATCTTCTGCAAATATTATCTGCAGGCAAAAGTGTATGTAATTGTAATAATGTTCTTTGATAATCTAACTGAGTTTAGAAAACAATGCAAATAATAACCTTTATATACGTTTTTCTTATCCGTTAGTCTCTCCTAGTTTATCTGGAGTGCTTCACAGAGCATATAATGTATTTGTATATCCAATCCTTTTGTCAAATATATTGCAAATATAAAATGCAAAAAAATAAATCTACATTTTTAGATTATTGTATTAATAGGGAGTATGGAAATTGCATTATCTTAACTTACAGTTAAATCATTTTCTGTGTTGACTTACCATTGTGAAATCAGTCTCTTTCAAACATAGGGTTCATAGGATTTTTTGAAGTTTATATATATATACTCTGGTAAAGGGCAACTAATCACTAAACACCCAAGACAAACTAAGACTATGGCAAATATTTAAAATAAAATCACTCAAGCGTATTACACTGCATGTGTAATCCGTCAGTAAATACATAAAAGTAAAACTTAAAGAATATAACTTCTGACCTGTGAAAAATAATAGTGTTTAGACAATGATTACAAGTACATGAACGAAAAGAGACCCAACCAAAACTAAGGTCTGAATGGAAAGGGTACGGCTAAAAGCTATTAATTATATTTCTTAAAGCTGGAGATAAATAAATAAATAAAACCCCAAAGAAATTCCAAGCTAAGTTGCGCACAAAAAATGTAAAATTATATATATATATAATATATATACAGTTGCAAGAAAAAGTATGTGAACCCTTTGGAATGATATGGATTTCTGCACAAATTGGTCATAAAATGTGATCTGATCATCATCTAAGTCACAACAATAGACAATCACAGTCTGCTTAAACTAATAACACACAAAGAATGAAATGTTGCCATGTTTTTATTAAACACACCATGTAAACATTCACAGTGCAGGTGGAAAAAGTATGTAAACCCCTAGACTAATGACATCTCCAAGAGCTAATTGGAGTGAGATGTCAGCCAACTGGAGTCCAATCAATGAGATGAGATTGGAGGTGTTAGTTACAGCTGCCCTGCCCTATAAAAACACACACCAGTTCTGGGTTTGCTTTTCACAGAAGCATTGCCTGATGTGAATGTTGCCTTGCACAAAAGAGCTCTCAGAAGACCTACGATTAAGAATTGTTGACTTGCATAAAGCTGGAAAGGGTTATAAAAGTATCTCCAAAAGCCTTGCTGTTCATCAGTCCACGGTAAGACAAATTGTCTATAAATGGAGAAAGTTCAGCACTGCTGCTACTCTCCCTAGGAGTGGCCGTCCTGTAAAGATGACTGCAAGAGCACAGCGCAGACTGCTCAATGAGGTGAAGAAGAATCCTAGAGTGTCAGCTAAAGACTTACAAAAGTCACTGGCAAATGCTAACATCCCTGTTAGTAAATCTACAATACGTAAAACACTAAACAAGAATGGATTTCATGGGAGGATACCACAGAGGAAGCCACTGCTGTCCAAACAAAACATTGCTGCACGTTTACAGTTTGCACAAGAGCACCTGGATGTTCCACAGCAGTACTGGCAAAATATTCTGTGGACAGATGAAACCAAAGTTGAGTTGTTTGGAAGAAACACACAACACTATGTGTGGCGAAAAAAAGGCACAGCACACCAGCATCAAAACCTCATCCCAACTGTGAAGTATGGTGGTGGGGACATCATGGTTTGGGGCTGCTTTGCTGCGTCAGGGCCTGGATGGATTGCTATCATCGAAGGAAAAATGAATTCCCAAGTTTATCAAGACACTTTGCAGGAGAACTTAAGGCCATCTGTCTACCAGCTGAAGCTCATCAGAAGATGGGTGTTGCAACAGGACAATGACCCAAAGCATAGAAGTAAATCAACAACAGAATGGCTTAAACAGAAGAAAATACGCCTTCTGAAGTGGCCCAGTCAGAGTCCTGACCTCAACCCGATTGAGATGCTGTGGCAGGACCTCAAGAAAGTGATTCACACCAGACATTCCAAAAATATTTCTGAACTGAAAAAGTTCTGTAAAGAGGAATGGTCAAGAATTTCTCCTGACCGTTGTGCACGTCTGATTTGCAACTACAGGAAACATTTGGTTGAAGTTATTGCTGCCAAAGGAGGTTCAACCAGTTATTAAATCCAAGGGTTCACATACTTTTTCCACCTGCACTGTGAATGTTTACATGGTGTGTTCAATAAAAACATGGCAACATTTAATTCTTTGTGTGTTATTAGTTTAAGCAGACTGTGATTGTCTATTGTCGTGGCTTAGATGATGATCAGATCACATTTTATGACCAATTTGTGCAGAAATCCATATCATTCCAAAGGGTTCACATACTTTTTCTTGTGACTGTATACAGTGCAGTATTTTCATAACCCACTGTTTTACCCTGGGAAGCACAAGGGAAAACATCCTTAGCTTAGGAAAGCAGCTATAAATAATAAGGCCTATATATAGATAGTCCTAGAAAACAGACTGCTAGAAAAAAAACAGTAAAAGGGTATATCTTCTTCCCCTGACGAGGGTGTGTCCTCACACTGAAATGCACTTTGGGTCATTTGGATGCGTTGTCTTTTTCTTACACTCACATGGGTAGCACTGTTTGGTAGCACCTTTTATTTATTTATTTTATTAAACCCTGTCCCCCTGTTACTCTCTACCTTCAAGAGATAATTGTTTTAATTCATCCAATATGGTAGATGACAGTCCAACAAATTTATTGTCTGACAATATTGATAGAGGTTTATCCTCTGAGGGAGGTTTGTGGGGGATCCTAGAAAGAGCATCAGCTTCTTTTTTACTAAAAACATCAGAGAAGTCCGAATACTGTTCAGGTATTAGTTTTTCTTGACTTAATTGAAGTAGAGGAATATGTGGAAGACAGTTTTCCTTACAATAATCTGACTCAAAGGAGAGAGAGAAGGGAGCCCAGTGGATGAGAGGATCATGAGTTTGTAACCAATTGATACCCAAGATGATTGGAAAAAGAGGGGACTTCACAATATCAAAAACAAGAAACTCGGAATGGTTATGATTGATAGTTGTCAAAATAGGAATAGTTTCATATTTTATGGGACCAGAGGGTATTAAAGAACCATCAATAACTCGGATAGAGACAAAAGATGCTTTTTGCACACAAGGAATTTTATTGCTTTCTACAAAGGATGAATCTAGGAACACCCCCGTAGCTCCTGAATCAATAATGGCCTCAGTCTTGATTCTTTCTTTGTCCCACTGTAAAATTAGAGATACAGCAAACTGATGAGAGGAGGAAGAGGGAAGGGTTTTCAATATTGAAGTATTAATTCTAGCCTTACCTCCCTTAGAGCGTTTTAATAGATGACATTCTTGTAAAAGATGTTCATTACAAGCACAATACATGCAGAGATTCAATTATCTCCTTCTTGTTTTTTCCTCAGTAGAAAGGGGTCCCCTAATAAAACCGATTTCCATAGGTTCAGTTGGTTGCAGGGGTTTACTAGGTATTCTTGTAGCAACACTGGTTTTTTTTCCAAAGTGAATTAGTGAGTGCTTTCTCTGCTTTACGTTCTCTGATTCTTCTGTCTATACTGATAGAGAGTTGAATTAGTGTATCGAGAGTAGGAGACAGTGTTGTTCTAGATAATTCGTCTTTAACTGTTTCAGATAATCCTAAACGGAACTGATTGCGCAGAGTGATATCATTCCATTGGGTTTCCAATGCCCATCGTTTGAACTCAGCAATATAATCTTCTACAGGTCGATTTCGTTGTTGTAGTGATCTAATAGTAAGATCAGCAGTGGCTTGTTTATTCGGGTCCTTATAAAGAAGTGACATTGCCTCAATAAAATCATCTAATGAATCCAGTATGGGATCCTCATTTTCTAGAAAGGAATGCGCCCAGGGCATAGGTTCTCCTCTTAGGAATGAGATTATAGAACAGACTTTAATTCTGTCAGTGGGGTATGACCTGGGTTCAAGAGTAAACAATAATTTACATGAATTCAAAAATTCTCTGTATTTGGAGCGATCTCCAAAAAACCTTTCTGGGTTGCAGACTGCAGGATCACTTGAGGAATGAGAAACCTTGTTTTGGATCTCTCTGATATAAGAGAGAATTCTTTCATTTGCAATTTGTAAATCCTGCATACCTTGAGTTAGTATGTCGACTTTATGATCTAAAGAGGTAATTTGGGAATTAACATCTGCTGGTTCCATGTTATAGGCTTAGTGATTCTGTTATGTCACAAGTGGTTTAAATGTGGAACACAACTGCAGATTATAAATTTCCTTATTTTTATAATAGAGAGTGAAATGAGAATCCTTTAATTAATAAGGTTACTGTAGCTTTAAGGTAGCGTGGTTTTTGCAGGTTGTTAGTTGAAAGCATAAAGCATTAACAATTGTAATAATATTTTAGTAGAAGCAGATTTTAGCAAGCAGAGACGGTTCCACATACCGGAAATGCCAGAACGGAGCCGAAAAGATAAGGCCTGACATTTATCTATACTGCCTCCCTTGATAAACTCATCAGCTCCTTTGGCTTCCGTTATCATTTCTATGCGGATGACATACAAATCTACCTGTCCTCTCCTGATCTCTCTCCGCCCATCTTGACTCGTGTCTCTGACTGCCGCTCTTCGATTTCCAACTGCTTACTTCCTTAAACTTCCTCCCTCAAGTGTTACTACTGCCGTGTCTGTCTCCCTCCAAGTCAATGGCGCTACCATCACCTCTACCTCGCAGCTTCGCTGCCTAGGTGTTCTTTTTGACTCCAACCTCTCCTTCACCCCTCATGTCCAATCAATCGCCAAATCCTGTCACTTTCATCTCAAAAACATAGTGCGCATCCGCCCCTATTTAACCCCCAGGTGCTGGACAATGCTGTTGTTCTCTCTCGCCTTAACTACTGAAATACCCTTCTTAGTGGTCTTAAATGTTCCCAAATTGCACCGCTGCATGCTATAATGAATGTGGCGGTGAGGCTCATTTTCCTGTCTGCTCGCACCTCCCATGCCTCCCCGTTCTGTCATTCCCTGCATTGGCTTCCAGCTAGATACAGGGCTCAATATAAAATTCTGGTGCTTGCTTACAAGTCCCTACATAATGCTGCTCCAACCTACCTATCCTCCCTAATACATAAGTATGTCCCGTCGAGACCCCTACCCACTGCCAAAGACCTACATATGTGCGTACTCCCACCTCTAATGCTTGCCTCCAAGATTTCTCCAGGGCTGCACCACTTCTGTGGAACTCCTTCTCCATAAGACTTTGACCCAGTCTCCACTCATGAAAAAAATCATTAAAAACTCACTTCTTCAAGAAAGCATATCAATTAAACATGTTTTTTTTATCCCCCACCCCCCATGACTCCTCTCCTGCAACTGTCAAAAATCACCTACTAAGTGAATACTTTTTTAACAACCTACTTCGTAACCCTACTCTTACCCTTTGTGTCACTATACCCCACTCCCTCTAGAATGTAAGCTCATTGAGCAGGGCCCTCCACCTCTCTGTTCCTGTACATCCAGTTGTCTGGTTACAATTACATGTCTGTTAGTCAACCCATTGTACAGCGCTATGGAATCTGATGGCGCTATATAAATAATAAAATAATAATTTATAGCTGCTAATAATAATCCCTTATTATTTATAGCTTCTTTCCTAGGCTAAGTTTTTTTTCTCTTGTTCTTCCCATGGTAGAACAGTGGGCTTTGCAGTTTACAATGACAGCACTGTATACATGTTTTCACGCGCGCCACTTAGCTTGGTTTTTTTTTTTTTTTTATTAATCTGGTGTTTTATTAAAGATAATTAATTACTTCCCAAGGGTGGTCTCAGATATCCGAAAAGATATGCTCGAAGTGGGAACACATGTGAATGCCCTAGAGGAGAAAACAGATGAACTATGCCTCGCAAATGATACATTAGCAGAGAAAATTCGAAAGATAGAAGCAGACAACAAACACCTCCTGGAAAAAATGGCAGACCTGGAAGACCGCTCCCGCCACAACAACATCCGCATGCTGGGAGTGCCAGAAACAATAACACACAAGGAACTGCCATCTTACTTGCAACAGCTCTTCCCGGCAATACAACCCACTCTGGAGCCTGCGGACCTCCACATGGACAGGGTGCACCGAGTGCTGAAGCACAAAAATCTTGCACAAGATGTTCCAAGGGACATAGTAACAAGGCTCCACTATTACAGCGCTAAAGAAGCCATACTCACAGCACAAAGGAAGGCCTCAACAATGCCACCCACCTATGAGGGATTTCCCTATACGCTGACCTCTCACAAACACGATGGTTACTAAATGCCTTCGCAACCACAAGATACAACACAGATGGGGCTTCCCCACATAACTCCTCATCTGGCAAAATGGCTCTCTTACAAAACTAGAAGATCCGACCCAAGGCATGGACAAGCTCAGAATCTGGGGATTGTTTCTGGAAAATTGGTCGACCACCACCCCTACCTCCCCACGAAGAGTGGCCCCAGACTGGACTAAAGTCTAGAAACTAATACCAACAAACCTGTCCCAGACGGCGCGCCTCCTGATATCCCCAGACTACCCACTGTAGCACCGACTGGAAAGTGTGATCAGTGCACCGCACTCCCTCAGAGACTTAATCTGGACCCCAGCCCGAGCACAACCCGTCATTCCAAATCCCTCACGACTGCATGACTGTCGCTCTAGCTGTGGCTGCGATGGGCCCCAAAAATGCTCAGTGAGACCATGGAAGTCTCCGCTCCACTAGCCAGTCTTCAATACCACACTCATGACCTACCACTGGGGGGCTGGATTGATAGGGGGTGACCAGGATATCACACCTCCTAGGGACTGACGGGCTGCTACAATTGCCAGATCTCCAACGAGGATACCTCCTCCCCAATAGTGAAATATTTAAATACCTGTGCATAAAACACATTGTAGGAGATACCACAAAGATGATGAAACTCACAAACCCCCAAAACCCCTTTGATCTGCTCTGCCAGGGTAATAAGATCCCCAAAAAAAACACTCCCCCTATGCTTACTAGACATACATAGACCAGCAAAACAGAGATATATGCTGCAATGGGAAACAGAGCTAAACTGTACGTTTGACACGAGGAGGTGGCTTGTAGCCATGGCATTCGATAAAAAAAAAACTACATGCTGCCTAGACCATGTAGAAGCAGGCTACAAGATGAGGATGAGGTGGTACTTCACATCCCAAAGACTAGCCCAAATATACCCGGGAGCACAGGAGACATGCAACAACCAGACACCGTAAACCACATATTCTGGTACTGCCCTGCACTTGACTCCTACTGGAAGCAGATCCAAGAACTGATAGAATCAAAATTAGGAAAAGATCTACCACTCGCACCTAAACACTATCTGCTCCATATGCTACCCAAGGGGTTTATGACATATAAGGCAGCTCTGATCATCCACATCACATTACATAGCCACCTTTTGCAAATCCACTACTGAGGCTAGTGGTGTTGTGGAGAGAGGCACTAAGACTAGTGGTATTGTGGAGAGAAGCAGTGAGGCTAGTGGTGTTGTGGAGAGAGGCACTGAGGCTAGTGGTGTTGTGGAGACCGGCTTGGAGACTATGGTGAGGCATAATAGAAAGCAGTTGTTGTTGGGGGATTCCATTATAAGAGGTGTGGAGATGGACAATGGTGGTCTTGTGAGGTGTCTTCCTGGAGCTACTGCTCACAGAGACAGGAGACGTATCTGTAATATTGTTAAGCAAGCAAACCAGGAAGGGGAATTGGATGTACTTGTCCATCTAGGGACAAATGACTTGGCTTGCAATGAGGTTTCAGAGGTTAAGGAAGTTTTTAGTGTTTTTGCCAATGATATACGGCAGGTTGCTTCCACACTGTCATTCTCTGAAGTTCTGCCTGTGCATAACACTCAGAACGACAGGCGGATGCGTATTAGGGACTTTAATTTGTGGCTTGGTGAATGGTGTCGGGAGCAAGGATTTGGCTTTATTTCTCATGGTAGCTCTGTTTGGAATGGAGATAAGCTGTACAAAAAAGATGGTTTGCATCTTTCTCAAAAGGGAACAAATGTTCTCAGTGAGCAGTTCAGAGGTTTTGCTAGGATGTATTTAAACTAGGAGGGGGGGGCAAAAGGGTGATAAAACATCAATCCAATTGTCCCCCAAAACAAGGACAGAAGGTGCCTGTAGCAAGTGTGTTAAAAAATGATAAGCTTAGAGTCATGTCTACAAATGCTCACAGTTTAGGGAATAAGATCCATGAACTTGTGGCAATAATGGCAACTGATAGTGTAGATTTAGTCGCTGTTACTGAGACATGGTACAATGAGAAAAATGACTGGGACATAGCAATACCAGGGTACTCGTTATATAGGAAAGATAGGGAAGGCAAGAAAGGGGGAGGGGTGGCCTTGTATGTGAAGGATAACATAAAATCTAGCCTAATAAAAGTTAGTGAGGCAAGCATAGAGTCAGTTTGGGCTACGTTAGAATTTGGTAATCACACAGTAACTCGTGTAGGTGTGATTTATAGGCCCCCAGGACAAATTGAAGAGTTAGATAATCTACTAGTTGAGGAAATAGCTAAAATGACAATGAAGGGGAAAGTTAGGAGCACACATATTCTAAACTCCCTACTGGGATTGTCTCTAAAACAAGTTGTTGAGGAGCCAACTCGTAAAGAGGCCATACTAGATTTAGTGTTAACAAATGGAGATTTGGTGTCAGATATTACTGTAGGTGAAAGTTTAGGATCCAGTGATCATCAGTCAGTGTGGTTTAATATAAGAACAGTGACTGAGTCACACCACACAAAAACAAAAGTTTTAGACTTTAGAAAAACAGACTTTTCTAAAATTAGAATATGGGTAGAGGAGTCATTATCAGACTGGAGCAATTTAAATGGAGTCCAAGAGAAATGGGATTATTTAAAAGTTGCACTATTGAAGGCAACAGAAAATTGCATTAGGCTTGTCAGTAAAAGCAAAAAATTCAAGAAACCACTGTGGTACTCCGCAGATGTGGCCAAAATAGTTAAAAACAAAAAGTTAGCATTTAGGAATTATAAAAAAACCCAGAGTGAGGAAGACAAAATGATCTATAAGATTAGGCAGAAAGAGGCTAAGCAAGTTATAAGAGCTTCCAAATCACACACAGAAGAGAAAATAGCACAGTCAGTAAAAAAGGGGGATAAAACATTTTTTAGATACATAAATGAGAAAAGAAAAGTAAAACAAGGATTAGTTAGATTAAAAACAAAAGAAGGAAGGTATGTAGAAGAGGATAAAGGTCTAGCTGACTGCCTCAATGAATATTTTTGTTCTGTATTTACAGATGAAAATGAAGGAAAGGGACATCAGTTGAGAAAAAGGATAAATGAGTCATTTATTACACGTGAATTTACAGAGGAAGATGTTCTATTTCAACTGTCAAAAGTAAAGACATATAAGTCAATGGGACCTGATGGAATACACCCAAAGCTATTAAAAGAGCTTAGTGGTGTACTAGCAAAACCATTAACAGATTTATTTAACCAATCATTGTTAACAGGAGTACTCCCAGAAGATTGGAAGTTAGCGAATGTTGTGCCCATTTACAAGAAAGGTAATAAGGAGTAGTCGGGCAACTATAGGCCAGTAGTGGGGAAAGTGATGGAAACCATGTTAAAGGATAGGATTGTTGAACATCTAAAAACATATGGATTTCAAGATCAGAGACAACATGGGTTTACTTCAGGGAGATCATGGCAAACTAGTCTTATTGATTTTTTTATTGGGTAACTAAAATTATAGATCAGGGTGGTGCAGTAGACATTGCTTACCTAGATTTCAGTAAGGCTTTTGACACTGTTGCACATAGAAGGCTTATCAATGAACTGCAATCTTTAAGTTTGGATTCAAATATTGTTGAATGGGCAAGGCAGTGGCTGAGTGACAGGCAACAGAGGGTTGTAGTTAATGGCAGAGTTATAGCAAAGTAGCATCTCATCTACCCCTCCCCCCTCCTCTTCCTCTCCCAGTTTACTACCCCCCAAAAGGGCTTCTATTATGTTAGTAAACCCCGAAACCAGAGGTGACCGATGATCAAGCTGGTTTATTCACACATGGTATAAAATGATGGCACAAGCCCTAACTGACAAACACTGTCACTTCCAGCTGATTGCCATGAACTGTGATACAAACAGTACCACAGAATTTACCAGACACACCTAGGGGTCCTCTCCCAAACCATCCTCCTACTTTGTCCATTGGTAACCCTCATTACTAGGTGCCTCACTTGAAGTGAGCGACCAGCTCGTGTAACAAATAAAAATGTATAGATTATTGTACCACTGCTACGCTGTTCCAACGCTGCACTGTTCAATGTATCATTGCGTAGTTTTCTCTTTTTATGTACTGAAAAATATGAATAGTATGTATATATTTTGTAATACACTGATAAAGGCATTTTTACACTTTTTGGTTCATGGAGCAAGAAAGAAGAAGTATAGAAAAAAAGGTGGAGCACTAAAAGTCTATACAAATTTATGTATTATATATTTACTATTTCATTATATACTGTATATACGTGAGAACTATTTTTCCTCAGATCAGAGGAATAGATCAGAATATCATCCAGTAAACAATCACAAAGGAATGGAAAACCACAGGTGCATTACATAGGCCGAAAACCACAAACAAATGATCACTATATTCTCTGAGACACACAAGACATCTTAGGTTAAAGTATTCTCATACTCAAAGTTACAAGTATTACAAAGAAAAAAACCAAAAGGAAAAAATTTGTGTAAAATCACCAAAAGTGATAACAAGTAGTACAACCTGTATAGTAGTTGTTAGAATCTACCATAAGCACCGTATATCTGGTGAAATAAAAGACAAATATGGTGCAATACAATAAGCACAGATGGGGGGGGGGTGAGGGGTAGTAGAAAACTCACTAGAAAGTAGTAAATTCAAGCATATCTCCCTTAATATTAAGGTAATTGTGTATATGCAGGGAATCTTTCAGCCATAGAAATCTTGGTATAGATCAGTGGTAGTCACCCTTTTTCTACCTACCGCCCACTAATGCATCTTTCTTGATGGAGAAATTTCCTTACCGCCCACCAGTTTTTGCGCAAGTGCCGAATATTGGTTAAGAAAGGTGGGTTTAAAAAAAAAAAGAAAGAAATGTACGTGTGACGAGACCAATCTCGCCACTGTGCATTGGAGGAGCCTGGTTGCCTGCCTGCTGCCTTTTGACTATGGACCGGCTTTTAAATACTTTATTTTCCTATGCAGAAAGGTCTATTTCTGTATTTCTGCCCTGGCGTTCGGTAGATTCTCGGATTTAATGAATGAACTCATTTAACCCAGATAGATATGCCATGGAGCCTATTCGTGTAATAAAAGACTTTGGCTCCATGGCGATTGAACTGTATGTGTGTGGTCTGAGCGCCATTCAGTAATAATGTGCGCTCAGACCTAAGCTATATGGGGATATGTTGCATGTCTGTATTTTATGTAATAAATATAACCTTGTGTATTTTATTGTATTTTACTGTCTTTTTACTGCCATGTGCTTAATGGAGTTTTCCTCTGTCCTTGGAGATAATTGGATTACTTCCCAATTATCTCCAGGATAGAAGACTATGAGGAACTGGTTTTGGGCAGAAAAGCCATGCTTCATTTGGTCACAAAGGACTTCGATCTATCTTTTGAACCAATGAATCAATTTGGATGATTTTGACATAAGTTTGTATTTGGAGTATGCTGATTCTGAGTTTTATGTGAATGTGATGCATACTTTTCAAGTTCTGAATAATGTGGAAAAACTGTATTTCTCTGGCTGTTATAATTACATTACCCATTGTGTAAGGTAATTGTATCACAGGCAGATGGGAGGATTTTGTGTGGGAGTGTCTGAGTGTATTGTACGTGTTTATTGGTTGTTTTCCAAAACCCTGTGGGTGGTACTAATGTGTATATAAGAACAATAAACACACAGCTCTGTCTGTTCACTGCTTGACCCTCAAAACAGAGCCTTGTCTCATTCTTGGGGGGGATTTATTGTATGCTGTTCCAGTTTGACTGCTAGGAGTGTAAACCTATTCTTATGGTTTTTCCTATTCGGCTGTTTACGGCATTCATATGGTTTCCTATTCGGCGGATTGGTGTTCTTCAGTAGCTGTGCCTGTGTCTCTGGAAGGGAAGATCTACTAAACGGCGGTTTAACCCTTTTATGCCTGGGGGTGCCGTAACAGTGCGTAAATGTATCTTTTTATGTCTACTTTATGCATGTTTATAATGTTTTTAACTTTATAAAGTTTAATTAGAAAACAATAAAGTAAATTGAAATTAGCTTTACTAGTGAGATCCTTGAGGCTGATGCTGCGAGACTAAATTTTTGATACCTGGTTCGATTTTCGTAAGGAACAAACGAAGGTCTCCTCTTTCGGTGATATTCAGACGGTTTCTCTGTTTGCTCCAATATAATTAACAGCACTAAAGCCTGATTCTACAAGATATGTGGTAGGGAAAGGTATCAATAAGTTGAACATCATTTTCCACATATTTGGATACATAATGCAGGCATTTTTTTTATTTTGCCAGAGGTTTTGGTATTCACCACTGCCAAAATTACATTTACTCTCTTCGTCATATTTAAGTTCTAATAGTTCTTCTTGGCAAGTTATATCAACCTCAGCAACATTTGCTGTAAAAGGATTTATCATCCAGTCATGCACCTTTAAGTTCAAAATATCTTGAAATCGTTTTTCCATATCCAATTTGAGTTCCTTGAGATGGCTACTGAACCTTTCAATATCCCCCTGAGTTACATCATTGTTTATAGAGGACAATTCAGGAAACTGATGAAATTCTCTCTTGAAAATATTATGACGGAGAAGATCAAGGTTTTCGATAAATAATGACACAATATTTTTGCAACTTATAAGAGTTATATTGGCTCCTTGAAGCTGCAAATTAATTTAATTAAATCTCTTGAAAATGTCTGCCAAATAAAAGGCATCATTCTTTAAGTTTTTTTAACTGTTCATAGAGACCAGTCTCATTATCACTTTCAAAAAAACTGTACGACACTATCAAATAATGCAACAAAATGAGACAAGCATGTACCCTTTGAGAGCCATCGAACTTCTGTGTGTAAAAGTAATCTAATAAACTGCTCGTTATTGTCCTGGCACAGCTGTCAAAACATTCTATCACACTTGGCATTAGATTTTATGTTATTTACAGCTTTAATTATTATACTTAATGATGAATGGAGACTTGTACTTAAATGTTTTCCTACAATATGTTGTCTGTGCACAACACAATGAATACACAAAACGTTTGGCACTTCTTCCTTCAAGTAAGCAACAAACCCACGATAGCGGCCTACCGTTGATGGTGCTCCATCAGTAGCACATGCAACAATATTGTTCAAGGGTATATTATTTTTTGCAAAGTATGATTTCACAGAATTAAATATTGATAATCCTTTTGTATCTGTAATCAGATTGACAGTGAATAGCATTTCTTCTTGCAATGTATTGTTTTCATCAAGGTACCGTACATATGTCATCAGTAGAGCATTATTATCTGCAATGACAGACTCATCCAATTGTATGAAAAATTAAGAAATTTGGAGAATACCTATAAGTTTATTTTCAACATTAGCCACCATTTCGTCAATGCTTCTCTTTACTGTGTTATCGCTAAGGGGCAATGTTATTAAAACTTCAGGTATATCCTGATGCATTACTGTTGAGATAAATTCTTTAAAGAGGGTATTATCAAATTTTCTCCAATATTATGGCTTTTACCACTTTTTGCAATTAGGTGTGATATACGATAAGCTGCAGTTAATCCATCCTCATTCTTTGCATGTTGTTTTTGAAATGATGCTGCTATTGTTGAATGATTTTGAAATCTTTTATAGATTTCTTGAAAATATTCAATGGGCTTATCTTTATCTTGTGAATGCTTTGTAGCAAGATGTTCTCGCAATCGACTTGGCTTCATTGCTTCATTAGATAATGTCTTGTGGCACAGTAAACACATTGGAAGCTGTTTATTTGTAACAGATTCAATGAAACCCATCTTTAGATACTCTGGTAAATAGCCACGAGCATATTTCTTTTTTTCAGACATGGGTTCTAAATTTGTTTCACAGTTTAACGACTACTTTTACTCTTACGTTTTGATCTGCACTCCACACAGTGCTTTTTTCCCTCCTCTTTTCCCTTTTATTACAAACACCAAAAACAACGCTGTATTAGGTGCCAATTTTTATTAAGTGTCACCATCAAAAGAAATCCCTTTTCCTGCCTTCTTTTTCTTTACCTTCCTTATAGTATATCACTATATCAAGGATCTCTTTTTCCCTTTTTTATGTTCTTCTCCTTCCTTTACTTATTTTTTTCTTTTATTTTATAAGATAACAAAACTTAATTTATGAGCCAGACTAAACATTGCTTACTCTCCTCCTTTATTTTATCCCCTTTTCTTTATTTTTCTTCCCTTTTTTTTGTTAATTTTTTTTTAATCTTTTCCCTTTTATCTCCTTTCTTTTACCTTCCTTAGGTACAAAAGTAAGGCTGAGCTAGTTAGCCCACTTATTATTATCAGCCAACAACAATTCTCTCTTTCCCCTGCCTATAACTTTTCTTTCTCCTATTTTGCAACTGCTCTGCTCCGTTTCTGCCTGCTTTTGCCTGTCCCTGCTATCAGTTTCCACTCCTCCCCTTCCTCTTCCCACGTGTTTGCGTGCGCTCGCGCCCGCCCGCCCACTCGCATATAAGGAGGTTTTAACCTCCGAAATCCCTACCACACGCATTCTCGCGCACATTGGTTGATTGATGTGTGCGCTCATGCCCGCCCACGCCTGCCCGCCCGCCCACCCACTCTCACAAAAGGCGGTTTTAACCTCCGAAGTCCCTACCGCCCACCTGGAATCCCAAAACGCCCACTAGTGGGCGGTAGGGACCAGGTTGACAACCAATGGTATAGATGTATCTTCTTGAGTAACTCAAAATATAATGAGAGAAGAGAGAGTGCAGACTGTATAAAAATATAACAAATTTATTTTACAAGTAGCACTTACAATGTGTCAAAAGACAAACAGCATGTCTCCACTTCACAGTGGTATCCAGATACTCAGTAGATGATAAATCAGCAATCAGGATCACTGATACAAAATAAACCCTTTTGATTTAAAATAGCTTTTGAGTACTAACCACAACATCTGAGGAAAGGGATTTAGGGGTGATTATTTCTGATGACTTAAAGGTAGGCAGACAATGTAATAGAGCAGCAGGAAATGCTAGCAGAATGCTTGGTTGTATAGGGAGAGGTATTAGCAGTAGAAAGAGGGAAGTGCTCATGCCATTGTACAGAACACTGGTGAGACCTCACTTGGAGTATTGTACACAGTACTGGAGACCGTATCTTCAGAAGGATATTGATACCTTAGAGAGGGTTCAGAGAAGGGCTACTAAACTGGTTCATGGATTGCAGGATAAAATTTACAAGGAAAGGTTAAAGGATCTTAACATGTATAGCTTGGAGGAAAGACGAGACAGGGGGATTATGATAGAAACATTTAAATACATAAAGGGAATCAACACAGTAAAGCAGGAGTCTTTATTTAAAAGAAGAAAAACTACCACAACAAGAGGACATAGTCTTAAATTAGAGGGGCAAAGCTTTTAAAAAAAATATCAGGAAGTGTTACTTTACTGAGAGGGTAGTGGATGCATGGAATAGCCTTCCAGCTGAAGTGGTAGATATTAACACAGTAAAGGAATTTAAGCATGTGTGGGATAGGTATAAGGATATCCTAGCTATAAGATAATTAAAGTATTTAGTATTTAAATACTAAATACTAATAGTATTTAGAAAATACTAATGAAAGTATTTAGAAAATAGGGCAGACTAGATGGGCCGAATGGTTCTTTTCTGCCGTCACATTCTATTTTTCTACGTTTCTATGGCCTCAACGGCCAAAGGTGTCTACTTCTCTCTTAATAGGAGTGTATGGGTATTAACAAAATTTTTGTCTATGAAGTTGTTGGCTCCTCCTGAATCTATTAAAGCTTGTGTGACAATTTCTTTCCTCACCCAAGACAAGGTAATAGAGAGAAGCAAATGATTCTGAGGCAAGAAAGGGAACTTAGATGTCACACCCCGGGTCTTTTCCCTGACTGACCTTAGGTGCGAGTGTTTTCTGGATGCACTGGATAATCATTTCTGAGATACCCCTTCTTTCTATAATATAGGCAGAGTTCTTCCTTTCTCCTATATTGTTTCTCTGTCTTGGATAGTTTGGTCAGCACGACCTGAGAAGGGGAGCAGCGTAGCCGCATGAGCCGAGAGGAGCAGCGTGGGTGCTGGGAACAGGTAAGTTTGTGATAATATGTTACATAGTTACATAGCTGAAAAGAGACTTCCGTCCATCAAGTTCAGCCTTCCTCACATTTGTTTTTTGCTGTTGATCCAAAAGAAGGCAAAAAAAAAAACCCAGTTTGAAGTACTTCCAATTTTGCAACAAACCAGGGAAAGAAATTTCTTCTTGACTCCAGAATGACAGTCAGATTAATCCCTGGATCAAGAAGCTATTACCCTACATTGAAAAATTATATCCTTGAATATTCTGTTTTTGCAAGTATGCATCTAGCTGCTGTTTTAGCATCTGTACGGACTCAGATAAAACCACTTCTTCAGGCAGATAATTCCACATCCTTATAGTTCTTAGAGTAAAAAAAAAACTTTTCTTTGCCTTAGACGAAATCTTCTTTCTTCCAGTTTAAACGCATGACCTCGTGTCCTACGTAAAGTTCGGTTTGTGAATAGATTTCCACACAATGGTTTATATTTGTATAATGTTATCATTTCCACTCTAAACTAAAGTGGTTTAAATTTGTTAACCTTTCTTCATAGCTGAAATGTTCCATTCCTTTTATTAATTTTGTAGCCTCTGCACTTTTTCTAGTACCCTTCTTTAGAACTGGTGCCCAAAATTGCACAGCATATTCAAGATGTGGTCTTACCAGTGCTTTATAAAGAGGCAAAATTATATTCTCATCCTGAGAATTAAGGCCCTTTTTTTTCGTGTATGACAATACCTTACTGACCTTAGCCACTGCTCATTGGCATTGCACATTGTTGCATAGTTTGTTTTCAATAACAATTCCCAAGTCGTTTACGTGTGTTCTTATCCCTAATTCGCTTCCATTGAGGGTATTAGTTGCTTGTGCATTCTTTACGCCAAAGTGCATAACTTTGCATTTTTCAACATTAAATTTAATCTGCCATTTGAGTGCCCAGTCCCACAGTCTATCTAAATCCTTCTGCAGCAAAGTAATATCTTGCTCACATTGTATTACTTTACATAGTTTTGTGTCATCTGCAAACACTGAAACATTGTTGATATAGTTACAATGGAAACAAATGGAATGTTCCTGCCGACTGGCCCAATGTTGATATAGTCACTGTTGAAAATAATGGAATGTTACTGCAGACTGGCTATGTGTTGATACAGTAACCGGGGAATTTAATCAAATGATCCTACAGACTTGACCAATGTTGATATAGTCACCATGGAAACAAATGGAATGCTGCTGCAAACTTCCCAATGTTGATGTAGTCCCTATGGAAACTAATGAAATAATACTGAAGACTGGCTATATGATTATACAGTCACCAGGGAAATCAATGGAATGTTCCTATAGACTAACAAAATATTGATAAAATCACTGTGTAAACTAATGGAATATTACTGGAGACTAGCTATATGTTGATACAGTCACCGTGGAAATCATTGGAATGTTCCAATAGACTAACCTTATGTTGATAAATTAGCTGTGGAAACAAATGGAATGTTGATGCAGACTGACTATATCTTGATATAGCTAGATTGGATTCAGCCTAAAAGGAGAGGACACAATACCAATAAAATTACCCATACATCAATAGATATTCAACAATAAAAGCTCAAAAGAGCCAAACAATAACAGTGAGAAAAACACATAAATACATACAAAACAATGATTAGAAATGAGCGAACCCAAACTGAAAGGTTCAGGTTCGTACCGAACATTAGGTTTTTTGGACCCCGGACATATCACTGTATGTTCGGGTTGGAGTTCAGAGTTCGGCGATTTAATGACACGTTTTGAAAGGCCGCAGGGCAGCCAATCAACAAGCATTTGACTTGTGTGCCCTTAGAAGCCATCACAGCCATGCCGACTAATGGCATTGCCACAGGCTGCTCACTGTTAAAAAAAAACCCCCACAACATTCCCCCCTCCTGAGCCCTCACCCGCGACGCGCGAGTGGGGGCTTTTAAACTAAAGGGGGGGCCTATTTCTCCCTGGCCCCCACCCCTGAGACAGCCACTAGATGCAGGATTAACCCATTTATAAACATAGCAGTTTCTGTGAAACTGCTATGTTTATAGAAAAAAGGGTTAAACCTAGATGGACCTGGCACCCAGACCACTTCATTAAGCCGAAGTGGTCTGGGTACCTATAATGGTCCTTTAAGGGCCATGCGGAAATCCCCACAAATCCGTATCTCCCCATTTCGTTTTCTCACAGGAACAATGGGCAAAACCCACTCAATATTGTGAACCCGGGTGATGATATTCAGCTCCTCTAATCTCCTTAATTCTGCCTCCACTGTAGCTCTTAGAGCAAATGGCACAGTTCTTGCTTTAAAAATTTTTGGTGTTGCGCCTTCCTTTAATTCACATCTGCTATGGCACTAAACATCAGACTTGGCAAGTGGTGCTGAACAGTCTCAATGCCAAACCAGAGAGCAGCATTGGTGTTGAATGGGACAAATGTTCTTACAAACTAAAAAATAGACATTAGCCCCAAGCCTTCGCTGCATTGTAAAAACATGTCTAAAGGAAGGCTGTTGACAACAAATTAACGTGAGCTTTGATAGCTAAAGGAAAAACACAATTTTTACATCCACAATACAGAAATAAACATAAAACTATAATCTATCTATTATCCACCAAGTCACAACTTACATTTTATATTTCTATGAGACTTCAAAGAGTACATCATTTGATATTTGATCAGAACAAGGTTGTATTCACAGGAAAATATTTTCAAGCCACTCTGGATATTTTGGATTCCTAAAATATTCAGCCCAACTTACATAACATAACCTGACTGGTAATTGGAGAGTATAGGAACTCAATGTCCATTCTTCTCCTCAGTTTTCCTCCTTCTTCCCGTTCTCTCATGACTCTTGGTTCTTTTCCTCTGTGTTTGGTCATCTGCATCACACAACACATATGTTTTACAATGTGTGTGCTCATGCAATGCCTAGATAGTGTGTGCCTATTGGCTTTGGAAAGTTTGAATATATAGGCTGTAGTATGTGTTTGTATTGGGATGCAGTGTGTGTTTATGTGTGTTGTACTCCTTGTCTGCTTAGTAGTTTCATACAGCTTTATTTATTGCTGCATTATTACTGTAAAACTGTTTATTATCATGAGTAACATGAGGAAAACATCCTATACATTACTGCTTCACACTCTGACTGACTTAAGATGGCCTTAATGCTCTCTGACCTGGTAGACAGGCTCCTCCTCCTTCAGCCATCAGTGACTGGAGTGCCGTTGGACCGGCGAAGCTGCCATCCGGCCCGGCGGCTCCAGTCTGGAACGCAGCCGGCCCTCCTGCCTTCTCTAAGGTAAATTGGGGGGGGGGAGAGATGGTGAGGGGAATAGAGAGAGGGGAGAGGGAGAGACACAGGGAAAGGAGGGAGAGAGAGAGAGAGGAGAGACACAGGGAAAGGGGAGGGAGAGAGGAGAGACACAGGGAAAGGGGAGGAGGGAGATGGGAGAGACACAGGAAAGGGGGAGGGATAGAGATGGGATAGACACAGGAAAGGGGGAGGGAGAGAGAGGGGAGAGACACGGGAAAGGGGGAGGAGAGAGGGGAGAGACACAGGAAAGGGGAAGGGAGAGAGGGGAGAGACACAGGAAAGGGGGTAGGGAGGAAGAGGGAGAGACACAGGAAAGGGGTAGGGAGGGAGATAGGAGAGACAGGAAAGGGGGGTAGGGAGGAAGAGGGAGAGACACAGGAAAGGGGAAGGAGAGAGAGGGAGAGACAGGGAAAGGGGGGAGGGAGAGAGAGGGGAGAGACACAGGGAAAGGGGAGGGAGAGAGAGGGAGAGACACATGGAAAGGAGGGAGAGAGAGGGGAGAGACACAGGAAAGGGGGGAGGAATAGAGATGGGGAGCGGGGAGACACAGAAAAGGGGGGAGGGAGGGAAGGAGATGGGAGAGACAGGGAAAGGGGGGAGGGAGAGAGAGGAGAGACAGGAAAGGGGGAGGAGAGAGATGGGGAGAGACACAGGAAAGAGGGGAGGAGAGAGAGGGATAGACACAGGAAAGGGGTAGGGAGGGAGATGGGAGAGACACAGGGAAAGGGGGTAGGGAGGGAGATGGGAGAGACACAGGGAAAGGGGGTAGGGAGGGAGAGGGGATAGACACAGGGAAAGAGGGGGGGAAGAGATGGGGAGGAGGGAGAGACACAGGGAAAGGGGGTGACAGAGGCAAAGGGGGAAGAGAGACAAAGAGGGAAAAATGAGAGAGACACAAAGGGGAGCGGAAGAAAGAGGCAGAGGGGGAAGAGAGAGACTGGAACGGAGAGGGGAGACATTGACACATACACACACTGCCCACACACACACACCATACACAATCACACACTGCCCCCCCCACACACACACCATACACATTCACACACTGCCCCCACACACACACCATACACATTCACACACTGCCCCCCACACCCACACACTGAACCTTTCACACACACATTGCACCCCTCACACATTGCACCACTGCTCCTATACCCTACTACAGCCCCATATCCCAGCAGACTCCAGGTAAGTTGTCAAACTGTTCTTAAACAGTTTAACTACTTACTCTGGGAGGGGGTGCCGACACTCCTGGCACCATAACCATTACACAGAGGAGTAGTGGTTATTGTGCATGGAATATTTATTTAAATAATCTACAAGTGCCCCTTCTGGGCTCAGGCTCTGGATCTGGCTCTGGTATATGACATGTATATTAATGTGTATATTAGTTATATATATATATATATATATATATATATATGTCTATATGTATTATATTTACACATATTAATGTACATTGATATATGCATAATACACAGAGAAATTTCATTAATATGTACCATATGTAATGAGCAGATATTGGCCCAGTCTTGTTGCTAGGTGCATACTCCAGCACAATAACATATTTAAAGTGAAGAGCACACCCACAGGACTTCAAAATAAACATTTTTTACAGTTGTGCCCTACATACATTCACCATTTCAGTCCCATTAACAAGCTTCAGGGCCGTCTTTAAGGAGGGGCAAAAGGGGCAGCTGCCCCGGGCCCAGTTACTCCTGGGGGCCCTAAGGCAGTTGCCCCACGGGCCCCCTGCAGCACCTGAGGTAATCAGGGGCCACAGCCCTTTAATACTGCTCTGGACTGGGCCCTTGTAATATGGGGATTGGCTGAATACAAACACACAGCTAACATCCTCACACACTGCCCTGTGATCCCTTTTCTTCTCCGTGGCATGCTGGGAGGAAGTGAGGTCAGATCACTTCCTCCTCAGTGCCGCTGGGGAGGAGGCACACACCACACGGAGGAGGATGCAAGCATTGTTGGGGAGAGGGACTGAGAAAGCTGATGGCAGATTCCCATCAGCCTGGGCCAACAAGCTCCCACTAGACCCCAGGGAAGCCACCTTTCTTTACCCAAAAGGTAAGGAGACAGGAGGGTGGCTAAATATGTTTTGTTTTTTTGTTTTGCTTATTTCTGATATCACTTTTATTCAAGTGTTGGTGTTTGTAATGTAACACACAGGGAATAAGTACATGTTAAAAATCCTAGAAGAACCTGACAGTTCCCTATTAAATATAAATTTTAAAAGTATTTATTTTAACATATTATTGCATCAAGTGTTATCAAAGGCTGTATACCATTTCCAAATGTCACTTTTGCCAAATTCTGGACCAGGGTATGTAAGAACAGAGTTGAGACATTATTATGGCCAAGGTTGCTGGGAGTTGCTGTCCAAGAGCTGCTAGAAGGCAGAGATTAAAATATGTAAATGTACACATATATGTGTGTGTGTATCTGGCTGTGTTTATGTCCTTGTGTGTATCTGGCTGTGTTTGTGTCAGTGTGTGCATCTGGCTGTGTTTGTGTCAGTGTGTGTATCTGGCTGTGTTTGTGTCAGTGTTTGTATCTGGCTGTGTTTGTCTGTGTGTCAGTGTTTCTGTGTGTATGTATACCTGTGTATGTGTACTTGTGTGTCAGTGTGTATGTGTACCTGTGTGTGTGTTTGTGTGTGTGTGTGTGTTTGTGTGTGTAAGTGTGTATCTGAGTGTGTGGTAATGCATACATCCCAGCATTTTAATGCCAACACAAATACACTCCATCTCTAGCACTGTACACATATACACCCCTGCATTTATACCTTTATGTATGTGTGTATCTGAGTGTGTGTGTACATACCTGTGTCAGTGTGTGTGTGTACCTCTGTGTGTGGATGTGCCAGTGTGTGTGTGTGTGTATCAAAGTGCTTGTATCTGTGTGTCAAAGGATGTGTATCTGAGTGTGTGTGTGTATGTGCCAGTATGTGTCAAGGTGTGAGCATGTGTCAGTGTGCCAATGTGTGTATCTGCGTGTTAATGTGTATGTGTATATGTGTTATAGAAATCACACAACATGCAAACAGAGCCCTGCAAACACAAACATTACATACAAACACACCAGTTTGCTGAAACACCAATACTACACACAAATGTACACAACACTACATCCAAACAACCCCCTGCATGCAAATACAAACATTACATACAAACACATTCCTGTATTAAAACGCTAAAATTATATACAAACACCAACTCTACACACAAAAGTACACCTGCATTTAAAAGCCAACACTACAGACAATCACACATTACTGCATTCAAACGCAAACACTACACACAAGTACACCACTGCATTCCAATGGTAACAGTACATACAAATACACCCTACATGCACACATACACTCTATACAATAACATGCTGACATTCAATTGCACAAACACTGCTCAAAAATACAACCCTGCAAGGATGGTAGATCCCCAGCTGGCATAGCATCGCAGGAGTTGTATGACAGATGGGGATCTATCTTTTCTTTACTCTTGTGCTACAGGGCAGGCCTGAATTATTATTTTTTTTGCACCAAGGCACTCTCTACATTAGTTTCGCCTCTAGGTTGGGGTGGAGGGTGTGATTGCATGCCCAGGGGGCCCAAGCAGATGCTTGCCCAGGGTCCAATCAATATTAAAGACGGCCCTGACAAGCTTTCCTTAATATGTCAAGGTAGTTGGACTGAAACATTGATTACATGCAAAGGCACGTCTGCTTAAAATAAATCTGCACTCTTGTTTATTTTGAAGCCTATGAGTGCGCTTTTTATGTTGAAGTACTTTTTAATTTTAAGTTATCTGTTCTAACTCTCTATCTGCACACTATGCTGGCGCGACGCATTATGGGGCTGGTAAATATTTTTTTTCCAGGGCTGCTTTTAATTCCCAGTCCGGCCCTGGCTGCCGCCCAGGAGTAATGGGAGTTTGAGCGCAGGACTTGTATCTTTGTATTTGTATTTACTTTTGTATCACACAGCTATGTTACAATGCTGCCGCCCATCCCATGTGTTCCCTATTAAGGGTTAATAAGCATGTAGGGATGTATATAAAAAAATACCCCTTTCTGTCTCATTAGAGATATTTTTGCCAGAAGCTCAAGGAAGCAAGGTGAATGGTTAGAGTTAGGACCCACCTAAGAGGATTGCCTTGACGTGGCAGGTGGGCATAGCCTCTTATTGGAGGTAACTCAAAACCTCCATTTGTTTAAAAATACATAGGGATGTGGAAAGAGCGCAGGTAACTTTTTTTCTTTGGTTTTTACGATATGTATTTTGGCTGATGTGTACTATGGTCGATGCTGCCACCCAGGAGTAATGGCAGTTTGAGCGCAGGACTTGTTTCTTTGTTCTTTGTACAGGTATAACATTGTTTATAAGGACATTAGTGTGTCAGTGTATGTCACTATAGGAGGTAAAGTATGTGTGTGTATAGAAGCTGTAGCATGTTGTTTAGAGGATATAGTACGTTTCCCCTCCCTCTTGTACCTTAGGTAAGAAAACTGGGAACGCCGAGACTTGGTGGTCTAGTGGTCTGAGCATCTGGTCTTCAACTCTAGCGAGTGCACACCATGTGTATTTCCCCAGCAGGCTATGGCAAAGTGTTATCATGGTAAATAGTGATGAAGGTGAAAGTGACTGAAGCTCTCTGGAGAATACCGTTAGTCTGCACCTGACAAAGGTGCAGACCAGATGCTTCCTTGGCCCTTTCTGACATTTGTGTGTTTTGGTCCTGTGACAGAGATCTTTGTTCTCCTCACAGGCCCAGAAAGGGTCAAGGTTTCCTCTTTCAGCCAGCGCTTTGGTGGCATCAGCCCTGAATTGGCCAACCAGAAAGATCTGTTTACCAGCCTCAGCTCATGGTCATTGCAGCCTACCAGGCATTTTCCCAGCTTGTCCAATGACTTTTCCAGACCTGACCTCTTTGGAAAGGGGCTTTTCCTGTTTTTCGTGACAGAGTTCTTTGCATGTAGCAGGCTATCAGCATTTCAGTTTGCAAGACACAAATACTATTGGACTTTTACAGGTTGTTGCTTTTACCTGACAAGGCAGGAGCAACTTTGAAGAATGTCTCGGCACCACCACTCTTGACTGGTGACTGCAGCCTACAGCTTACTGCGGCCTGGTGGCTCCCGGCGTCACCAGGCTGATCACTCTGTCTGGGGCTGTCCTGACTCCCTTTCTTGGAGGTCTCTCAGAGCCCCGCACTCCCCCCCCCCCCAGGCTGGTGGGTGTTATCCCGGTCCCCCCCAACAAGCAAGCACTCACCTCTGGATTGCTCCTGTGAGAATCTCCTGTAGACGGCTGACACGCAGCCTTTCTAAGATGGCCGACGGCACCGCAATCCATGTGGAACGGACGACATTAAGCAACTGGGAAGCAGCCTGTACACATAAATCTGAAGCAATATGCCAGCAATTCTGGGAACGAGTGGAAAATAGGCGACAGCCACAGGCATTGTTCATGCCCGAGCGACAGAGGACTGAGGGCGGAGCAGATCGAGCCTGTGGCGGAGCAGATCTCCTTCAGGTGAAATTATTATTATACAAGCCTGGAACTACCCTACAGTTCACTCACCCAGACTGTGGGCCCCCCGAGGCATAGCCTACATGTGTTGGCCTTCTTGACACAGTGGTCAGCCCTAACTTTATTAGTTGAGCATGATCATTTCATAATCTTACCCAGTGGTTACTATCCTCTGAAGTGCTCATGTCGGCATGCTACCCATCACGCCAACCAGTATTTACTGTTTATTGTTGTGATATGTAAGCTTACAATTTAATCTTGTTTTCTCCCCCTATATAAAAAAAGTGCAATGTTTTTTATGCCATACTACTGTTATCATTTGTGTAAAAATCTGCTTGCACCAGCTGTTGTGGCAGTGCAAATCGGCTTATTTAGTCTCTGCACACATAAAATAAAGAATTAAAAAAATAAAAAAACTCTACAAAACAGCACATTTAGTTATAGTTCATAGCTGTAAGAAATCTATGGCAAGCGAATGAAAGGAGCGTTTTTATGGTTTAGAAAATATCTGTAAAAACTTTAGTAAAAGCATTTTGTTTTTTGCAACAGTTGTTCATATGCATTAATAATGCATTTTTAGTCATAGAGTTACCCGTTAAGGTTGTAAATATGTGTATTATAAATATACTATAAACAGGGGCGTGGCCTAGCTCATGGCGCGGTCAGACTCAAGTAAATAGAACGAAATGGGGCCAAGAAATCTGGGCACAAACTTCATGCTAGGAACTTTGAGTTTTATGTTGCATGAGGATAACCACACCCGATCACCCCATTGTTTATTAGCATGGAATTTGAAACGAGCAGCCGCAGTCTCAAGAGCGGAGTGAACCTTAGTCCAAGTGTCACGAATAGAAGTAAAGTGATCATCCAGAGCAGGGATAGCCATGTCAGAGAATACAGTAGGTAGAACAGTAGTGTGACGACCGTTATTGACAAAGAAAGGACTATGTCCTGACAAGTTTTCCTGGCAAACTGAGCCCAAGGCAGCAAATAAGACCAGTTATTCTGTGTGATATTCACAAAACAATGTAAATATAGTTCCAATGATTGGTTATCCCTCTCAGCCGCACCATTGGTTTGGGGATGGTAAGAAGAAGAAAATGATAGTTCAATACCCAACTGTTTATTGAATGCTCTCCAAAATTGCAGCACCAACTGGGAACCCCTGTCAGATACAATATTTTGAGGAATACCATGCAGTCTGACGATGTCGCATATAAATCTATGAACCAGATCTTGGGAGAATGGCAATTTTTGAGTGGAATAAAATGTGCCATTTTAGAAAAGCGGTCAACCACCATAAGGACGGTGGTATAACCATTAGAATTCGGAAGTTCAACAATGAAATCCATAGACAAATGAGACCATGGAACACTGGGTATAGGAAGCAGATGTAATAATGCACATGGAAGTTTATGAGGAACCTTAGAAACTACACAAACAGAACAAGGCTCCACATACTCTTTGATATCTTTCCTGACTAAATCCCACCAAAATGATCTCGAGACAGTGGATTATTAATACCCGGATGCCCAGCAGTCACATTGTTGTGGAATACCTCTCTTTTAAGCAACGGAATAAACAATTTATCTAGAGATTTATTGCAAGATGCCTGGGGCTGAGCCGCCATGATAGCACAAAGCAGAGGGGATGATAAGGAAAGAACAGTGGATGCAATTATATACTCAGGAGGAGCAATGTTTTAGGTCTGATTCAATGTCAAGTTGCCTAGATAAGGCGTCGGCTTTAACATTTTGGGACCAGGTCTGTACGTGATAATAAAGTTAAAGCGGGACAAGAACAGAGACTACCTAGCTTGTCTAGAAGACAATTGTTCGGCATCACCAATATATGCTAGATTCTTGTGTTCGGTTATGATCAGAAGGAGGTCCTTGGAATCCTCCAAAAGATGTCGCCATTCCTTAAAGGACCACTCTACGCAACCAGACCACTCCAGCTTAATGAAGTGGTCTGGGTGCCAGGTCCCTCTAGGATTAACCCCTTTTTTTATAAACATAGCAGTTTCAGAGAAACTGCTATGTTTATAATAGGGTTCATCGAGCCTCCAAATCCTCTATTGGCTGTCTCATTGACAGCCGCTAGAGGCACTTGCGTGCTTCTCACTGTGAAAATCACAGTGAGAACACGCAAGCGTCCATAGGAAAGCTTTGTAAATGCTTTCCTATGAGACCGGCTGAATGCGCGGGCAGCTCTTGCCTGGCACCCCAACTGGGTACCTTCCGTTGACGGATGCTCCTAGTGCTTCCCGAGGGCTCCAAGCACTCTACTAGACACCATAACCAGCGCAGACCCCACGAACTGATGCAGCTTGGTTGGGGTCTTGCCGTCTTCCTCTTACTCTGGGCCCAAGACTAGGGACCAGCTTCCAGTAGGCAGACCTCTCCTAAATCCAGAGAGCAGGAAGAGGAAATCCCCAGAGTGTAGGTAGTTCTCTGATTCCCCAAACATGAGCCGAAACTTCATGAAGGGTAGAACAAGTCTCTTTAATGAGCACAAAGTCATTTATTTTATACACATTTTCCCCACAAGGTTACCACCCACGTGGACCTTGTGGAGCACAGGACACAAAGGACACAAAATAATGAAAACAATACAATAACGTCTGACACTCCCACATACAGCACACAAGCCCTCTCCTCTGCCTAGGATATAATTAAAGCAGCTAATACAATAACCTAATTAACCACAGGCAGGAAAACACACATTTTCCCCAAAGTCCAGAAAACACCCCAAAACATAACACATCCCTGGATAGCCCTGCTCTGACTGAGCAACATATCCAAAAATCACCCAAATCAAGAGCGGGGGTTCAAACGTTTTATGGAAGTCTCTTTTGACCGACCGCACGCAAGATTTCATGCCCAAAACAGTTCCAGAGAATTTGGCTGTGCGGCCGGTCTATTTCCCATGTTAAATGCAGTTCAAATAGACGAATGGCAACCGAACGGCGAGCTATAATCACTCTTGCTCTCTGCTGTTTGGTTAAAAACTGATGAACCCCTAGCTACCACTTCATGGTTCATTACAACTGGTGGCAAGCGGCGGGATTCGTATCCTGAATGGACATCCCGAACCAGAGGAAACTGAATGGCTCAACAGAATGCGTTATTGAAGAGGACAACATTAAAAGACCTGCTGGAAGCTCGGGGCATAGCGGAAAGCAAAAACCTACGCTAATTGCAGAGCTATTGCAGAGTGACAGAACCAGCCGCATGGAAGGAGAGCATCCAGAGGAAAACGAATTCCAGAACGAGGTGAGATGGATGATCAGTCTACTGGGGCCCAATCCATCACAAGAGGCCGTGGTACAGATCATCACACATCCTTGGAATCAAGAGCAGGGTCGCTGCAGGGGGATTCCCTAACCTCCCCAGGATATACAAATGGTCACCCAGATCGGGGCTATCAGGGGATGTAACATTTGTGGGGGTCCTGTAAGTTTTGGAGTGTTTTCCAGATATTGTGGAAATTGTGTTCCCTCTGCCCAGAGATAAATAAGTTACCCCTTTATCTCAGCAAATTATCTCCAGGCAGAGAGGAGGGGTTTACTGTTTGTACTGTGAGTGTCACTGTTCTGCTCTGTATTTTTATTGGTTTTACTAAGTTGTGTCCCTCTTTTCCACAAGGTCCAGGGGGGTGTTCCCCTGGCCTGAAAACTTGCATAAAAGCCAGTGTGGCACAATAGAATTTTATTCCTGTTACACCCTTCATCATATTTCAGCTGATGTTTGGATACCTGATTACTGCTTTGAGGAAATTCAGCTTGAGCGCTTCATCTACTCTGGATTAATAGACAAACGGAGAACCGAACGGCGAGCTATAATCACTCTTGCTCTCTGCCGTTCGGTTAAAACCTGACAAACCCCTAGCTACCACTTCAGGGTTCGTTACAGACGCCATTAGAAGTAATGGCTAGAATGATCCCCACACTGGACAAACATATATGGTTAGAACATGCCATAAAATATATAGTACAACTATATGATAAAGAGATAATGAAGTTCCCAATATTACAAACCAGTTACAACCTCCCATCCTGCATATTGTTCCCTTACCTCCAACTTAAATCGTGCTTGACGAGCACACGACCAACAACTCATAGAACTGAAACATCCTGAATTCTCACAAACATTGAACCTCCAAAAGGGGTCATTTCTGTATGCTATCGGCAACTGCTACATAACCACGACAAAGTAAGAGACACATATAAACTGGCATGGCACAGGGAGATAACCCGCACTATAGATGAAGAACAGTGGCTTAAAGTGTACTCCTCTCACAAAGGAGTTACATCATGCAAACCATCTAGAGCTACAAAGGAAAATACAATACCGCTGGTACCAGATAAAATACACAAAATAGGGCCCCAATCATCAATCAACAAGTGTTGGAGGTGTGAGACAAAGGTGGGGACAATGCTACACACATGGTGGGCGTGCAAATCTTTGCAGCCCTTCTGGCACAAGGTCCACAGTTTAATAGAGCAAGTAATCAATACAAACATAGATTTTAAGGTATTTATACCACCAGAGGAGATGAATAAAGCCCAATGGGCAGCCATCTATCACATTCTAATCTTAGCAGTTACAGTGATCTCTAGGTTATGGAAAACACCCACTGCACCACACTTTAAATAACCTCCTTAATCAAATCAATACAAACTGGAAGTATGAGACTATGTTCACAAGCCAATTCGGCGCAAAAAAACAAAACAAAAGCTAATCTGATGTGGAAGGAGTACTGGTCAACCCAAAAATTGGGCAACAATAGCAATACCCCATAGTCCCCTATAAACAAGTAATGACCTTAAAGGAAACATCCATAGGTGATTAACTATTCCATACGCAGTGTGCTAACCCAGTGATATACCACCATACAATCTTGAGCAAGTGCGAGTAATAGACCGAAGTCAAAGCCTACATACAATAGCACAGGTAACTACAGAACATAAGATTCCCAAACACAAGAAATTCTGAGCAACTACTGGGTTAATAAAGGCAGGAGGAATTGGTGTTAGGCATATATGAAAATGGACGAATTTGGTTGCCTCTACGTCAAAATTCATTAAATTACATTATGCTACATTAAGATACCGTATGATGTTTTAAACTACGCAAAGACCACAATGTATTTGCATGTTATCTAATTTTTGGACTGTGCATTACCGTTATTAACCCTACCCCTTCTTCCCTTTGATACCCAAAGTAAACACAAAATAAATTGTCAAATGGAAAAATTAATATACACAGACCTAAAGTATGTTGACAATGCAATGTAAGATCTGAGATTATCCCTCTCCCCTTTCTTTTTCTTCTGTACCCCATATGCTTTACAAAACAATAAAAATTGTCAATAAAAAAAAGAGAACACTATAAACAATGCACTTCATAAACTATTACACAAGTGTTTTAAAAGCAATCTGAAAAGTGTTGCCTTTCTTCAGTTCCTTATGGTATACATCTATGTAGTGGTGAACGTGGCCTTGCTGTGGAGTGCGGGTGAGTTTATTTATATATTTAAGTAGGGAGGGAGGACATGCCAGCAAGGTTGCTCCAACCAAAAAATTATTCAGAATGCTCAAAAGTAGTTAATTCATAATTTACACTACAAAATGTTGGAAAATGTACCGATTATTTTGCAACTTTTTGATAAATCTCCACTTTTAAAAGCGGCTAGCTGGCTTTATCCTATCAGTTGTGCATGCCTACTGAGACTGTAGTTAATAAAACAATGCTGATTGCCATCTAGTGTTAGATTGTCAGTTTTGCAATTATCTATCTCATGGACATATAAATTATTTTACACTATTGAATAAAACATTGAAAATCGTCTATGACTGGTTGTTATAAGTCTTTGGCATGTGATGCTCATTTTTTTCAAACAAATTAAACATTGACGATAATAAAGAATAAAATACATTAAAATAAAATAAATAGAATAAATAGTAAAATAAATAGTCTGTACTGAAGGACTATTTATTTTACTCTACATTAGACATTCAATTTTATATTGATTTTACGTTTGTTCTTTTGTACAAATAAAGTTGTTGAATTTCATTGATACTGGTGCTGCCGATGCCTATTTTCATTGGGAATTCTTTACCTCCTTTGTTGGATTCTCCATTTCAAGCTGGTCATAGGTGGCCTTAATTTGACCATTGAGCACATCAGACAGAGCCGGACATGGCTCTGTAATCTGTGAGTGCAACCATTGCTCATTTATATATTAATTTTGTATTTGCAGTACACACTATGTGTTGTATCTCTTATCATTACAGATTTTGCATATGATACCCATAATCAGCAATACATCTGCTTACAAGTATTTCATTTAATTATCTTTGTATACAGACACGTTGAATAAGGGTTGTGTTTTACATTGTGTTACGTCACACTGTGTTTGTTTGGAATTAAAGATATTTTGTGTGAATATACTGATTTACATTTGGCACTTTATTGTGTGATACATTCAAAAGTCTATACACTTTCATTAAATGCACTGATTTTTATTTCTTTTTTGCACAAATCACTTTGAAATAGATTTATCTGGTTATATACATGCTTTTGAGTAATAGAATTATTAAATAGATAAGCACTTTCACATTAGAAGCTCTGTTCTTTTAACTTAAAGGTGAAAGAGAACAAATTGAGCATTTTGAAAGCACATAAAAAAACAAAATTATTTTAATTATTTTATTTTGTATTTGTAGGAAGTGCCATTTTACACTGTTTTAATTTTTTTAAATGTTTTTATTCTTGCTATCAAATAATCGGTATGTTTCTTATATTCAACTTGTTTCTTCTTTTTTCAAACTTTCCATGTGGTCGTTCTTGTCAAAAAGTTGCATGCAAAATGGTATGTTGACATAGGTATAAATTTATAATGGATTATATCTTATTCTTATATGTATTTTACTGCTTGATGTGTTGAGGTGATGAAATACATACGGGTGCTGTTGCAGTTAAGCTCTTTACTAGTATATGTAATAAATAAGTAAATACTAGTAAACACTTTTTAGTTAAAAGGAGCCTTAATCATAATTGTTTGTAAGGCATGGTTAGCTTGGTAGAGTTTTCTGTATCCCTTGCTTTAATTATCAGTGTTAATGTAGTGCACTCCTTCTTCAATGGGTCATCACATTGATGAGTACATGGAAAAGTCCATCAAACTCCCAATTATATGATAGTCAATTGCACCTGAGTCTTGAAAGATATAATAAACCTAGCTGTAACTTGCGGGGTCTCTGCATATTTTGCAAAGACCACCAAAGGTGACTTCTCCAGTTTTGGCACAGTGGCCAGGGGTGCAATGGAAGGTAAACATAATGATCTAAAGTTGCCCCTTGCAGTTGCCACCATCTTTTCCCAGGATCCTCCTGTAGCACATTGCACATCATCTCTCAAGATCCGAATCATTGCTGTACTCTCATGCATGTTCAAGTGTACAACACTGAGGACTATTGAAGATCCTGAAAAACGATGGGGGGTTCCCATAAATCAAGTCTCACAGTGAGGTAGCTCAGTTGGTAAATTCCCTGACAACAACACCTGTTCAAAAAAGGTTACAGGTTCAAACCCCAGCAGGGTCAACTCAGCCCTTCATCCTTCAGAGGTTGATAAAATTAGTGCAATTAATTGGGTAATAATAATACTTGTTATTCAGCTGCTGATTTGATTAATGCTGAAAAATGCTTTGAGTGAAAGGTTTTATATTAATGTTGTTGTTGTTATTAACTAGTAAGAATATACCTGATTCCCACTGTCAACACTAACTGTTTAGGTCGGCTCTAAATTGTTCAAGCGTTAATCACTAAAGTAAATTTAAAAATTAAAGCTGTACTGTACTGGAAAGATTTTCAGTTCAGCTACTTTGGCTTTACATTTGATATCCACTTTGAATTCTCACCTTAGCAAATGACCATGTGAATCTTTGTGAAATGCTCAGAAGTTTCATAGCTGCTTTAATTAACTGCATAATGTTCAGTATATAGTTGTACACATTTAAACACCACAACATTTCCACTTCTCTTGATTTAATGTATAGTTTTATTTCATCAATAGCATGAGTACTTTAATATCATTGATTGATGCATGTATGTGAAGATCAGAAGATTCAATTTCTCTTTGAATAGGAAAAATTTTCTCCTCCTTGTAGAGATGGAACATTTACTTTTTAGAGTGAATTGGGTTGCAGCAAAATGTGTTGTTTTAACCCAAAACATATGACGTGACCTTGCATTCTTGTGATGAGTCATCCTTTCTCACCACCTCATAACTGCAGCTTTCTTTATTAAAAATCATTTTACATTCCTCCTTATCAAAGTTTTGAGGTCTTCTTGAGCTGTTATGGTGAAAAAATAATTATAATATTTTCAAAAAAGAGTAATGAAGCAGATACAAACAGTAGCACTAAAAGCTTGCCTTTATAAAATATATTGCTAACTTGCATTTTAAATTAGATTAGGTTAAATAATATTTATTAGTTTATTAATGAGAATTTGTGACAATAACTGTAACTGTCCCATCTATATATCAAGAACCAACTTCACCAGAGTCGACTTAAGATGTGATATTACTTGGGTTATCAGAACTGGAGTTTGAATAATGTGCAGCATAGAGAAATTTCAAGTTAATCTGACTTTCTTTCACTTGAGGTAAAGCCAGGATGAATGGTACATCCTTTGGAAGCTGCCATGATAGTCACCCTCCAACCACCACATACGCTTTAGCATCCCATTTTAATTCTCAGTAAAGTCAATGGGAATTAATTCTTTACAACTTTGGGTTGCTGTGAGAATCGGATGAAAAGTAAATGCCTTGACATATAAAGCAGTAGCTGAGGATTTGATTGAATAATCCTCAACTCTCACTCCTCTAGATCTATAGAAGTCAGAACCAAAATACAGATTGCAATAAGTATGCATCAATTTGCCATAAATATTAAAATTATATTTTGTTTAGAGAATTAAAGGTGCTTAATTATTTAACAGACTGTTATAGTCCAGTAGTATACATAAACTATATGTCAAAACTTAACAAAAGTAGAAACTGGTAGCAAAGGAAATGCCGATATTCCCCTTTTTCAGTTCAGGGGGTTTCTAGACAGGATAAGATCGATGTACTAACTCTGGGTGTGAATACAGTTACTATATATTAGTTTGTCCAATTAGATTTTTATTTTTTTTAATACTCATGATAATCTTTATTACAATACCAGTTGTATACTTCTCCGTATTTTCTCTGGTAACAGTTTCTTTTTTTGTTCAATTTTTAATTTTATTCACAGAAGGGCTATTCCCAGGACAGCTCTGGTATTGTTCTCCTGGCATTATATACCGTTGTAGTCTTTTGGTATCTTTTTTCTTCTTATAAACTTTACATGCCTTGTAAATAGGGCTAGACTGGGACAAAAGTTTATCCCAGACATTTATCCCAGACATTAAAATACAGAGCTGCCCAATAAGAGGGGCAGGGCAAAGTGTTATGTCAGTTCAGGGCACCTCCAGGACAGCCCATGCACAGTGTCTCACATGGGGAAAATTTGCTATGTTTTTTCACACAACACAAGAAAACCTAATGACACATTTTTTTCTGCGTTTGCTGGTGACCTGGCTCTGGTGTCCAGATAAGTGGGATACCAGATTACAAAAGTGAGACTGGACTACGAGATATTCTTGTATGTAAGTTTGTGTGTTATGGCTGCTTGTGTGGTTTTGTGCATGTCAGGAAGCTGCTCATGGTGTTTCATGTGGGATTGGTTGTGTACGGGGTGACAGCTTGTAGTGTGGAGGATGCTCCTTGTGGAGTTCTGTGTGTGCTGCCTGTGGGTTTCTGGGTATGGGAGGCTCTTTCTAGAGTTGCATGTGTGGGGGAAGTCTTCTTATGGTTTTGAATGTGTGAGGGGAGGTCACATATAGGGTTGCATTTGTTGGAAGGATGCTGCTGGGGGGTTGCGTGTGCATGTAAAAAGAGACTTTCGGTGGATAGGGGCTTTAGAGTGTGTTTGAAAGAAATAGAGGCTAAATTGTGTTTAAAAATGTGAATATCCTGCAGTGGTCTAGTCAAGGTCCTTATCTTTTCTACTGAGACATTGTGGCCGATTTGAAAAATGTAGTCTACAAGCAGCAACCAACCAACTTAAACCAGCTGGAGCAAACCTGCTAAGAAAAATGGGCAAATATATCACAAACAGTTTTTGCACGACTGGATTATACATAACTCTGTAATTACAGCAAAATATGTCATTACTAAATAATAGGGATAGGATAGGCAAGAGGCATATTTCATTTTTTTTCTTTTAATTATCTACTCAGAAATAAATATATTTGAGTTGGTGCCAGGAGTCTCCAGTCCCTTATCTATCAAAATGCTTATGAACGGTTTAACATTTACCTTGCTGTGTCAGGTGCCCACAGCCCTTCCGTTCTGAGTTGGCCTTACAAGGCTGAAGTTCATGGTGTTTAGAGAGTTTTCATTGGAGAATATTAGCTGATGGCTCTCAGCCAGGAAAAACCTTTTAAACCTGGTATGAGGTGCATGATAATCTGGGAAAATTAACTAGTTGCATGATAACCTAGGAGATTGAACTTCTGCTTTATCAGTCCATCTTAGACTGGAAGGACCATAAGGGCCTGACACCGCAAGCTAAGTGTGAAACCATTCATAAACAGTTTGACATATTAGTGACAGATGGAGTTTGAAGACTTTTGGCACTATAACAAGTGCACCATTGTATAGTGGTTATGGTGCCTTGAGGGTCCCTTCAAGTAAGGTAAAATGTCTTTTTTTTGCTTAAAATTCATACAGAGATAATACTTACGTAGAACAGCACTGCATTCCATTGTTACTACAACTGCACTTCTCACAGCTTGGACCCTTCCATTCGTCACCAATTTCATGAACTTCTCCATCTTTCGTGCATACTAAAATAATAAATATTTAGAAACATTCGTGTTTATTTAATTTGTTGAAAAAGTAAATATTTCAGATGTTTTTAATAGCACCATCCATTTATTACTGCAGTAATCTAGAGTAAACCTGACTGTATACATGTTCATTGACTTCATAGAATGATCCATGTATTACTGGAGAAGCCACAGGTCTTTTTGCCATCTATCAACTCCCTTGTCCACAAGCTTCGTAAGCTAGTGATCCGGGGCAATTGCCTCTTCTTCACTTGCCACCCTCCACCTGAAAGGGCAAATGTGAGAAACTATAAAAGCCTTACATTTACATATACATGTCTTACCTGCAGATCTTGTTTTAACATTTAATGTCAGTTTTTTAAAAGAGCACGCAGCACTCGAAAGGGCAACTGATACGGAAAGGGCTACAGCAAGTGCCAATAAGATCTTCTGCAATAAAAGTAAATACAGCACACGTTAAGGTGTTTCTTACACAGATTTGCATCACTTAATCTGTAAATGATTTGAAATTATTGCATATTAAATAGAGTTGAGCAAACCCGGACTGTAAAGTTCAGGTTCGTACCGAACATTAGGTCCCCGGATCCGAACACAGGCAAATCACCGTATGTTCAGGTTGGAGTTCGGTGTTCAGAGATATAATGGCGCGTTTTGAAAAGCTGCAGAGCAGCTAATCAACAAGCGTTTGACTCGTGTGCCCTTAGAAGCCATCACAGCCATGCCTACTAATGGCATGGCTGTGATTGGCCAGTGCAGCATGTGACCCAGCCTCTAAATGTAAGCTGGAGTCACGTAGCGCCGCACGCACATGCGGTCTTATTAGTGTAGGGAGAGGATGCTGCCGCTGATAGGAACAGCTTAGGAAAGGATTCTGCAAACTAGTACATTAATGGGGTGCGCTTCATATCTGAGAGTCAAATAGAAGCTTCAAATACAGCGGTTACATTGGATTTTTAAAAGTCAATTTTTTTTGTGCTAAATAGTACATTAGTGGGATAGTACATTAGTGGGGTGCACTTCATATCTGAGAGTCAAATAGAAGCCTCAAATACTGCTGTCACATTACAGTTTTAAAACTTAAAATTATTTGGGTGCTAAAAAATACATTAGTGGGGTGCACTTCATATCTGAGAGTCAAATAGAAGCGTCAAATACTGCTGTCACATTGCAGTTTTAAAACTTAAAATTATTTGGGTGCTAAACTGCTAAATAGTATTTTAGTAGGGTGCACATCATATCTGAGAGTCAACTTGAAGCGTCTAATAGTGTGCTTACAGCGCAGTTGTAAAAATTCATATTTTCTGGGTGTTAATCTGCTAAATAGTACATTTTGGGGCCTGCTCTTCATATCTGAGAGTCAAATCGAAGCATCTAATAGTGTGCTTACTGCGCAGTTGTAAATATTCTAATTGTTTTGCTGCTAACCTGCTAAATAGTAAATTTTCAGCCTGCGGTGCACTTCATATCTGAGACTCAAATAGAAGCGTCAAATAGTGCGCTTACTGCGCAGTTGTAAACATTCTAAATGTTTTGCTGCTAATCTGCTGCTTACATTGGAGTTTCAAAAAGTGAATTTAAAAAAAAAAAAATTGGTGCTAAATAGTATATTTGGGGTGTTCACCTCATATCTGAGAGTCAAATCGAAGCGTAACTTTGATTCGAATTTACTACATCAGTCACTTGTAATATTGTTTCACACCTACAACACTTGTTACACAGATCTAAGTGATAGAAAACAGACTGATATTTTCTACACTAGAAACTACCAGATAACAAGCTACTATGTTTAAACCAGTGATCAATAGCTAATTGGTACTTCAAAAATATTGTAATTCTGGGGCAATACCCTCACAAGTCAAACTGAGAGGTCAGTTTATAAGGAAAACTGTTGCCTGTATACAATTCTAAAACAATTTCCATATGTCCTTTGCAGACTTTACATGCTGGAAAAACACCGGTGCTAACTGCTGTGGCTTTCTGCAGTGTGCATACCGGCAAGGAGGGCAGGGTTGAGGAGTGGGTGGAAGATGATGTGGAGGATGATGAGGTCCTAGACCCCACATGGAATCAAGGTCATGCGAGTGACGTGTGCGGTTTGGAGGAAGAGGCGCTGGTCACACAGAGGCACCAGCACAGCATAAGAGGGAGCAGGGTGCAAAAGTGGAGCGGCCGTCCCCTAGCGCTCGTCGGCATGTATTAGCTCGAGAATTACCAGTAATCCAAGTAATACATGTAGCAATCAAAGAATCCATAATAGAGTTGAGTGAACCCAAACTGCATAGTTCGGGTTCGTACCAGATTTAACGATCCATTTGTAGTTTCACAGTCAGGTGGGCAGTCCGGTGACCAGGACCCAGACACTGTCTGGGTGGCGGTCGGACAGGAGTCACAGTGTGGAATGGATTAGCAGGGTCTGGTGCAGGGTAACCACACGTCCCCTGGCGTTGAGCACCAGCGTTTGTACGGCCACATACCAGGACCCTGATGCAGCTTCAGTAAAAAAGAGTACTTGATACCAGAAGCCATCACCAGACTGATCCGCAACTTGGAACAGGATGTGACATTCACTGTAGCGGCTGTGCGCGCTTTTGGCGTTGTCACCCTGCTGCTGCTCGCCTGTCTGCGCTGCCGCGTAACTTCGGCCTGCCCACTCACCGCCTCATGAGACTGTGCAAGCAGCAGGTGATAGTGGAGTTTCAGCTGCAGCACGCACGGGTCAGTGGTTCTGTACCAGACTTCCCTCCAATTGATCAGAGTTAAAGGATTTCAAGTGGACTCATTCCAATTACAGGGTCTCTAAAGAGTCCTGTATTGTTATTTGTCGTCACTACCTTGGGTGGGTCATTTGCGCGTCTGTTGCCTTCGTTGCATGTGGTAGCCGTTTCTCAGGGTTCCTGTACGGAATGGAACACTGATTCCCCATTACCCGTGGTCACCATGGTAGGTGCAGAAACTGGCATCGAAAGTTGATATGGATGACATCTGCATGCAAAGTCGCCGCCACTGGGATGTGCAATTGGCCCGAGGTTCTCTAGAGTCAACAAAGTGCCTGCGCAACTATAATGTCAACAGCTACTCTGCAGAACAGAGTTGTCTTTTTTTATATGTCCCAATATTTTGGGGGCTACCCCACTTAAAAAATATATATATATATATATATATATATATATATATATATATATATATATATATATATATATATATATATACCGTGTTTCTCCGAAAATAAGACCGGGTCTTATATTAATTTTAGTCACAAAAAACACACTAGGGCTTATTTTCAGGGTAGGGCTTAGAGCCAGTCTGTCAGCCGGTGTCCGCGCTGTGTAACCCCCCCAGAGACCCTCACCTCCCCCTCCCTGTAATATTCTCCCCTCCCTCCCTGTAATACTCTCCCCCTCCCTCCCAGTAATATTATCCCCCCTCCCTCCCAGTAATATTATCCTCCCCTCCCTCCCTGTAATATTATCCTCCCCTCTCTCCCTGTAATATTATCCTCCCCTCCCTCCCTGTAATACTCTCCCCCCTCCCTCCCAGTAATATTATTCCCCCTGTAATATTATCCCCCCTTCCCTCCTGTAATATTCTCCACTCCCTCCCTAGCAATATTCCCCTCAGTAATGTATCCCCTCCACTCCCTGTATTCTCACCCCCTCCCTCCCAGTGTCTTATCCCCCCTCCCTCCCAGTAATATTATCCTCCCTCCTCCCTGTAATATTATCCTCCCTCCCCTCCTGTAATGCTCTCCCCCTCCTTCCCGGTAATATTATTCCCCCCTCCCCCTCCCTGTAATATTATCCCCCCTGTCAATATTATCCCCCCTCCCTCCCAGTAATATTATCCCCCCTCCGTCCCTCCCTCCCTGTAATACTCCCCACCCCTCCAATCTTCTCCTCACCTCCCCTGTAGCGTGGCCGAGCTCCTATCCGGTCCGCGGCCAGGCCGGACTGACAGGAAGTGCAGACCCAGTGTGCACTTCCTGTCAGTCCGGGCGGGTCGCGGACCGGAGAGGAGCTCGGCCACGCTACAGGGAAGGGGAGGTGAGGCACTGCGGCAGCCGTCTGAGTGCTCTCTATAGAGCGCTCAGGCGGCTGAGGCATTTAAAGGGCCGGCAGCCGCCGGCCCTGCCTAGGTCTTATTTTCGGGGTAGGGCTTATATTGCAGCCCACCCGATAATCAGCTGGGCTTGTTTTCGGGGGTAGGTCTTATTTTGGAGTAGGGGTATATATATATATATATATATATATATATATATAAATAAACAATGTTGGCTACCTCATCCTCCTTCTCCACGCTGAACTTCCACCAACACACGCCATGGTCACCCGCCTCCTCAAACCTGTGGATTCACTTGGTATAAACTGGAACACATTAGCAGAGGCTTGTGAAGGCCTTTTCTCCATGCATCAGGAGTTGAGCTCAGTTTGAAGAATGAAAGAGAATACCCTGCACTCCAATCCTCTCTCAAATTGATAATTCTGTTAATCCTCATGACAGCCAAGCTTTAGATTTTGATTTATGTTCTTCCAAAGCTAAAATCAAAGATCCCATCTAGTGCTATTTTATGGCTCTGCTGTATTTTTAATTTGTATGTTATTTTAAGTGATTTCCCTCTCCACATTTGTTTGCAGGCCACTTGTCCTACTCTTACCCCTATTTTACTTGCTTTTGCAGCTCTCTAGCTCTTTCCAGGAGTTTTTTAGAGGCATTTTTGTGTCCAAAAGTTCGGGTACTCATTGACTTTAATGGGGTTCGGGTTCGAGCCCGAACCCGGACTTTTTTTCAAAGTTCGTCCGAACCCGCCGGACCCGAACATCCAGGTGTCCGCTCAACTCTAATATTAAATCATTTAATTACCATGACATTTCTCTTTTCTCTTTCCTTTTATTCCTTTATGGCAACCAAAGACAAACAAATCAGTCCCAAACGCCATGTTTATTTATTAATATCCAGGAGAATTATCAGGGTTATTTCACTAAAGTTAAAATTCAAAGTGAATTTCAATTTTAAGGGCAGAGTAGCTGGACTGGAAGTGTTTCTGATTAAAAGATTTTTTCCAGTTTTAATATTTTCACCTTGAATTCACCTAGAATTCTCAAGTTTTGAATAACCCTATATGCAGTGGCGTACATACCAGGGTCGCAGGGGTCGTGGCTGCGACCGGGCCCGGCCCACCACGGGCCCCGGCCGCCCCTGCGTCCCGGTATGTACCCACAGGGCCAGCCTCTTCTCCTGGGGGGACCAGGAGCGGCAACCTCAGGGCCCCCCCGAGGCTGGCCCTGCTGACACCGGCGGGCGGGCAGGCTGGCTGTCTGGGTGGCCGGCGCATGAGGGAGCACTCTCCCCTGTGTGCTTCCTCTTCAGCTGTCATCTTCCGGCGCCGGCATCCCTATGTGGCGCGCGAGGGAGCTGAAGAGGAAGCACACAGGGGAGAGTGCTCCCTCGCGCGCCGGCCACCCAGACAGTCAGCCCGCCCGCACCACTGGACCCCAGGGAATCCCTCAACTCTCCAAAAGGTAAGGAGGCTGGGGGGATTCAATTTAAAAAAAAATGTGTGTGTGTTTGTTAGTGTGTGTTAGTGTGTGTTAGTGTGTGTTTGTTTGTCTGTTAGTGTGTGTGTTAGTGTCTGTTAGTGTGTCTGTTAGTGTGTGTGTGTGTGTGTGTTAGTGTGTCTGTTAGTATGTGTTTGTGTGTCTGTTAGTGTGTCTGTTAGTGTGTGTGTTAGTATGTGTTTGTGTGTGTTTGTGTATTAGTGTGTGTGTGTTAGTGTGTTAGTGTTTGTGTGTTTGTCAGTGAGTGTGTCTGTTATTGGGTGTGTGTCTGCTAGTGAGTGTGTTACTGTGTGTGTCTGTTACTGAGTGTGTTTGATGTCTGTTAGTGAGTGTGTGTTTGTCAGTGAAAGTGTATGTTTGTAAGTGAGTGTGTATGTATGTCTGTCGCTGAGTGTGTCTCTGTCAGTAAATGTGTGTGTCTGTTAGCTAGTGTGTATGCGTCTGTAAGTGAGAGTGTGTGTGTCTTCAGCACTTACCTTTCTCCAGCGCTGGACTCCCTTGGCGCTAGGGATCCCTCAGCCTCTCAGCTCGGAATGCACATGCTTGGCGTCCAAAGCGGCGTGCATTTAAACCGCTATAGGAAAGCTTGTTACTCACTGCTCTCACGGACGTTCAGTGTCTTCTCACTGTGTGATTTTCTAGTGAATGCGGCGGAGAAAACTCTCACAGCGGCTGGCATCAATGAGACAGCCACCAGAGCTGGATTAACCCTCAGTGAAATATGGCCGTTTCTCTGAAGGCACTATGTTTTCAGCTCCAGGGTTAAAACTAGAGGGACTGGTACCCAGACCACTTCATTGTGATGTGATCTGGGTGTCTGTAGTGGTCCTTTAAGTGTGTGTGCATACCGCGGTCGCGGGGTCGCAGCCCTGCAACCCCTGCGACCAGGTGCCCGCCGCCATGTGTTGCAGACCCGACCCGCGCCAAGTAAGCGCGGGGGGGGGCACGGATCAATTTTCGCACCAGGGCCCCATGGGTCATGTGTACGCCACTGCCTATATGTTTGCAAAAATCCCTGCATTTGCAATGTAAATCATAGGTGTTGCAAGAAAGGGCTTTGGGGGTTGAAGCCCTAGATATGGGGTTCTTTAGTCCATGATCTCCACACTGTTTTTGGGTTTTGAGGACAGGTGGGGATGGGCCCTGACATATCTCTACCTCTCCGATAGTGTAGGTGTTATCTAATGTCATTTGGACTCAATCCCAAAGTGTTTTTGGAACCTTGCAACATCACCGGTGTAAATAGACAGCACAATAAAGTAAAAAAAACAAACACAGATATACAAACTTACAAATGTACTTTCATTGACAAATACCTATACATTTTAGGCATGCAATTTCTGTAATGACACCTACACTGGTGCCCTATTTCCTCTCTGACAAATTAAATGCCCCTTTACCTGTATATGTAACAGGCAGGGCTGTATTTCGTGTGAGGCTGACAAGTCATTTCCCTTGGGTGGCACTTTCAGGGGGGCGGCAAATAAGCGCCCCCCCAAACACCCTGGCAGATGCTCTTGTACTGGTGGGCCCAAGAGCTGGCCGGCTGGTCACCTTAGGCCCCCACCTCTGAGGCTGGCATCTGCTCATGGAGGTGGGCGACTAGGGAGCGCTGCCCCCTGATTTCCTTCTGCTCAGCTCCCTTGCGCGCTCCACCCTGCCCAGCAGTAATGCCAGAACTGGGATATGACAGTACTCCGGCATCACTAAGAGGCACGAGGGAGCTGAGCATTAAGATCAGAACTCCCTTGCCACCTCCATTGACCTCCTGCCTCGACAGTGAAATGATACCCACTGCACCCCCAGGGAAATAGACAATCCACTCCAGCACTCCAAAAGGTAGGGAGACTGGGTGGATTGAAATAAAAATAAAAAAAATTGTGAGTGTATCAGTGTGTGTCTATTAGTAGGTTTGTATGTCTGTCTGTCACTGAGTGTGTGTTTGTCAGTAAGGGTATATGTGTCAGCCAGTGAGTGTGCATCTGTGTCTATTAGTCAATGTGTATGTCTGCTAGTGAATGTGCATGTGTGTATGTCAGCTAGTGTATGTGTGTCTGTCAGTGAATGTGTATGTCTGTCAGCGGGTGTGTATGTGTCTTATTCTGAATTGGTGTGTGTCTGACACTGAGTGTGCGTCTGTCAGTGAGTGTGCATGTGTGTCTGTCAGTGAGTGTGTATGTGTGTCTGTCAGTGAATGTGTGTGTCTGTTAGTGAGTGTTTGTGTAACTTTCAGTGAATGTAACTGTGAATGAGTAAGCATGTCTGTGAATGTGTATGTGTCTGTGTGTGTTTCAGTGAAAGTGTGTGTTGCTTAAACAGTGTGTGTGCCAATGTGTACCTGTGTACCTGTCAGTGAGTGTATGTTAGTGTATGTATCAGTGAGTGCATGTGTGTGTCAGGCAAAGAGTGTGTTGGTTTTAAAAAGGAAGAGACAGCCTTACTGAGTAGGGATCTCACTATGTTTTTAATTACTTGGATGTTGGCTTTTTTGAGACAAAGTGTTGGAGACCCATCAGTTAGCCTTAAATTATTCTAGCATCTTCTGGGTAACAGTTGCCCTGTTGCTCCCCCCTGGAGCGATCACTTCCGGTTTGCCGCACTTGGCGCCTGGCAAAGTAGAGCAGACCATTGGAAGACCATTGGAAGCCTCGAGGGGTCGAGGCACTCAGTAATAGTAAAAAAAAAAAAATATCTAAAAATTAACCCATACCCTCCCTCTCCCTTCCTATGTACTTACCGATCGCCGGCGGGGGAACGGCCTGCTTCTGAGGGGGACTGTCTGGGTTGAGCCCAGACAGTCCTCACTCTCCAATTTAGGACCCCCAAGGGCCATGTGACCACTCTAAAAGAGCGGTCACATGGCCGCTATAGGTGTCCACAGTCCTGCCAGCAGGGGGACTGCCTGAACTGACAGACAGTCCACCAGCTGGTGAGAAGGGAAAAAAAGTTAATAAAGGTAGACTAAAATAAAGTTAATACATTTAAAAAAAATATATATATATATATACATATATTTTATCTATATATATATATATATATATATATATATATATATATATATATATATATATATATATATATATATATATATATATATATATATATATATATATATATATATATATATATATCTCTTATATAGAGCGTCATACTAAGTGTATTTTTTCATTACTAAATATATGCATATATTAATATAAAAATACAATTCAAGTAAAATTACACATATATATATATATATATATAAACTATATATATTGTATATATATATTGTTATAAAAATAATAATTAAAAATACATTTAAAACTGTAAAAATAATTTTTAGAAATTATATATATATATATATATATATATATATATATATATATATATATATATATATATATATATATATATATATATATATATATGCAGAGAATAAGAGATGCACTCTAAGGACTTGTATAAGCAAAAATTGTAGTATTTATTTAAAAAGAAGGTTTACATAGTATGATCGACGTTTCGACCCCTCAGGGTCTTCCTCAAGATCAATATGTCAAAATCTGTGAAATCAATAAATAGTGAAATAAGAAAAGTACTCACCAATAGTGAATTGCC